>CM057083.1:600000-1000000 GCA_029379335.1 Thymus mandschuricus | reverse complement strand
ATATATCTCGATAAGCAGAATACGAAGAATCTACTGCAACGGGTGAGGACTTTTGAAGATCATGCCCAATACTATCCAGCATAGGGTTTACTTTCCTTGTATTTACATGATGGCCAAAGGGAGAAGATTGGACGTAAGCCTGTACTCTGCAGATTGCAGTACATGTGAGTTGATAAGTTTTTAATAGGAAACGTTGAAAATAATTATAATAATGAGATTTATTCATAAACCAGGTTCAAAAATAAATAATAAAATAAATAAAATAAAAATTCGGGAGTTCTTATCACTAGATATCAAAGCATAATTTATTTAAAAAAATCAAACACTAACACAATTATCACACATTTACACTTTGTCTCTCCTCTGAAATCATGTAGACACAAGAAGGGCACCAGTCCAGGACATGTGACAATAAGTGATAAACATCAAAAGATCTTACTTTTGTAACTTCAGCATTTAGAAATTAATTAAATAGAGAAAATAATGAAGATTGAAATCGTGATGTAAATGCATAAGAGAACTAATAAAATAAATTCCTATGTAGGGGTTGGGAGATTTCTTAGCATATATAGCTGATATTCACGAGGAAAAGATGCACATGTGCATCAATGAATCACTGTGGCATTATATGAAATGAGAAAGATATTCAATCAAACAAGTCTGGGGGGTAAGGTTGGAGCAACTAGATCAGTGAATTTTAAATTTGAAAATTCCAGGATACAGATAAATGACCAGCAGACGTATAAAAATTGTAAAAGTACGTGTCTGAAAGAATGCATATAGCTATTTGACAAATTTGTCACCTGGTCCAGGAAACATGACGATGGGTGAGTTACAGACACACAATAAAGACACGTCATGATGAACAAACGGAATGAGAATTGTGTAATTCATAGGTCAATCATGATCATGATGAACGAAACAGCTAAGAATAAAAGATGCGAACAATGAGGGGGACATTTCAACTAGACTAAAAAACTTTGCATCCAAAAATGGCATGTTGCTCTATTTTATAAAAACTTAAAGGGAAAAACCAATTTGAGATCACACGGAAATGCATTTTTTATATTAACATTGTACTTAGCATATAAGAATTTTTTTTTAAAAAAATCGACTATCAACTATCTAGCGTTACACATGTTGTCAAGATCATAAACAGCATCGCATATTATCCTAGGTGGTGCTATGCATCTTTCTAAAGGATACAAAGTAAAATTAGCTTCCGTCATATCTTCACAAATTTTCAGTCGATCTTTTCCGGCCCAAGAGAATTAGCTAGTGGGGTCTTACTCATTTTAGCCCAATAAATTATGTGTAAGTTAGCCCAACACCGTAAGCGATGTAAGAAAACCCTAGCGCGTATAAAAGGGGAGGGGAGTCGCAACTCCGAAACTAAGAAAGTAGCCGAAACAGACCCCTCCCCCTCCCCCTCCTCCTTCTCCCCCACTTCTTTTTCCATTTCCCCTTTCTACATCTTCTGAGGAAGCCTAGATTCTTCGTCAAAAATAAGAGGCCTAGATTTTTCGTCAAAAAGAAGAGGAGGCTTAGATTGGTGATCAGAATGGTGAGCTATTTTATCTCATTTCTCGTTAGTTCTCAAGATTGCTACAGTTCAATTTATAGGATCTTGTAAAAAAATTATAAAAAATTAAAGATGTTGTATTTTTCATGTCCTTAGGTCTCTCGTGATGCCTTGTCA
Source organism: Thymus mandschuricus (assembly GCA_029379335.1). NCBI lineage: Eukaryota > Viridiplantae > Streptophyta > Magnoliopsida > Lamiales > Lamiaceae > Thymus > Thymus mandschuricus. Next base: position 998,301 of record CM057083.1, on the reverse strand, counting down.
GTAACAGCAAAAACAGCGAGCCTGACTCGGATGGACAAGAGGTAAGCTCTTTTATAAATTTTTTCAGCTATTGTTGCCTAATTCAACTGGAATTAACATATGGATCTCAAAGGTATTTCTTTTTACATCAATTTTCTGTAATTGGCCTAGTTCATTTTAGCAATATAACATCATAGCCACAAAAAATTAGACGAAACTTTACTCTGTCCTAATTAGGTTGGAGCCAGAATCTGTAAGTCAAAAGTTCAACAGAACACTAAAGATTTTCGAAAACATTTTTATTCTTAGAAGATTGAATCTTTATAGGATAGAAAGCTGCTGCTTGCACATTGGATTTATTCGATAAACTTAGGTTGAAATGTTAGGATCCCCCAAAAACTTAGAGCAAGGAAGCATTTAAAATGAGAAGTGCCATAGAGTGCAAGTATCTGTGTCAAGAAGGCGAGGTGAATGACCAAAGGTTATTGAAACTGATACAACATTCTCGAAAGCTTTAGTTAAGTGTGAATAAGGAGATTCCTTTAAGAGGTTTGAAAATGCTAATTGTTTACTGTATTCCTACTCACATATACGTTAAAGGTTCCAATGTTTTAACATTTTAGTTTCGGTTATTAATTGCAAAGTGACGAGCTTTACCGTGCGCACATACAGTAAACCAGCTAACGAGCAAACACACGCATTAAAAATGACACGATCCCCATGAAATTTTTTTGAAAATATAAAACAGTTTAAAACTTTTACGTAGAAGAGGGGTGGTGAGGCTTAGAAAACCGACGAAAACGAAAAACAAAACGCAAAAAAACCTTAACACAAGATTAAGCAAAAGGGATCAGTTGAAATACTAACACATAAACAAGAATTACAGTCGAGCATTGCCATAAACAAGAATCAAAGTAATAATCAACTCAAAGAAACGAACGGAAAGCAAAGTAAAATGTTATACCTGCCCCCGCCGGTTCCTTCCCGTCCGGCCACGGCCATTAGGACGTCGCCGTCCTCCGCCTCACGTGGTGGCGATGCATTGATGTCGAACCTCCCCGCCTCACCTCCGCCTCCGCTTCCGCTTCCGCCTCCTTTGTTGCTGTCCTTGATCAAGCAGCGGAAGCACTTGCTCTCCGGCCGCAGCTCCCCCGTCGCCTTATCGGCAACCTTCCCCAGCGGCACCCCCTTGCGGCACATCACACACACGGCAGCCCCGGAAACGGCGTCGTTGACTGCTTCCCGGGGCGAAGGGATTGGCATTTCGTTTAGATCGATCTGAAACGCCATTTTAGCGCCTCCTCCTTCATCGTTGGACTCCATGTTTGGTTTTTTGAGAGAGAGTGAGAGTGAGAGTGAGTGAAGAGAGAAATGGTGTTTGTTGTGAGTTGTGAGTGAGCTGAAGCAGCACCCCCAACGCCGCTTTATATACAGAGGTGAGAAATTGGAAGGGAGCGGGGGAGTTGGGTGGCGGATGAGAGTAATTGAGGGATTAGGAAGGGGTTAAGGAACGACGAAAGGAAATTTAATTTGGTGGAGGAAGCAGACAACGATGAGCGATGGCTGCTGACGAATCGTTTGGTAACTCAGACTGAGGTGTGAATTCGAAGAGCGGTGGGAATGAGACGAAGGACGCCCACTGTTTTTGCGGGTCAAATTTATGGAGAAAGAAATCGCAGAGAGAGAGAGAGAGAGAGAGAGAGAGGGAGGGAGGGAGAAGAAGGGGGGGGGGAAGTGCCGGGGCGGGGATTCTTGAAATCTGTATTCGAGAGTGAATTCGGAGAAGAGCGGGGGGAGGTGGTGGGGTAGGGTTTGGGATTACCAAATTACCCCTGCTCTGCTCTAAAGGCACGTTGGGTTATATGGGTGGAAATCACTAATTTGCCCCTCTCACGACTAGGCTTAACTTACACTCTTTCTTCACTTTGTTAATTAGTGTTTGATTTAGAAATGTTGTGATTTTTGTTGCATTTTTATCTATTGAGAAATATTTATTAAGTTATCACTCTAAGAAATATTATAATGTGAAGGTTTTAGGGGTCTTTTAAGTAATTTCAATAGGATAGAGTACGTGATCAGTAAAAGATTGTACGTAAATAACGGTTAACTGATTGGTGGTAGTTACGATTTTATTCGAGTGACGAAATGTAACGAGATAATAATGTTTGGATTAAGTTTTGTCGTATGTAATAACTGTGTCGCTCCATAAATAAGAAAGCGACAACGGTAACCTTTTAAGGTACGCGTGTAGGGTAATTTAATATTTCAGTTGCACGAGGCGGAAATTCCGTTAGATAGTTAAATGTCAATAATAACCCTAATACTAGTCGTACGAAATTATCTGATCATTCCGGCTACACGTGGTGAGGATGTCGTTAGTTGATTAAATGTAAACGACAACTTTATCAGTACATGCACGTGATGATGACTCTTCTGATACACGTGGTGTAGGTACTGTTAGATACTTAAATGACAAAAATAACTTAATTAATACGCAGAGGTGATGGTCTAATTATCCAATTACACGTGGTGAATATATACACGTATATCTCGCCTGACAAAAATATTTTATTACAAGATATACTACTAATTCTTTAATTACTTTTTTTTCCAAAATAAAATACCCCTTAATAAAATTTAATTAGATCAATATCATCTAATTATCCATGCATAAATTATTTCTTACTATTTGTTGGTGTTACAAGTAAATATGCAAATATTCTCTTGTCAAGAATTATGTTCCATTTTTAATTAAGAAACCCCCAAAAATAAAACCCACTATTAAAAAAAGAATTAAAAACTATTTTAATAAGGCTTTTTAGGGGCAAGGGGTAAAATGGGGTAATCCAAAGAAAACCGGTATTAACTTCGGCATGCTCGCCGGGTGTGTTCCCAAACGAGGTGCTGACGTGTCAGCGCTAAGACGACGAGTGGGCCAGACGCGCGGCCCCCTCGAGTGGGCCTAGCCGGCCCAGGCTCGGTGTCCCGGTTCGGACCAAACTCGCGCCTCGCCTGCTTCGGAGGCTTGTACGTTACAACTCGCCACTGCATTCACAGCTTACATTCTAAATTTAAACACAACCTGCCATCTTATTTTCTTGCTTTTTTTTTTTTTTTTTTAATTTAAATTTTTAAAAAATAAAAATAAAAATAAAAAATCGAAAATGCAGTTTCCGTGAATGCGTCACGCCATTTTTGGAAAATTCTCCTTTAATTTCCGAAAATAAAGCAAGAGGGTCGTTGAATAAATTAGGAATTTATGGGAATGTGCCGGTATAATTTTTATGGCCTATTTTGGTATCTAAACTGGAAAATTACATTTACTGTTAGTTTCCATTCGATCGAACATGATCCTCTGTTACATTTCGGTACAACATTTTATATTATACCATTGTATGATTAACACGTGATAAAAATATTTTTAAAATCGACATTTTTGTTCACAGAACATTTAAATTAGTGTTGATTTTAAAAATGTTTTTTAACATGTACCGATCATCTAACAATGCAATAAAAGATATGATATCGAAATAAAATAGAGGATTACGTTCGGTCAAGGTCACAGAGGAAACTAACAATAAATATAATTTTCCACTTTTAGATACCAAATTAGCCCATAAATATATATGGGCTCGAATTCTAATTTATTCAACAATCACTTACTTTATTTTCGGGATTAAAGGAGAATCTTCCAATTTTTATTTTTTTTATGGGATAATTTAGAATCTAAACTGGAAAATTATATTTATTGTTAGATACAGTTCTGAACGGATGGAATCATCTATTGCATTTCGATATAGTCATACAGAAATGTAACAGAGAATCACATCTGGTCAAATAGGGTAATTAACAATAAATGTAATTTTCCACTTTAGATTCTAAATTAGCCCGTGAAAAAATATAATTTTACTGCATTTCGGTGTGATATCTCTTAACACGGGTTAAAAATATTTTCAAAATCAACATTTTTGTTTATGAAAATTTTAAATTACGGTCGATTATCAACCATCCGACAATGTAATAAAAGATATCAAACCGAAATTCAATAGAAGATCTTATCCAACCTTTGACCACTAATCCCATTAGTAAAAATAAATAATAAAATTCAAATATTTCAGTAATGCACCTTCTATTTCTGCCATTACCCTATTTTATTTATTCAAAAACCCTATTTATTCCCAAAACTTTTTAGGAAATAAAATAATTTCCATAGCTAGCATTCCAATTCAGTCAGTCCTCACATTATTTCCATTTAATTAGTTACTTCCCTTAATCTTAAAACAAATTAATCTATTAATCAGTTGGGACGAAACGAATATCTCGTAAAAATTGTTACACTTAAAGGAATAAAAGGGGGGAAGGGGGTATGAGAAAAAGCATGTTCCTATGATGTAAGGGCATGGTGTTGTTGAGATAGATTTGTTGTTATTGTATTTTTTTCTGGGGAAAAAAGCATTCATTCCTATCTACTTTTTTTTTATAATCAGGAAAGAAACAATCATAGTACTGGGCGCTGTGCAATCCACGTTTTTGCCCTTGTATTAATTCACAAGTCTCATGTGACATGATAAAAAATAAAAAATAAAAAATAAAAAACTAATTACAATTTAAATTAGAATTAATTAATTTCAAGTCTATCTGTAGTTTGGAATTTGCATTTATGTTTGCATTATCTGTAGATTGAGTTTACTTACCGTTGAATAAAAGAAGGGAAAGAGTATTTATTGATTTGGGATGGGTTTTATTTTTGGAAAATTGGTTTTAATAGGCAGGTGAAATGTATTCCGTTTGTTCGCGTGTGTTGACCTAACGGTAGTAGTTTAAGTTTTTTCGACCAAAATGTACCGAATTCAAATCTTCCGTGACGCGACTTTTAAAATTCTCTAATTGTTTCAGAGGAAAAAATATATAATGTAATACATTCTTCCAATTTGTAAAGGGTTAAATTTTATTCCACAATTTCTAATTAGATTAGTGAATTGTTTAAGGGATTGTTCAATTTTAGATAAGTGGAATACTGGTATGGAACGACTCAATTAAAAAATGATGGTTTACGGGTATAATATGAATGAAATAATAATTTTGAAAATTATGATTGAATTAATAATTAGGGCTGTCAATTGGTTAGGGTCGACCCGGCCCGGCCCGGGCTCCGCCCGTATCGACCCACCAAAATTTAGGACCGGACTGGCCCACGAATGAAGCGGGCTGCCAGTCTGGGCTGGGCTTTAGATAAAATTGAGAGAGGCCCATATAGTGCAAGGCTCAATTTGGAGCTAAATTGGGCTGGGCCTAAAAAGAAGCCCAATGTGGGCACATTTCAAACGGGCAGCCCGGCCCAGTCCACACTATATGCTGAAATGGGCTTGCTCAGCTCAACTGACACATCTATTAAAAATAAATTATAATTCTGAAAAATTAATGGGCTTGATTGAAGAAAATATTATGGGCAAAAACATTTAGTTTTCCCCATTATATACTCCAATTATAAAAATGGCCCATAACATGCAAACATAACTAACCACTAAATTTCATTGTCTAATATTACCTCTGCTACATCCATACTGACCGTTACTTAAATATATGTAAGGTCGCGTCAAACTGAAGTGAAACGGGAGGAGTGATCACTAAAATTACGAAGAATAACAATCAAAATAAGAAAGTAGATTCTAGCAAAGACACATCGATCGATATGTTTATATCAATTTACATGTTTAAACACAAAATCTAATTACAGAACACACACTTTGTGTGAAGGGAAATGAGCGTAGGAACATTAAAAAACACAGCATGAAGCATCAGAAATAATTACAAATAAAACCACATAATTCATGCTACATAAACCTGATGCTCCGAAGAAAGCCAAACAAGATTTGGATCATAGGACCCAAAACCAAGATAGAATGGAACCAATCGCCAAACCGACGATCAAGTACAGCACGAGCACGATCCCTGCAGTCTCAGCATGCTGCAGTCTCACGGTCTTTGGCGCCAAAATCATCAGCACGCACGTAAAATAGCCATTGGTGAGGCCGAGAAGACAAGTCAAGATCATGACTGGGATCTCCGTTCTGAGAAGAGCAGGTCCATGCAAGCAGCCGTAGAAGATAGGTAGAAACAGTAGCCTTCCGAAAGAGGCACCAATGGCAGCTTTGGCGTTTTCAACTAAGTACAGTGGGGTCAGAACCTTACCAATCAGATCGAAGACGTTGTAACCCGCAATCAGAATGATCGGATACCAGTCTTTCAGAGATTCTGAATGCACGTCTTCTGTAACAGAACCTGGGAAAATACACAGTGTCACGACGTATATGATCATGATTCCGTATCCATACCACTTCACAGTCCCAACAATCTCCCACAGTGTTGATCTCCATAGCTTTCCTGTAAGTTCGCCTTTCTGCTCCTTCTCCTCATTTGCAGCTACTTTTTTGAGATCGTTGTAGTATTTTATAACTGGGAGCTTATGAGCTAGATTATAGAAGACGATGTTCAGTATCATCACCACAATGCTGACTATGAAGTAGAGGTTTGCGCTCTGTCTCAGTCCACTAGCATCTTGAGGATATACAGCCTTGGTTAGAACTCGTAATACTGACACCAGGACACCTGCAGTGGAAGAAATTCAACATTTACAAAGTAGCAAAGGACACATCTTTTCAATATGAAACACACCTAAATGAAAAGCCGGATATTGAGAAAGTGTACTAGCAATCTACCATCCAAATTCACGAAGCATAATGGTCAAGGTCGTGACCAATATTTTGCTAGTAAGCAAATATGCTATCTTTTTCCTTCAAGATATACACAGTACAATCTCTCAATGCATCAGCTATCTACATTAACATCCTTGCTATCTTGAATCCGAAAAAACATGTACTTGAACTAAAAATCATGCTAAGAAGGCATGTATCAGCAAATTGGTAATCTCTGCATTCCAAGACGACATAGCGTAATTTTGGCAGCATATTGTAAGCAAAAGCAAAAAAGCATCATTAATAACTCCCAAAGGATCCCAACAAAAAGTACTTTGGTCTGAAAAGAAAACCTCCGCAACGAAGTGAACGACTAAGACTCAGCACAACTAAAATGGTAGTAAATGTTTCGAAAATGTTGTGAGCTAAAACTGAAGTCGAATGAAATGCCTAGATTGAGCTGGCTAGGTAGGAAACATAGATCAATACTATGATACATTCCCAAATCCACTAACTCCCTAATCTAACCAGCAATCGGAAACACCATACACAGAAGAAAACTCAACGAAAAATCCTGTTTCACTCTTAACATGAAATTGCTAACAATCAACTCAATTGGATAGAAATTATAGCAATTCAAATTGAACAGATGCCGAAAATCGAATATTATCGCCCTTATTTCACGAAAAAACCCAATCGAAATCAGAATCATCTAACAGCCAAAAGTCATTATGATCAAGGAGGAGAAGGTTCCTCACCAGAAGCCGCAGTTCCAGCCACTACAGCCTGCATATATCTCTCCGGCAACTCCCCCGCATTCCCCACCACGCCGCCCTGCACCAGCCCATCGGCCACTCCGCACAGCCCCACCACCCCCACCGTCACGTAGTACGCGCCGTACACCCCCACGCGCCCCTGCACGTACCACACGTCCATCAGCGGCACCACCACCAGCGCCACCAGGAACAGCGCGTACCCGGCATTGATCCTCACGACGGTCTCCGATCTGTGCGCGAACGCGATGATGATCAGCACCGACGTCAGCCCCACCAGCATGTACACCACGGCGAACACCCGATCCACCGACGCCTCCGGGTAGAGGAAGCTGAAGTAATCGACGGCGGTGATGAATGCGTTCCACGGGAGGAGATAGCCGGTCCCGAGCGTGAAGTAGATGATGTAGGCCAAGTGGAATGTGTCCCTAGGGATCTTGTCCGAGCTGGGGCTCAGCAGGAGGGCGGCGGACTCCGAGTCGCCGTCGACGGCGGAGGCGGCGGCGGTTGTACCCATCGGAGTTTGTTGGTGGCGTTTGGTTAGTTGAGCTTTGTTTGCTTGCAGCCGTGATTGCGTTGCGATTATTTTGGGATTTTTGCAGATTTTTTGGGAGTGGGGCAAATGTGTAATTTATTGAGGAATGGGGGCTTTTAATATTAAGGCTTTTTGACTTTTCAGGGGTATGGTTTCGTTAATTATTATGGAGTGTACGACAGGGTAGCTACCCCTAAAATAAAACGCACGTTTCATGCTCTAATTCGAGGGAATTGTATGGTAATCACAGTAGAAGAGTATCTTTTCGAGGATTGAGTAATCTTTTGCTTAATTATCTTCTCACGTTTAAATAATTGTAGATCTAAATATTGTGGATTAGTTTAATTAACAATCCACGTCGACCACACACTTCCCATTTCCCAACACTTATGTCACAATTCTTGTCAATTGGAGTTTGTATAAATAACGGTTTTTAAAAACCGGACCGAACTCGCAGCCAAACAGATCGAATCATCTTTCCTGTCATGATTTCGGTTATCGGTTTTTTTTTTTTTTAATTTTGGCCGGTTCAACTTTGAAAAACATGAACCGAAGGCCTTATCGGTTCGAACACCAATTCGGTTTTTTAAAACATTGGTAAATACCATCAACAAATCAAAACAAAAATAAAAAGTGTATTCCCTCCGTCCCATTCATCTAGGGATAAATCATGTTTTTGCATATCTAATTGATATAGGAATATTAGCTTAAACGACAAAATTTTAATCCACTAAAACCATTTATACTACTTTATCCACCCTATCATACTCGTCTTAATTTTTTGTGCCGAAAAAACGTTATTATGATATGAGTGGCACGTAGCATTGGGTAATTGATTTATAGCAAGTGGTCCATTGAGGCTTATTTGCCAATCATCCTTGGTTTTTCTTTCGAATCTAATTGGGCTGCACTTGTTATTGGGCCAAGTCAGATCCAGAGCCCATAAATAAATTTCTTTCAGACTTATTATTGATAATTTTAGTTCTAACATTTTCAGATGATTAAAAATGCAAATTATTATTAATAATCAAAAAATTTTAGAAGTTGAATAATTAATAATAGTCTCAAAAATAAAAAATTAAAAGAAAAAATAATTGTCATTCCTTGTGGATTTAATAGCTCAATCATTTTTCAGAAACCCAAATCCAAAAAAATAAGATACTATAAAATAATAATTTCCTAAAATCAGCTGTTACAATCACACACCCATGCATATATACCAAGGCCTGTTAACGAATCAGATTAAGACACATGGAAGCAGAATACAAGAATGTCAAAAATAAATTATATTTAATTTTATTTAAACTTTGTTCTACATATATGCATGTATGATTAAAAACAAACATAATTTGTCTTCGCCATTCCCTCTGCCGAATATATGACTAAGACGTATGATTGCAATACACAATAAGCATCGTATAGTCTGTCTCCACGTAACTTAACTTTTGTCTTAAAGAATAACTCAAGAGACTATTCCCTCCAATTCAAAATTTGCCAGTTTGCCTTGTTTCTTCAACATTTGTCTTTTGCTAAATATATATTTTTTTAAATGTTCTATTTTTCAATGCACTAATTGTTTATTTTAGACTCATTCAAATCTTGTTCCAAAATTAGTACTAAAGGAATGTATCACGATTTAGTCTAACTACTCCATTTGTCATAACATGAATTTTAAATTAAAAATAATAATAATAATAATAATAATAATAATAATAATAAATTCTTAGCTTAATTTTCTTGTGATGATCAACATTTTTCTTTATACTACCTCTCATTTGCTTGTTCTTTCTCTATATTCTTTCAATCTTCGAGAAAATGGGAATTTTTCGAATATTTAGTGGTTTTATTGTAGCAATCTTAGCAAGTAATTCTCATCTCGTACAGGCATCATATGATAAATGTGTTCTTGATATGGAAATCCCATCACCATGGAATGATTCCTCTTCCATGGAAGGAAGCTGGGGTGGATTCTTGAAGAGCAAGAGCTGTGCACGAGCACTCGAACGATACTTATACGCGTTGGCCAAGAACGCCAACGAAACCGGTGGTGAAATATTCTTAAATGCCACTGATCAAGAGAGTTGCTTCAACGCAGTGAACATCACTGATGACTGTGGCATTGAGAGGCTGAGCAGTGGGAGAGGAGGCTGCTCCGATTATTCATTAAAAGACGTCGTTAACGAGGAAAAAACACAGCTGCAGAACTTGGATGAAGGCTGCAAGAACTCAAGTGAAGGGTGCAGCTCTTGTTGGAAGAGGTGGGAGGAGATAAACACATCAGCTCACAACACTAGTAATGGATCGAATAGAGAAGATGTCGACGTTTGTAGGTTTTCGATTCTTGTCTCACTCACTAGTAGAAGGATCAGTGACATGGGATGGATAGATTCAGTCTATACTTGCCTCAGAGATGGAGTTCCATTAGGTAAAGTTTCATATTTCATGCAAATTTAGAGTTTTTTCTATTTTTTTTTTTTATTTCAATACTAATTATTGAATTGTATATAATGTTATAATTTTGATGCAGATGATGATGAGAAAAAGGAAAAGAATATGACATTAACAAAAGGTATCAAATTTCAAACTAAAAAAAAAAAAGTCTTAGCTTGAAGAATTAATTAAAATATTTATTTTATTTAATTCATGATTATTTGCAGGTATTGAAGTTGTAGCTGGTGGTGTAGGGGGAATTTCAATAATGGGAGCTATTTTCTGGGTAATTTTCTTCAAGAAAAGAACCAAAAATAGAACTACCAAAGAAATTGATGAAGGTATAATTAAATTCTTGTAAATTATATGTATATTTTTCAGTGATTTTTACAAATTCTTGATTTTATGTTTTGAGGAATGGTTTTGTTTCAATAATGACAGAGGGAAGTAATTCACACTCAGAACAATCTAGAAGCATCAAGATCACTATCAAGGAGGTTCATCAAGCCACAGACAATCTCAGTGCAACAAACTTCATAGGCCAAGGCATAGCAGGTACGTACTCTCTTCGTCTCATTGAAAACGAACTCACTTTTGTCAGAATCAGTCTGTTATAATATTTGGTCTTGATTCAGGGAAAGTGTACAAGGGCGTCCTATCAAACGGGGAGCGTGTGGCGATCAAGCACATTGTGAACGACGGGCACATGGAGACGTTCGTGAGGGAAGTGACGAGCCTATCGCACGTGAAGCATCCGAACCTCGTGGAACTGCTAGGCCATTGCGACGGAGACGACGAGAGCTTCCTCGTCTACCGCCTCTGCCACAACGGGAACCTCTCGGAATGGCTCTTCAGTACACATTCCAACTTCCCTTTCCAAAATGAGTTCAAATTTTTATATTTTTCATTTTTTTTTGGTAATTTATTTGAATTTTTTGAAGGCAAACATAGGCTATTAACATGGATTCAGAGGCTGGAAATTGCTATAGACTGTGCCAAAGGCCTCTGGTTTCTTCACACCTTCCCACAAGGCTGCATTGTTCATCGGGACATTAAGGTATATATTACGTAAATAATAATGTTTTAAAAACCGAACCAGAGGTTGAGCCGGATAAAAATATCCTGCAGCCAACAAACATCCTTCTAGGGAGCAAGATGGAGGCGAAGCTATCCGACTTCGGGCTGTCGAAGGTGATCAGCATGGGGTTCTCGCACGTGAGCTCCGAGGTACGGGGGACGTTCGGGTACGTGGACCCCGAGTACCAGAGGAACCGGCACGTGCATGCCTCGACAGACGTGTACAGCTTCGGGGTGGTCCTACTACAACTCCTCTCAGGGCAGAGGGTCATCAATCTCGAAATCACCAAACCGATGCCCCTCAGCAAAATGGTACGTACATTTTACCAGAATACGAGATGTAACATGAAAACGAAAGACGGGAACGTTATCGTTTGATGCATGCAGGCTAAGAATCTGAGGAAAGGAGGGGATATAGCAGAATTTGCAGATCAAAGGCTTGATGGTGAGTATTCAATGGAAGCTTTTGAGATTGTGTTGAAGCTTGCTTTGTACTGTACTGGGATTAAGCAACAACGGCCATCAATGGAGAAGGTGGTGGCGGTTTTGGAGAAAGCTCATCTCATTTCTATCACTGCTAATGATTCTCTAGATTCTTCGTTTCGATCGGATTCCTTTACGTGATTTTTCTTTGAACATTTACAATATGCGTTTCTTAAATATACAAGAAAAATATATAGAAACGTACATTGTTCGATGAGACGGAGAGAGTATATAAGTTATTTGCATACTGATGCGATTACACTGTTTTGTAAGAGAGTATGTGATGTTGTATTTTTGTTTTGAGGATATGAAACCATGGGAAAATATTACAGTGCATCTTGTTGTTGAGTGTGTTTACTCTCTTCGTCGCATTTTTTAAATATATGTGAGACGTAAAATGACGAAGCAGAGTCAAGTTCGATGCGAACGGAGAGGAGGGAGTAAATGTAAGGTTGACTGTAATTTAATGAAACACAGCTATGGCGATTCTAAACATTTTGGACCATTTTTAGGGGTGAATTTATTTGATATTAATGCCTTTCGTATTTCATAAATGACTATAAACCTCTTCATTAATTACTACATTTTTATATGGTATAAAATAAAATAAATTTCACCTTTGTTTATAAACTTGAAATTGTAAATACGATAAAATTCCTTTATGTCATCAGAGCTTTTAGTTAACATCGAAAATCCTACTAAGCAACATACATTTTCAGGTAGCAACATAAGTAAAACCAAATCTAAATTATAAGGTAGGTATATTTGAATGAAATTTAAACACATTGAAGAAAAATAAATATAATGGGAATTAAATCATATGGTACCAAAAACTAAATGGGGTCAAGATGGGGTTGGCCTCTTCTCATAGTCTTACCCAATCACAGCTGTTTTCACACAAATTTGTAGCCTCAATAATTAATATAAGACCCTCTATAATCTATTACTCATTTATCTTAACTTTTATTTTGATGTGACACCATATATAATTTTTCACTTAATTTATGAACCATTTGTATTATATTTACATATCCAAATATATGGTTTTTACTTGTATTGTGAAAACATAGTTGTATTTTACATGTATATATGGTTTAGTTTGAAGCAAATAAGTCTTGTATCCACCTAATGTGTCGGTTACTAATGTACGTTCCTTTCATTCTGTCAGATTATATCACTTTTTATTCAAATGAATTCAGTATAATAAATGGGACGGAAGGAAAATAAACGAGACGGAAAGATATTTCTGCACATAACTACATTGATATTTACTTTGTTTATTGTCAATATTAGTTTTTATATATTATGTATAAATAATGTATACTCCATATTATCACTTGATTAAAGAAATAATTACTTGGCTTCTAAATTCAGTGTATCAACAACCATTCTCCCCCTCTCCACTATATCAAACTCATTTCAATATTTGCAAATATAATAATATCATTCTATAATCACAAAATACATAATGTGACAAATTTTTAAACTCTTAATTAATAAAAAAAATTAAGAAAAAATATGAGAAATAAAGCTGGAAAATAATTTAGGTTATTTACAAGAATGTTACAAAAATTCATTTCCACATGAACACCTTACTAGTTGCCTAATTCATATAATATAATGTCACAATTTAATGAATCCAAATATAAAGCCAGCTATCAACAACTAAGCACAAAATATATTCAAACTCTTTATAAATATTCAAACACAAACACATCAAATTTCACTATCTCCCTACAAGAATATGGCCATTTCCCACCAAAACCTTCTCTTGTCAATCCTCATCCTCTGCAGCACCATCCATGTTCACTCGCGAGGTCCGGTCTACGCGCCTCCGGACGTCGAGAGGTTAACCGACAGTTTCAGTCGGCTATCGGTTAACGAGAGCTACAGTGTCTTCTTCGGAGGCGATCATGTGCGTGTTACAAGCAATGGGGCTAATGCTGAGCTTAGCTTGGACAAGTCTTCAGGTAATTCGAGGTATTCTGGATTGTTTCTTCGTTTCTTCGTTCCTCCTGATTCGGAGTTTTCATCTCCAGGTTCCGGATTGCAGTCGAGGAACAAGTATAGCTACGGATTCTTCAACGCGGCTATAAAGCTTCCTGCTGGCTTCACATCTGGAGTTGTGGTTGCATATTATGTAAGCCTTTTTTGAAACATTTTTCAAGAAACTACTCTGTTTTTTAATGAATCATAGCTACTCTGTTTCTCCCCTGTTTCCCCAGTTATCGAATGCCGATGCTTTCCCTCACAACCACGATGAGATCGACTTCGAGCTACTCGGGCACGAGAAGAGGAGGGAATGGGTGCTGCAGACTAACATGTACGGGAACGGGAGCGTAAGAATGGGAAGAGAGGAGAAATTCTACCTATGGTTTGACCCAACGCAGAGTTTTCACGACTACTCCATTCTCTGGAACAATCATCACATAGTGTAATAACCACCTTCGCGTTCTTCAACTCATCATCTCTCTACAACTCTCGACATTCTTGAAATCGAAAAAAAAAAACGTGCAGGTTTCTGGTGGACAACATACCTGTAAGAGAAGTGGTTCACACTGATGCTGTATCCTCTGCTTACCCATCGAAGCCGATGTCAGTTTACACGACCATATGGGACGGGTCGGAGTGGGCAACTCATGGCGGGAAATACCCTGTCAATTACAAATACGCACCATTCGTGGCGTCAATGGGGGGGATTCAGATGGAGGGGTGCATTTCGAAGACGAAGGACATGAACCCTTCGTGTTCAAGAAGCATCCCTTCGAGCTTGGACCCTGTTGACGGGGAGCGTTTTGCCAAACTATCGAGGCAGCAGAGTACCGGGCTGGAATGGGCGAGACGAAAGCACATGTTCTACTCGTATTGCCAAGATAAGTCCAGATACAAAGTCATGCCTCCAGAATGCAATGGGAAGTAGAGGAAATGGCCAATTTCATTCTTTGAATAATCACAAAAAATTATTGATACTTAATAATTAAATGTAGAGATTTGATGAAAATATTTCTTCATTCATATAGATGATGATTATTTCTGGGCAATACAAATATGAAGCATCCTTGTAATAGAAATTTGAAGGTCTTTTGCTACTTTCATCGTTATCGAATTCATAGAAATCGCAACCCGACTTATGAAAATATATATATATATATTCCTCAGAGAGAGCTTACAGCCATGCTGGATTCTTGATAGAGGTGACAACTGCCTTCACTTGCAAGTAATTCTTGAGGCTGTATTCTCCCTTCTCCCTTCCGATTCCGCTCATCTTGTATCCACCGAATGGGATAGTGGCATCGAAGGTGTCGAAGCAGTTGATCCAGACTGTGCCCACTCTCAATGCTCTCATCAGAGTGTTTGCAGTGTCGAGGTTCTGGGTGAAAACTCCTGCAGCGAGACCGTACCTGCTGTTGTTGGCCCTCTGGATAACTTCGTTGAGGTCCCTGAAATTTGCGAGAATAGATGAATTTGCCGTTGCATCAATTTCATGATGTCTTGAATGTAGAAAAAGAAAATCGGACGTACTTGAATTTCAGGACAGTCTGCACAGGTCCGAAGATCTCATCCTTCGCAATCAGCATATCATCCTAGAAGAGATGTAGAAAACAACTATATTAGTTAAGGATGATCGATAACTATCATTCCCTTACTATTCAGCTAAGCGATTTACCTCGACATTTGAGAAAACAGTTGGCTGAATGTAGTAGCCCTTTGTACCATGTCGATCGCCTCCAGTTTCAAGGGTAGCACCAGATTCCTGACCATGTTTGATGTACTTCAGGATCTTCTCGAACTGCTCTTTATCGATCTGAGAGAAAATATCAATCTTTAAGATGGCTGCGGCGGATCACACGAAAAACATGGAGCAGCCAAAAAATGCGAAAAGATGCAGCAAGTTATTTATTTTTTAATGTTCTTTTACCTGAGGGCCTTGCTCTATGCCAGCCTTGAAGGGATCCCCGACACTACGCTTGATGGCGCGTGCTTTTGCTTTCTCAATAAATTCATCGTAAACCTTTTCGTGTACAAATGTTCTGGATCCTGCACAGCAGCATTGTCCCTGCAGAAGTTCCATTTGATATATAGAAGACCTTTCGTTATATTTCCAGCCCTACGACTCTAATAAGAGAAGGAGATACCTGATTGAAAAATAGAGCAAAGTGTGCTAGCTCAACAGCTTTATCCACGTCAGCATCCTCGCAAACAATGAAAGGAGATTTTCCCCCGAGCTCGAGAGTAACTGTCTTAAGATTGCTTTTGGCAGACAGCTCGAGAACGATTTTGCCAGTATCTGTCGAACCAGTGAAAGCAAGCTGCAAATGCCAAAACTCGATGGTTGGAGAAACATAGAGAGATGAAGATGTACGTAATTTTTGGAGTATCATACATTTTAAAAGCACAGGGATAACGTATTATTTGCTCGATTGCTACTATCGCTTTAAAAATAGGCAATTAAATTGGTAAAATACGATAAGTTTCCTCTACCACGTTTCAAATGTAAAGATCATTCAGGGCATATTTAGACTGAGTAGTTAAGATCTATCAGAAATCGACAAAAAGGTGGTATTAGTCGATAGTAGAATCAAACTTTAGACGGGTCGTACCTTGTCCACATCCATGTGGCTGCAAAGAGCAGCACCTGCCGTAGGACCAAATCCAGAAACAATATTCAAAACTCCATCAGGAAGCCCAGCCTGTCCAAAAACAATACGAATATCAACTATCATTCCACTTTTAGAAAGCAATTTTTGGTGATAGCTCACGTAATCTTGTATACGAAGCCAAGACAACTACAAATAGTAATAGCGGAGCACCGAACGAGTATTTACCTCATGCAACAGCTTGGAAACAAGTAATGCAGACAGCGGTGTCTGCTCTGCTGTTTTAAGAACAATGGTGTTGCCACAGGCCAGCGCAGGCCCGACTTTCCAAGCAAACATCAAGAGAGGGAAGTTCCATGGGATAATTTGGCCAGCTACACCGATTGGTTCGTGCAAGGTTTGAACATGGTGGGGCCCGTCTGCTGGAATCGTCATCCCGTGAATCTTGTCTGCCCAGCCTGTAGAATAAATGAGCACAAAATCACAACTTGAGCACAAAAAAGAAACGGAACGATTTTGCTCAATTTTTCTCATCCTTGCGAAGACACTCACCAGCATAATAACGAAATAATCTGACAAACATCGGCACTTCTATCTGCGCAGACTGTTCAAACGGCTTCCCATTATCCCAAGTCTCAAGTGCTGCAATCTCATCATTATGCTTTTCGACCAAATCAGCAAAGCGTAACAAAATCCTCTGTCTCTCCTGCATCGTTTGTACATAAAGAGTTCAGCATCAAACAAATCGAAACTCAGCAACAAAGGCAGAAACTTCAAAACCGAGACAACAAAATGGTTACATAAGCAGTCATCCTAGGCCATGGCCCTTCATCAAAAGCCTTACGAGCAGCAGATACTGCTCGGTTTATATCCTCCGCATCACCCTCAGCAACATGTGCAATCACCTCCCCAGTCCTAGGGTCCAAAGTTGGGAAAGTTTTCCCTAATTCAAGAAACAACACATCACTTTTAGCTCGAAAAAATTCCTAAACGAGCAGCACAAATCCTCCATAAATCGAAACACCGCAAAAGCTCACCCGATGCCGCAGCAACAAACTGTCCATTGATAAGAAGGTTATCATGTTGTACACTAACAGGTGGCTTGATTGGATCCTCAAGAGCTGCAGCAGTGCTGTAACGGGAAACTCCTCTACTCACATAAGCTTGTCTTCCTGGATAAATTTAACAAGAAGATGTCGATTTCGCCTTCGTAAAATCGGAAAATCAAGCTATAGAGAAAGCTACATTGTTCCAAATCTGAGACAATGGTCCAAGTGAACAAGAGGGCCAGGGGCACAAGCTGTGGTCCATACTCATAAGCAAGAAAATTGCACAAATTCCACTAAATTTACAATTATAGCATGATAGTGAAATTCAAGAAAACAGTTTCAAAAGGGGGAAGAAGCAATTGCACTCGTTCTTAGTTCTTTGCCATTTATGGAAATCAAGAACCTTGTCCATATATGGTTAATCAAGAAACATTGCAAGATTAAATTTTTAATACCATTCTCGAGATTTTAGCCTATTCCCAGAAAAGTTATGGCAAATATAGAATCAATCAATAGAGGGAACTGCGATTTCTCAGCTATAAATAAGATATACGGAGTATATATTTAAAAAAAAAAAAAAAACAAACAAACAATCTTTGAAGCCCTAAGAACGTCGATAGATATGGACTGAAAGGGAGTGTATTTTACCTCCGCGAAGAGAAGGAAGTGAGCGAGAAACGAGTGATGAAATTCTCCGAGCCGCCATTGCCAAAGCCAAACAGAGGAAAGTGATCACGGACTCAACCACTCTCTCTCTATCTCTCACACACACACACAGACACAGTATTAGTGACTTTATGGAGATTAAATAAATGAAAATGAGGGAGCTAACGTCGGAATTCGCTAATAAAGAAAGATATGGTTAATGTGGATTAACTCGATAGTTTAAGTGGGAAGTACAGATGGAAAGAACACTGCCCATACAGAAATATATATACACATGTAGAGAGAGAGAGAGAGGAGTAAATATTCCTAATTAACCAAAATCTTTTTTAGTTGGAGTTGCCATTTTGTCATGACCCACCCAACACCATTTTTTCTTTAAACAAGTACACATTTTTCCATAAATAAATAAATTTGATCATGATATGATAAGATGCTATGAAATCTTCATCCCAACTCAGCTTAACCTAATCCCACGCAGCTTTCTAACATGTACTTATTTTGAACGGTACGAAAGAATATTTTTTTATCGGGACATTCCATTTTACTTGACTTATTTTTAAAATGGAAAAAATTAACCCGATGTTTTCGATGAAATCTCTTACTTTTTACCTTTAACATTACGTCTAAAATTTCGTAATAAAGTGAAACACGCAAATTGAAACGAAACGGAGGAAATAATAATGTTGGTCAAATCATCATAATTGAGAAGAGACGTTTCTATTTGTAGCCGTGCAATTTCTTTGGTTGTGACAATCTTCATCTCTTTAATTATTGGCATAAACTTCTTCAACACTTTATTATAATTTGACCTTTACTTTTAATTTAATTTACTATATTACATAGTGTCCCACAAATAGATAGACATATACACGATGCTATCAAATTATACGCTGCTATAAATATCAGTGGTTTAGCAAATTCTCATAATCTCTTTGCACGCATCTTTATGTGTCGAAAAATAACTATGATCGTGTGTGATATAGGAAAGATCACCACAGAGCAAAGATACGTGGAGAAATATCCCCGCGCGAGTAGGCGACGAATAGTCTACGATTTTGAATGGCACGTGCATGCATGTGTGTACACGTGCAAGGATTTCATACACTGTGAAGCGTTGAAAATTCCAACGGTTCGCCACATGTAATTTTCAACGTTTGCCCATATTTATTTTTCTTCTAAAGGATAAGTTATAGTATTATTATTGCCTTTGCCGTTGGCTAGTCAAAGATTTTCGAGCTATATTTCCGTCTCATTTCATTAGTCTTGTTTATAATTTTCGTATGTCCCACAAAAGTTAAATCGAAAGGAATAAAAATGGAGGGAATAATATTCAATAACCGTATAGAAAAGATAATGATGAAAAGGGATTTCCTATCATAACCTCTAAGGGGAAATAAAGAATTAAAGATAACACTTTTATTTGGACGGACGAAATGAGAGAGAGAGAGAGAGAGAGAGAGAGAGAGAGAGAGAGAGAATGAACTAGTATTCTTTGTCTTTGAAAAAAGTGGGCATCAAGAGTTTGAAAACAGCAGCAATTTGTTCTAATCTCACATTCTCACTAACTCAATCAAAGATCGCTATCATTTCCCAGTTATATCAAGAAAAAGAAAATTGGAATTAGCAACTAAGAAGAAGCGTATTTTAGACCGTCTGACGGGTCAAGATCCATTAGAGAGTACCTTTATCCGAACTCCAACGGCCCCCGACCCACGAGACGACGCTGCACAGTAGCTCTACCAGCCTAACAAAAATGAGACATCTCGACTAAAGAATATAGGGTAAGACGGTCACTTTATAAACGGAATGCCTGAGGCCGTCTTCCTAGCATAAGCCTCATAGCGAGCACCAAAATACTGCCTCAAGAAAAATTCCTCGTAGGGTATCCGCATATGGAAAAAATGCCAAACCACTAGAGCGAATCCGAGGGTACATACCGGATTACAGAGCATTACTTGGGTGCCGACGGACCAGATGAAGAATCCACAGTAACTTGGATGACGAACGTACTTATAAAGCCCGTGGGTGATCAATACGTGGTCATCCTCAATATATCTCTTGATTAGATGAGTGAAGGATCTACCTGCAGTAAATATAGCCAACTTCCGTATGGCTTCACCGATGATTACTAGGGCAAGACCCATGTTGCTTACTCCCCATAACTCCTTCATCTCTGGGAAGAAATAAGCTTCGACTAAGTACTCTATCAGGGAGCAGACCATAGCCATAACATAGTCTAGGCTGATCAAGAGGGAACTGAAAGTTACTTTGTGTATCCCGTGAAAATGGACTGCTAGAAGGAATTCAGAACTGTGAAAGAAGAATAAAGCGAAGATCAATTGAGATATTTGTCTCCACGCTGTGAAGTTGAGGATCTCTGTCATTTTAGAAAAGAACGACCAAAAGCTTTTCCTCACGAACTATAAACAAGTATCGGGGCTCTGAATCATCTCAAAAGCGAAGCTTGGGTAAGTTGCTCTTTATTTATTTCAGACCTGAATTATTGCAGGGAACCATAAAATAAGTCATCAAACATGGGGCTCAACTTCATATAATAAGCGCAAGCTCAAAATCACATCTGATGAAAAGAGAAAATAAAAACCGTTTATTGTTTTCTAACAAAAAAGCAGCATTGGAGATCAACTATTTTATCCGCACAGAACCATAACTCGGTAATGAGCAGATCCTATCCTGCTTTGCATCCATCTTTGCAAAGTATTGCTTTCATAAAGCCCTAATCCACCAAAACTATCCTATTGTATTCACTGAATTACAGCTAAACGAGCTCCTAATTCTACGTGCTTAGCTGTGAATGCACATAATGCCTTGTTCGATTTTTGCATTCCTGAGCAGTATGAGCTACCCTCAGGCAGCATCTTTACTAGTAAAATATCATGCCCTTGCAGCCTACGAAGGGTGGTTCTGTTATAGACGACATAATCTTCGAAGCTTTACGCACTACCTCTAGAACCAAATTCCCAGGTCAATTCACATGTTCTTATTCACTACCTTCTTCATAGATTTTTCTATTCCACATTTTCAACGTGATGTAGACAGCATTTCAAATATTCAAAAGCAATCAAAACGCAAAATCAAAATCATATGCATGTTCCAGAGCGATCAAAGCCTCAAGCATAATTTCATCAGCTGCATCGATAATCAGTACAGAAGCAACCGAAACCCTAACCAAAATTCATAGAGGAATGTAAAAAACGATAATGAGCGGGCGCAGCTATATATTTGGACATATTGCAGCTAAATCAACAGAGAAATTATGCTCCGAAACTATAACTCACCTGACGTTGGCGCGACGGCGGCGGGGAAAAGGCGCGCGACGGCGGAGACGGTCACTTCCGCGACGGATCGAAACTGTGTACCGGCGTTTCTCTGCAAGCATTTCAAGCAGAGTATTTATCTATATGATGATTTTCCATTACAAAAGGTTGAATTCGAAGAAGCTCAATGGAGAGAGAAATGGAGATTTTTTCATGAGAGAAGACGATGGTGATCCAGAGTTTCTGTATCATCGCATATTTACTCAAATAATAATAATAAATTTACCTCTTTTTTTTTTAATATAAATAAATATGGATAAATATAAAATACTTATTAATTTTAGAATAACAAATAAATTTATTGGACAATTTCAGTAATTTCTATTTTGTGTAACAGATAAAAATATTGCAACCATGGAAATAATAATCTATGTAGAGAATTCCCAGAATAATTTGACAAGGCTAAAAAAAAAGAGACTAATTACTACGTACAACATAACCAGAGCTAATCTCTCAATGTTCATACTAATTTCTCAATGGCTACTAACCAGAAAAACAACAACAACGACGACAACAACGACACTAGCCTTGATCCGATGGGAAGCTGCCTTGATGCCTGCCTCGGACTACTTTGAATATCCGCTTGAGAAAAGATTTCCATTATGGTCTTCCTCCTACTGCTATAAAGTTCGAGCAGTTGATATGCTTTTGTCCAACGCGGTGAAGACTGACGAGATACAAGCACTTTCTGCTGCCTACTGCAGAAGGTGGGGCGTATCATGCTACTGGGATTTTGGGTTCGCCTAGATTTACAAAAGCCTGAGCCCGAGCCATTCGTGCCGCTGCTGCTTCCCAGGATACGAGGTGATCCATGAATGTATTGACATATTTTGCTAGATCATTCTGTTGTCAAAGATGGTGGAGTGGAATTTGTGAGTACATGTTTCCCGGAAAATGTGAGAATGGAAATGTGATTGTTAACTTACCTTGTAGTCCAGATAATATGCATGCTGCAAAACCATGGAAGGATTAGTACATCTTAGTTGATAAAACAAACGACGTGCTACAGATATGTAATGTATATAGTGCGTACCTCCCATAAATCCAGACCGATTATTGGCTGCAAAATATATCAGATTGTTAAGATGCTGAAAAGAGAATCAGAATGTAGGCTCGTACAAACATAAACATGATGTTCGAAGCTTCTTACGATATCATTCCACACGAGGGGATTAACTGCATTGGAAGTTTTAACTATTGCAAGACACTTTTTCTCCCTTTTCACTGTAACATAATCATAAGGAATTAGTGCTGACGAAGCATAACCAAAACCAAAACCAAAGATGTCATTCTTCACTTAGATTATGTGATCCTAGTCGAACTTTAGAGGCTGTAACTAGCTACACTGTGATAATCATATCCCCATGCATTGGATTTGAAATCATGTTTGGATTCGAAATATTTTCGACTGAGACATATGGTAATAACACTTACAAGCCAACCAAACCCAGCACGATCCAAATGATGTGAGGGCTGCTGCTATGTACTTCTCTTTGAAATTTTCAAATGAACCAAAATCCTTTTCTATCTGCTGCAGTAGGCCCAGCGTGGGCATTTCACCACCTCCGGGTTTCATTGATTCCCAAAAGAAATCATGGTTCCACACCTTCAATTGATGACGACACAAAGAAGCACTTACTAACACCGACCCTTTAAAATCAGAGTAAGAAACAGAATTGCAAGGCTTGCTCAGGTACATCAATAATTTTTTTTACTAGTAAGCACTAGCTTCGATAAATGCAAATGATGAAGATTATTTTTGCAGAAAGCAGCAGCATTGCATCAAATTTCAAGCTTGGAGCTTCTTATAAGCATGGAATGATGAGATATAATCACCTGAGCTGCAGAGTTGAATTCGGGCAATGGGTTGCCATTATTATAGGTGGCCTTGATTAGCTCATCCATCGTATATCCATACAATATATCACTTTTCTCAAGGTGTTTGTTAAGAGTTTCAACATAAGCGCGGTGGTGAGCACCCCAGTGTACCTCAAGCGTTTTCCGGCTCATGTATGGCTCCAGAGCATCCTGAGACCAATGAAAGATAATGAAATTGAGGTGCGTACTCATACTCGAACCTTAGGAGCTTCGACACTTGAGAAACAAACAATCATGTATTTCATGAGATCCGAAAATGCAATTACCAATTAGGAAAGCAAAGCAAGGCAAGAAACTCTTTATCTTCATTATAACACATACAAAGGAAAGAAGCAATTTTACTCACTAGTTCGTAAGGTGGCTTTTTCAAACCATAATAAGCAGTGATGCTCGACATTCCGCCATTGTTTCTCGATTTAGTTCTTCTCTTCCCCCATCGCTGCATCAAAAAGCACACAGTTCCATAACATATCAACATTTCACTATGCAGTGAAGTAAAAAACTCACACACAATTCAATTCTAAGAACCGAAGCTACCAAAATTAAAGTAACAAGGCATAAATTATACCAGATGAGGTAGGGCGAGAGAAGTGTTGAAATTGTTTGAAGACACAAGTGTATAGCTCAAAGGACATTGGTTAGCGCTGCAAGAAACCAAACTCATTCTGGTAGGATAGCCTCAAAGACGTCACCTGAAACTGATGTAGAAGCCAAATTAAGATTGGATACGATACGCGAGAGAGAAATGCGTAAATCTCGCTGAGGCATTTCGTCGAACATGTACAGCGCTCGTTCCAAAGGCATACCTACCTTCGTAAATTGAGGAGATAAACAAAACAGCAGTAAATAGTTTCTTCCAATGCAAAGCTATAATATATGGGCTTTCTCTTAGATGGGCTGAATCCGTTTAATTGGCCCATTTTAATTGAAGAAATCCACCTCAACGATACGATAAAGGGCAGGGCGGTTAGATGGGGGGTATTTTTGTAAATAAATAATGACAACAAGGCCAAATAATAATCGACGTGAAAATAGAGTATTGAAAAACGCTCATTTGTTTAGTCGAAGCAATTTGAAACAATTTTCAGTCATAGACAAAAGTTACAATAGTATGAGTATATAATTTGTAAAGTTTGAATTCTTAGTTTGTTTTACAGGACTCTGAAAGCTGAACTAGAAACAGCAAATATTTCAACGTTCCATTCAGCAGCAATAGCACTCAACAAACCGAATGTCCAATGTTTGATCAACAGAACGATGTGTACTTAAAGCGCGTACAAGTAGAATCGTAACATACACGATCGAGACAAGGAAACCGAACATGGCAGTGAAGAAGGGAATAAGCTACTAAACTTTCATGCTGCTACTTACATCAAAATAAACCCAGATCTCCCTATGAGAATTAGTAACTTCGCGTTCTTGGCCTGGTGTTTCTAAATGGAAGCAGATTACCATCGCAAGCGTTGTTTTTATGTTCTCTTGATCTTTGAAAATGTTCCAGTCTCAGAAAAGTAAGTACTCTGAGTTCCACCAAGCTGATTCGCCTGAGGATTTGAAAGCTCAATCCCCTGAAAAAACATGCAACGAGTAGTACAATTGAGTTAGCAAATGCAATACAAATTAGGCTTGCTGTAATTGTGGAAGGGAAATTAGCACTCGGAATTTAAAAGCTAATCGAAAATGTCATGAGAAAGTATCAAACCTGCACGGGTGTGAAAGCCAGACTCGAAGTTAGTCCAGAAGTTGCACCACTGCTTCCATAACTTCTTTCTTTAAATCTGAGAAATATAAAATCACGTCAATAAATAC
Organism: Thymus mandschuricus; assembly: GCA_029379335.1. Lineage (NCBI taxonomy): Eukaryota > Viridiplantae > Streptophyta > Magnoliopsida > Lamiales > Lamiaceae > Thymus > Thymus mandschuricus. The sequence continues at coordinate 972,994 of CM057083.1, read as the reverse complement.
AGCGATTGTAGGCATTTCACTAAAGCTGTAGCAGAGATAAGAAACCTAAAATAAAAGCAGAGAACCGTAATCATACTTCTTGGCTACTTTAGCAGCAAGTCTGCTTTGTCCAACTGATACACGAAGCTTCCCACTACCAGCCTGACCAAGCATTCCGTATCCTTCACCCAGTCCATCACCTTCAAGAAATACCCCAAAGTATAAGGACTGAACATACATCAACGACCACATATTTCGAAAATTAACATGAACACAATGTAATAAGAGATATAAGAAGGAGAACTAACATAAGTGTACATATACAATCATAACTAATAAGCAACATAGTAGTGACATTACCTAGTGAACTCTCCTCTGGTATTCCGAACTGCATCCTGTTAGCCAGCTTCCGCATGTCTGTAATAGCATACCTGATAGACGTTGACAAATAGCATAGAGTTTTTACTTGAAAGCAGAAAAGAAAAACGGCAAATCAGAAATTTGGTGAATCTAAAGCAGAAAGGAAAGTTCCAGTACCTTTCTTTCATCTTCCTTAAACGCCGACCACCTCTCTTCTTTCTAGGCTCCGAATCAGGAACTGGAAGTGGTTTAGGCTGCTTAGCAGGAGGCGGCTCTTGCCACTTCTCTATCTTCTTGTGAATCTCTGTACGTAGAGTTCTCCCAGTTTTTCCAGTCGGATCTCCTCTAGTGGAATCTACACGTGCAGCAAGAGTGGACTTTGAAGCCAAAAGTCTACAAGCACGCATTCTCAAGGCAGGAGGAGTGCTCCCGAAAATCTCAGTTTGCTCCAAATAACCAACACGAAATTGGGATGTGGCAGTAGAAAAACCAGCTAAATTCTTCTTTTTTGCACCAAGAAGCTGAACATTACATGCAGGCATTTTCGCTAATGCAGAAAGACCACCAGCTGTACCAATTAGTTTAGCTGCAACAGCACTTCCAACTATAGCTGAGAGATTTGGAGCAATATAGCCCATTCGGCTCTCTACAAAATCAAGGACCTTCTTTTTTGCCGAATCTAGATCAAGAGCTCGGTCACAAGCATCGATTGTCTTTTGCAAGACGTCCTCCGGAAGTGGTTTACCACTGGTGGTGGATGCTGTAACAGAAATTACCATAATAATTGCAGAGGGTAGGAGCCCTTCAAGATCCACAAGGGTCAGATCCATTTCATTAGCAATCCTTTTAACAACCCGGGCATAGTCAATGGGGTGGTGAACAAGGGATTCAAGTTCCGGGAATTTTAGCCTATATTTATCGCGGATAAAATTGTGAATTATCACGATTTCATTTTCGATATCAACAGACAGTTGATTACAGTCAACTATCAGCTGATATTCTGGATCGTCTTCAAGGACAATCCCATGGGATGCGTCCTCAGAACCCTTCTCCAAAGCAGCTTCAACTTTCTGCAATAAACAATCAAACATTACTTTGCCTAATAATGAGAGGGACATGAGACTGTCATTAACTCTAAATACAGACCTATAGAAGGACATGAGTTGCTGAATAAGAGAAGGGAAATGCAACAACAACACCACCCTAACGAAAAAGCAAGTATCATCAGATAGATTAACTATTCAAAATTCATAAAAGCATAAAAAATATAATGGGTATTGTATAGATGGCTAGCATTCTAAACAGAACCAACCTGCATGATGTCTATATACCGATGAGTTCTTTGTAGTTTAGACACACTATCAAGATCATCATAGTTAAGTGCTTCAATATCTGCTAAATCCCCATCGATATCTTCTTCCATGTGCTCGGCATTGTCATTGTCTTCTTCCTGGAAGAGAAGTATTATCAAACTAGGGCCACGGACAATATATGAGCAAAGAGTTGCAAGGGAAATATGAAGCACTAAGTGAAGAATGCAAAAAAAGAAACGTGTAGAGAGCAAATACGAACACCATGGTCTAGAATGAAACTCTGATATACTAACCAGAAGATCATCTTCATTATCGGACAATTCATCAAGATCAGCCAGAAAAGAGTCATTGAGAGTTGCCTGAATAAGATAAGAACAAAAGCAAATCATGTTAGATCAAAACTGAAGAGATGGTCATCTCAACCTAATAAGATTTTCAACTCAATACAGCAATCATCATTCTTCTAACACCAAAGCCCCCAAATCCACACCAACATAGTGTAAAATTATCGAAGAACACAAACACACCCATATCATGAAAATTTAACCCTAACTAATGCTGTAAAAGAGCTGCATACCCACACACCAATCAATAAAAAACAAAGGTTCAGGTTAATTCAATTAAACCTCAACGAAACACTGCACCCTAAAATCCAGGCACATACACAACACACACAAAGGCGTTCCCGATACACAATTCAACTTCAATTCACAAACAACAGTAGCAGCACGAATTCATACACAATTGACAGAAACAAAAGCAATCAAACAATTCAATCGATTTATTACCATTTAAAACCCTAAAATTCCTTGATGCGATCGAACAACTTCTCCAGAAAAGTGAGTTCCTGCAAATAAATCAAACAGAAAAAAGCTATTCAACCACAATTTATACGAGAAATACAAAATCCGGAAATGGAAAAAGGTGCAGATTACGAACCCTAATGCTTCAGAACAAAACGCGAAACCTACCCGTGAAAATATCGTCGGATGTAAAAGCTAAAACCTCGAATTGCAATTTCCGATTTGTAAAAATTTGGGTACCGCTAAAATTTGGTAATTTATTTATTTATGTGCAAAGAATTAATGGAATATATAAATAATAATATTAGGTCGGTTCCCAAAACAAACAGAAGTTGGGCCCTAAATTTGGCCCAATAACCCATGCATTATTGGGCCCAACACATTTTAACCCTTTTGAAATTTCAAAATTGGGCTTGTATTGGGCACCGGCCCATTGCAGCACCTCGTCTGATAGACAACGTTATGTTTTTCTGACTACTTTGTTTTTCGAGAAACGAAGGGAGCATGTATTGTGTAATGACTAAAGAGAATCTTGCTTTTTATTATTTTATGTTTTTCTCCCACACTTTAATCAAACTCTTTTTAATAAGTACCACTCCGGTCCCCTATACTTGACTTATTTGTTTTTTGACTTTTCGACACGCATTTCTACCGAGATGTAGTACGGATTTTACGATATAATTTTGAAATATTATTTCTTTTACGGGATACTACGTTTATGTGGAAATACGTGTCGAAAAGTCAAAAAGCAAATGAATCAAGTATAGGGGACCGGAGTGGTAATACTTAATTAATGAGTAATATTAAAAAGAAAATGAACTATAAATGGTAATGGCTGTAGAGGACCCTCAAAGGCCACATATGTGCACACGCTCGATTAAGCTTTTGCTTTTTCAATAATCACCACTTGAATAATCATCACAATCTATTATTGGTTTTTGATTGTAAGTAACTTGATTGGACAAAAATATACTAATGAAATCCATTTCTACTACGTGTCATCCTGACTCTAACGAGAACTTATAACTATGTGGGTCAGTCGTCAGTCTGAAAGTCAAATCGTTACGATTGCAAATTATTGAACTATATAGATATATCACATTTTTATACGTTTAACACACTTAAAAAGAACCCATTTATATATCACATTTTTATCCGTTTGACACACAATTAGCATATTCGATTATTATAAAATAAAGCATTGATTAGACAAAAAGAAATAGTAACATGAAAAGGGAGGAAATCACGCGTGAAACTCCTCATAAACCAATTCAATCAAATTAATTAATTGATTAATTAATAATAATCACTTTACCATAAACTTTTTCTCGAAAAGCTCACTTTACCATAATTAATTAAACTGTTCTAATCACGGCTCAAAATATGGGTTAGCTAACAAATAAAAAGAATATTACTATTCCCAAACAAAACACAAAAGAACAAGACGGAATTCCGGCGTGGCCCCCACTTGTTATGGTGAAATTACGGAATTGACCCTGTCGGGAAACCCTAATCAAAAAGCCGCAATCATGTAGATCTCCATGGGATTTGGGATATATCCCCACGAATTACTACTAATTTAATCACTTTATTAACACCTAAATAATCACACAATCATTGTTTCTTGATAAAATTATTGGCTTTTCTAATATGCATACCGTCGTAAACGTAAAAATACAAACTCGAACGTCCAGATAGACAAGTTTTACATTCTCGTTTCTACCGTGACACGTCTAATGTACTCACGGCTGATTATTGTAATTAGTTAATAATTAAGGTAATCATGAAAAAGCTCATGAGCAAACCTTTATATGGAGCGGTGGCGAAGATATTTTTGCTTTTTACGAATTAAAAAATAAATAAAAATTAGAAGGCGATTATAATTGGGATTGTATATTTAGGTCACTCGAGGGAAAGCCATATCGGCGCGTCTTTCCTAAGCAGATTCTCTCTCTCTCTCTCTCTCTCTCTCTCCATCCACCTATACATACACCTATAGATACACACACTATCTATCGTCTAGGAGAGTAGTATATAAGGAGCGGAGGTGAGCGAGTGGCGGAGGCGGCTTAATCTGCGGGAGAATTGCCGGTGAAGAAGCAGCGCGAGGAGGAGGCGAACGGCGGCGCATCGGCGGAGATGGAAGTAAATAACGGTTCCGCGGTGGAGCTGCCGGAGTCGATGTCGTCTGTTATTCCGGGATGGTTCTCGGAGATGAGCCCAATGTGGCCAGGTGAGTTTGTTGTTTAGCTTACGGTGGTGCAGTGGATGCGTATTGATGGCTGCGGATTCGTCCGTTTTTTGTGTGTAGTTTGTATTGAGATTTAGTCTGAATTGGCTATGGCTGCTCGTAGTAATTTTCACTGTGTTCTGGATTTCTGTAACCCGAAGGTGGAGGAGTTTATGGTTTTGGCTGTCCCTTTCCTTCAGATTTTGATTGCAGGAATAGCCGAATAGGCACAGCACACACACATCTATAATTTAAGAATATGATTTGATTACTATACTGCTAATGAATGTGAACGGAATATATTATTGGAGATGCAATTATTGCTGAACGCTTATGTTCTCAGCAACTGATTTGAATACTATTATACTGCACTAATTAATATACTTGCTACTTGTACTGGATGTTTCCCCTTTTATATTGCCGGTACTTGAAATTCATGTAAATAACTCTCTTTCGTACACCGATTCTGTTAATCTACCTTTGGTTGTTATATGCTATCTGTACCTAAGTAACTCTTTTTTTTCTTTCCCCCACTGATTTGGAGTTGCACAACTCGAGCATTGAAGATTGCATAAGGAATTATTTAATCTTTTCTTGTTTCTGTGTTATGATACTTACTGCAACTTTGCAAAACTGCAGGGGAAGCACATTCACTGAAGGTGGAAAAGATACTGTTTCAGGGGAAATCGGATTATCAGAATGTCATTGTTTTCCAGGTACCTGATGCTTCGATTCTTTGACAGTAGCTTGTTGCTGTAAGTGGATGTTTTATTTAGGCTTAATCTAAGCTAATGTGCTTGTAAAATGCTTCTGCAGTCTTCCACGTATGGGAAAGTTCTCGTCTTGGACGGTGTGATTCAACTTACCGAAAGGGATGAATGTGCTTACCAAGAAATGATTACTCATCTCCCACTCTGCTCAATCCCAAACCCCAAAAAGGTATTCTTTATTAAGTAATTAAAGGATTTGACTTCACGATGTATATTATAAGAAATGGACTGTGAGAATGATTGGCCGTTTGCTCACTCGGTGATTAAAGTCCAATCTTTGCAAGCCAAAACACTTTAAATATCTAGTTCCTTACTCTTAATATTAGTTCTGAACAGAGTTTTCTTTTAGGTGTTGGTAATCGGAGGTGGAGATGGTGGTGTGCTACGTGAAGTATCACGTCATGCCTCTGTTGAGAAGATAGACATTTGTGAGATTGATAAGATGGTTGTTGATGTGAGTTATTCTAATGTTTTCTTCCTTTCATTTCCTTTGTCCTTCCCACCTAATAAAGCATTCTATTTTGTACTCGGATTCACTTGTCTTATTATGCACTCTCATAATACTGAAGCTGATGTAGGCAGAGCCTTGCTTTTGAACTATCTTTTTACTTGAGCTAATTTGACGAAACTAATCTCGTCCCTACCCAACAGGTTTCTAAGGAATTTTTCCCGAAGGTAGCTGTGGGATTTGAAGATCCTCGAGTCACACTGCATATTGGAGATGGTACTTTCATCTATCTGTTGCTTTGTTACTCCCAACCAGAAACAAATTTTACAACCACGGCTCCTCTTTATAGTTACCTGAATTCACGGTTTCTTTGCAGGTGTTGCATTCCTGAAGGCTGTGCCAGAGGGAACTTACGATGCAGTTATAGTTGATTCCTCAGACCCAATAGGTAAAGACTAATCTTGTTAGCATGATCTGAATAAATACCCAAATCAAATGTTAAAATTCTACCTTTCTCGTCTCAGGCCCTGCCCAAGAGTTGTTCGAAAAGCCCTTTTTTGCATCAGTAGCCAAGGCTCTCCGACCAGGAGGTGTCGTGTGTACTCAGGCTGAAAGCATATGGCTTCACATGCACATTATTGAAGATATCGTGACAAATTGTCGCCAGATTTTCAAAGGCTCTGTCAATTATGCTTGGACCACTGTTCCCACGTACCCAAGGTATTTTCCTCAAATATTACAATAATAAGCATATGATCGAGTATTTGAAGTATCAGACGATCAAACAAGATCAAAATTAATCAGCTCCATATGATTAACAAGCTTGATGTCATCTGCCAGTGGCATGCTTTTATTATGCACGTTGCTAATCAAACCCTCGATCTTTTTTCCCAGTGGTGTCATTGGATTCATGCTTTGTTCCACCGAGGGTCCCTCAGTCGACTTCAAGAATCCTGTCAACCCAATAGACGCTGATGATAGTCACACCAAAACAAAGGGACCATTAAGGTTCTACAACTCCGAGGTAACACTACGCATGCGTAACACCATTAAGCTGAAATTCTTCCTCACCTTCAACCCTTTCTGACAATCCGTGCTCCTTCGATCTTGTGTTCAGCTCCACTCCGCCGCTTTCTGCCTGCCCTCGTTCGCCAGAAAGGTGATCGAAGCGAAAGCAGCTGCTGTTTGAAGAAAATCCTGGAGCAAGTGTTGTTTGGTTCCTAAATTTAAAACCATAGCATCCTTTTCTTATTTTTGTTTAAATGCATCGAGTAATAGCAGTCTGGAAATCTACAGGTTTGGACACGTCGTTGAATTCGTATGTTAGAGATCGATGATCACAACTCTTCTATTCCTTTCTACTACTATATCATATGCTATCTTCGTCCCGTTTATTTTACTGTATGCCTAATTCATTATTCATGCTCCATCATTAGTTGAATTTAGTGCTGTATTGTTGTTAACAAACTAAATTGGTGAATAATTTCGACATTAGTCATAAATCAAGTACTTCCTCCGTCTTAAATCAGTCGCGATTTGCATTTGAATAACGATAGGGATGGTTGAAAAGAACCCATCATTCATTTACAAAAATGGCTAAACACCAGATTTTCGCCACGAAAAAACATGTCTTGAATTATTGAGAAAGGGCATCAAATGGAATATTCTTCCTCGTCATTAAGGAAGAAAAGGAAAGGAAGGTAAAAAAAAAAAAAAAAATCTCTTCTTGCAATATATATTAAAAGAAATTCATCAATTTCAGATAAATTACAATTTTTATTTTTTTATTTTTATTTTTGGAGAATCAGTAGCTATATAATTATAGGCCAATAATACAACAATTATTGTGGTTTTTTAATCTGCATAAATAAAAATGAAATCTTTTTCGAGCATCTAAAAAAAACGTGAATTCGGGTGTTGCCTGAAAATTTTTTAGCTCCGGCGACAGAATCACGCTTGATTCTTTCTAAATATAGAAAGGCTATCTTTTACTATTATCACTCCAAAGTCTCTGCACTTTTTTCACAATCAAGATTTCAAATTATTATACTATGTACTATAATTTTTCTTGAAATTGGGGGGAAACGTTTGCTGATTTCTTGATAAGGCTGTAGCTGAGGAGGGAGGGAAACTAAGCGAATGGAAGGCGATGGGATTGAGGAGATCAGCGTGAGGTTGTTGGGTAGCAGCGCAAGTGGCGGCGTCGGCCGCGGGGAGTCGCAGAGGTGGGTGGATGGGAGTGAGGTGGACTCGGAGTCGCCGCCGTGGTCTTTGTTCGGCGACGAGGAAGGGAGGGAAGGGTATGGAAGTGTGAGGAGAAGGCTGGTGAAGAAGCCCAAGAGATTAGATTCCTTCGATGTTGAAGCCATGGAGATTGCCGGCTCCCATGGCCACCATCACAAGGTTTGCAAAAGAAACTGTCCTTCATTTTGTGTGTGTTTGTGTGTGTGTGTGTGTGAGAGAGAGAGAGAGAGAGCTCCATTGTTCAGTTCTTGTGGTTTACTGGATTCTGCACATAGAGGACTGTTTTGGAAGCCATTGTGTGTGTGTGTGTGTGAGAGAGAGAGAGAGAGAGAGAGAGAGAGAGATTCTGTACATAGAGGACTGTTGTAGAAGCCATTCTATCAAAGGGGGTTTTCATGTTTTGAGATTTTCTGGGTTTTTTTTATAAATAATTTGTGGGGTTCATAAGCTTATCTATTATATTTGTTAGTTTCACCTTTTTACTAAAAAGATTTCCATTTGCTTTCATTTTCTTACTAATTATGAAGCTGGTTAATGTGTTCTTCCATGATATGTTTTAGAATGTATACTTGCTATGACTCGTTCGAGGTTGATTTTCTCGAATGAGGCTCGAGCCAGGAGCAGATTCTGAATTTTATATGAGCACCATTTAGAACTGGCAATGCATTTCACTCGAGTAGTTTCTGTGAAATTTGCTGTTACAAACATGCCGAGCTTGCAGAATTTGGCGATCATATTGCTATAGTCTTCGAACTTTTCTTATTGCATCGCTTTGTTCTGAATCATTACTTGACATATGCAGGATGATTCTCTTTTGAGAACTTTGTCATTGGCATTTCAAACACTCGGGGTTGTGTATGGAGATATGGGCACTAGCCCTCTCTACGTGTTCTCAGACGTGTTTAGCAAAGTGCCTATTACTTCGGAACTAGATGTCTTGGGAACTCTGTCGCTAGTGATGTACACGATTGCCCTCATTCCCTTGCTCAAATACGTCTTTGTCGTGTTGAAGGCAAACGATAATGGGGAAGGTACGAGATCTTTTCTGAAAATCTATCCCATCCTTGAGAATTCGGTGAAATTTCAAGAAATGTGCAACATTGACACCTTGTATTGATCCAATAACAGGAGGAACATTTGCATTGTACTCGCTAATATGCAGGTACGCGAATGTTAATCTTCTCCCCAATCGTCAACCAGCTGACGAGCAAATTTCCAGTTTCAAGCTCAAGTTACCAACTCCTGAACTGGAGAGGGCTTTGAACATAAAGGAGGCGTTGGAGCATAACGCCTATCTGAAGAAAATCCTCTTACTCCTCGTTCTTATGGGGACTTCGATGATTATAGGGGATGGTATTCTTACACCTGCTATCTCAGGTATACACACCTCCTTCTTTTCTGTATTACTAGGATTCCGGAGAGTTGCTTCCTTGAGAGTTTTGTGTTGGTAATAGTCGAAGGAGCACACAAATTAACTCCGAGTCACTCGAGCATTTTGAATATTAAGCATGTGCATACTAGAGAACTGTGAATTTGATTAATTATTCTTCAGAGGTGTGTAAGCAAGCATTGTTCTAGTTTTGTCATTTTTGAAGGCAAGAGAACTGCATTTGCTTCTCTTTTTCATACTAGTGCCAAACTCGATACTGATTGATTATGTACTAACTCGATTCTGTTTTGCAGTTATGTCTGCTATGAGCGGCCTTCAAGGTCGGATTCCGGGATTTGGCACAGGTTGGTGAGCATGAGTCCAAATTAGATCATCTGTTCTTTGATTATATGGTCTATCAACTATTACGTGAAAAAGATCGATTGGTTGTAATATACTGGTATATGGTTCCAGAAGAGACTGATATTGCTACTGATTGATTGTATTTCTTTCTCCTTTTTCCAGATGCTCTAGTTATTACATCGATTGTGATTCTTGTCGGGCTGTTTAGCATACAAAGGTTTGGGACGAGTAAAGTAGGTGTCGCGTTCGCACCTGCACTTGCTCTATGGTTCTTTAGCCTGGGATCGATTGGAATATACAACGTGCTCAAGTACGATATAAGTGTCGTGAAGGCGGTGAATCCCATGTATATATATTATTTCTTCAAGAAGAATAGCAGCAAGGCATGGTCAGCACTTGGTGGCTGTGTTTTATGCATCACAGGTATGGAACCCTTTTCATGCAAATAAACCGACTCTGCCTTGATCTTCTGTTACGACTGACTCACACGTCGTGTAAACGGAATATTGCAGGTGCGGAAGCGATGTTTGCTGATTTAGGTCATTTTTCAGTGCCATCCATACAGATTGCTTTCACTGCTGTTGTCTTCCCCTGCCTTCTCTTAGCCTACATGGGCCAAGCTGCATACCTCATCAAAAACCCTTACGACACCACCCGAATATTCTACGATTCCGTGCCAGGTTCTCATTTCTTCTACGTTGATTCCAACAATCCTTTCGTTTGAATGCTGAAATTATGAAGTGGTAAAATGTTGCAGATAGTCTTTTCTGGCCCGTGTTCGTTGTAGCCACAATTGCAGCTGTGATCGCTAGCCAGGCTATGATATCGGCTTCGTTTTCGTGCGTGAAGCAAGCCATGGCCCTCGGGTGCTTCCCCAGGTTGAAGATCATCCACACTTCAAGAAAACTGATGGGGCAGATCTACATCCCAGTCATCAATTACTTCTTGATGGTCATGTGCATTATCGTCGTCGCCGTCTTCAGAAGCACTACGGAGATAGCAAATGCGTACGGTTAGTGTTCGCTTTAAGCTCTCGAGAATGCACGTAATTTTTGCTAGTAATTCATGATCTCGGCTCTACAGGCATTGCTGAAGTCGGAGTTATGATCGTGAGCACCACATTAGTGACGCTGGTCATGCTTCTCATATGGCGAACGAACTTGATTCTCGCCCTCTGCTTCCCCATCGTGTTCGGGGCCATCGAGTTGATCTATTTATCCGCAGTTCTGTCGAAGCTACTAGAAGGCGGTTGGCTTCCCTTAGCCTTCGCCTCCTTCTTCCTCTGCGTGATGTACACGTGGAACTACGGCAGCGTACTCAAGTACCAAAGCGAGGTCCGAGGAAAGATCTCGATGGACCTGATGCTCGAGCTCGGCTCCTCTCTAGGAACCGTAAGAACCCCAGGAATCGGGCTGCTATACAACGAGCTAGTACACGGGATCCCCTCCGTTTTAGGACAGTTTCTCCTCGATCTACCTGCTATTCACTCAACCATAATCTTCGTCTGCATCAAGTACGTCCCTTTACCCGTCGTCCCTCAAGAGGAACGGTTTCTATTCCGAAGGGTCTGTCCGAAAGACTACCACATGTTCCGCTGCATAGCCCGATACGGATACAAAGACGTGCGAAAAGAAGACCACCGCGCCTTCGAGCAGCTCCTGCTCGTGAGCCTCGAGAAGTTCCTTAGGAAGGAAGCTCAAGAACTCGCTCTCGAATCCTCCATCGGCGATCATGACCTCGACAGCATCTCCATGACGGGCCAAGACCCCGACGAGCTCAACGCTCCCCTGATGGGCGGGGGGAGCGAAACGTCGGGATCGATAAGGCAAGAAGGGGACGAGCTCCCGGCCAGCGTGATGTACGTGGACGAGGATCCGAGCCTCGAGTACGAGCTGGCGGCCCTCCGGGAGGCCTCGGATTCAGGATTCACGTACCTGCTCGGGCACGGGGACGTCCGGGCGAGGAAGAAGTCGGTGTTCCTGAAGAAGCTGGTGGTGAACTACTTCTATGGATTCATGAGGAGGAACTGCAGGGGAGGAGCTGCGGCCATGAAGGTGCCTCATATGAATATATTGCAGGTTGGAATGACTTATATGGTTTGATCCTTTTAACTAGTTGCAGTGTCCGTCGAAATTCGAAAATCGAAAGCTTAGATTATACATTTGTATTTCAACTTGTGTGTGTTTTTTTTTTTTTTTTTTATTGCTTCAACATGGAATTTTATTATAATGTTGAGAGCATCTTTGGAATAAATAATTTTTTCTGTTTTTTTTTTTTATTAAAAAAATAATAATTTTTTAAAATATTATTTATTACCCAAAAAAGAAAAATCGAAGCCCAAAATCTTTTTTTTCCCCCTTCAAATTTTGGGCTATTTTGAAAGCCCAAAATCTCTCTTGTGCCGACATTAAAATTCACACGTGCAACACTTCAAAGTGGGACCCACAGAAAGCGCATTTTTCTTTCATTTTGATAGTGAAACACGACTTATATTTTGAGAGTGAAAAGGATTTGTGGGGATGAGTAGAAAATTAGGATAACTTATTCATTCACACCTAGGTTTAATGGTGGTTATTAGTCCACTGTCCAAACTTAACAACCCAACTTTTTTAATAACCAAAACGAAATCTGAATCGTTACGTTTGAAGAAGACCTTCCATCTTTTCGTTTTTCGTTTCGTGTTCTTATTAGTAATAAGGACGGAGGGAGTGTCGATATTATTTTAGAGGTAGAAATCTCTCAATTGCAAGATATGAAGGACAAATCTATTAATTATGGGTCACCATTATCAATATTATCGATTTCATTTTATTTAAATTATACTTAGTCAAACCTTTGATTTAGATGGATAAATAAAATAAAAATAAAATAAAATTCCACATATCATGATTTATTTATTTTTTTCTGGAAATCCCATGGAGGTGACATGTTCCAAGAAAATGTAGTAAACAATATTAATAGGGCCCTGGCCTATAGTAGTCCCATTTCTTGAACAAAGGGACAAAATGTGTGGTCAAAAATTACGAACTTTGTAAAATAAAATCGTGCAACGTGTCAAATTCTCCACGTTTTATGAATTTGCATAGTAAACTTTTGAGATAAATGTCCATACGGTCATGTGATGCAAAGTACAACTCAATTCGTGAGGCGTTTTCCTTTTAACGAGGCTCGACTCACGTCAAATGGGTACGTGTGAGTGTGTTGTGTCTGCCTGATAAAAAAACGGACAAGGTTATGTCGATTTCTTGGATTGTAGTAGTAATTCTTGTTGACTCCTCAATTAGGGCATTTGTCACATTGCACTCAAAAAATTAGGTCATGGAATGGAATATACCAAAGAAAATTAGGTATGAATTGATTTTGTTTCCCATATGGACCCTATTAGTGGGCCCACTTGGAAAAGATTATAAAGTCCATAACCTAAAGTTTTTTTTTTTAGTGATTTGGAGAAAATAAGATAAAGTTTGTGATAAATGATGAAAAAAATAATAAAGTCGGTTAATAGTTTAATACTATTATTAAATTAATATATTTGAAGATTACGTTATCACTTTAGAGATAGAGGGTTCACATCTTGGCCTACTTAAATGACATTTTTGTTTACATCAAGGTCCACATGTTTTTATTATTCAATTAGTAATACACACTTTCTTTGTAATGATAATACTATTTTTATATAATCTTCTATGCAATGGTTAGAGACTCTGATTCGGGTAATTTTCGAAAGATCGATTAGAGATTATAGATTTATATACGATTGGAATGATCGATTTTATTCGTGGAAACGGTGCCGTTTTGTTCCTTATACTTTTAATTTTTGGTCCATTTTTTAAATTAAATAATTAAACAATTTGGTGTTGATAGATTTTGATGGTTTACCTAATTCTTGATAAATGCAATCGATTATACCAAATAAGTGCTTAATTTCTTTTAATAATATAAGCAGCCATCGTTCAACTTCGTCCAACGCATGGTTTTACCGGTTATCACATTCATAGCTAAGTGCTTGATTAAATAATTTAATTTGTAAGTTTGTAAAATTTTTTGGAGAAAGAAAGCGACTCGTTTACATTTAGTAATTTCTCACTTCTAATTATTAATATCTATGTTGAACTAAGATTTATAAATATATATAAAAATAAAATCACGACACATATATCAAAGACATATATGTCAGGTACGAAGTTATTTATTATCGATAAATGTTACTCCAATCCAAAATTCTAAAAATTGCAAAGTTCCAAATAAAGCTTTTTATTTAGCTTTAAGTTTAAAATGGATGAAACTGCATTCATATATAATTAAGCTTTGGACATTATGCAACACTTAATTCTTAGCTACAACGTTTAAGTTTTGAATAAGGACAAAGTATAGATGAATAATTAACAATTCTAAATAGATTAGTGTACCTTTTTGTATTATAAAAAAGGCATCTAAAATTGTTTGGACCTATTGCTATAGGCTTAGGTTATTGGTAAACGGCATTAGGGTTACCTATCAATCATTTATGGGTAAAAAATTTCATAATTATTCGATTAATCTTGACCTTTCACTAACCCAATTGGCAAGATCTATTATTAAGTAAAACAGTTGACGACTGATCATAGTCTAATGGTAAGACGTTTCCCTTCTAATTAAGAGATCGGAAGTTCGAATTGTTTTGTGTGAATTGCGTTTACCTAATAAAAAAAAAGTAAAACGTCAAATAAAACTTTTCCCCCTTTATTTATTGAGGGAAGACCAAAAAAGAAACGTTCAACAATTACACTATTAATTTAAAAAAAAAAGTAGGTTTTAAACTTTTAATTAAGAAGTATTTAAAGGCTAATTAAGTAGGTTTGAAGTTAGATTAGTCAAAGTTAATTATGTTTTGTATAGTTGAAAATGTGTTTAACTATTTAATTAGCTCCTTTCGTGTTAAGGTATTGTTCTTTCCACAAAAAATGAAAAAATTTACTTCCTTTCTTCAATTTTTTGAATTTGGAAAAAGTAATTCCCTAATTGGAGACAACATTGTTCAACAAACTCATACGAAATAAATAAATTCCCACCACGCAATTCCAACCTTTAATTTCTCAAGGAAAAAAAAAACAAATCTTGAATAAAAAAAACAAGAAATTTTATCTATTTATTTATTTATAGCAATTTAAATTCAGCAGTGAATCTGAGAGTCACTTTCAGTATCTTCAAGAGTCAACTAATATGGAGTAAATTCAGCAAAAAATGGAAGAGGAGACTTTTCAATACTCTCTCTCTCTCTCTCTCTCTCTCTCTCTCTCTGATTGTCTGTCTGCTTGAAGCACACGTCTACACGTTCGATGCTCCTTTCTCTCACACACACAAACACAAGTTACGTGGAGAATGAGATCACTCAAGAGAAAGTAACTAAACTCAAAACAAACAAAATCAGGCACAAAAAACCATCCACAAACAAACGAAGAGAAAGCCACCTACTCACACAAAACTATATCCCACTTACCTCAACTCCACACATAAAGATGAGAGAGAGAGAGAGAGAGAGAGGGAGAGAGAGGGAGGGAGAGGTTGGAGTGTAATAAATAAGAAAAGTGGGAAGTTTCTTTTTCAGGGTCACAAGCGAAATATTCCTCACCCCTTTTTGCTGGTTTCAAGTGCCCTATAAAACTATTTTGTTGTTATTACATCACACGTTTTTTATTTCTGCCTGTTTGTTGCTCTCTCTCTCTCTCTGTGGAAGTTGTTGAACTGTGGCACATTTAGGTACTATCCGAATAAATTATCCATTTTTTTCAATATATATATATATAAAATTTCTCTGTTTGTGTGTGTAGTATGTGTGATTTTGTTGGGAGTTCTCTACTGGGGAGGGGTGGTTTTGGAGAGAGAGAGAGAAAGGGTCATGGTTGGAATTCTTGAATTTGCAGTGGGCATGATTTTCTTGAAACCTTGACCTGCACATATCCATGGATCTTGAAGGTGGGCTTTACCAGAATCAACTAAAGGTGAGTTCTTTCTCAATAAAGTTGCAATCTTTGAACAATCCAGCCATTTTTCCCACATCCCCACTTCAATTATGTAACAAGATCAGATTTTGTAAATTGGGGAATTTTTTTGCAGAAAGAATCTTGGAGAACTATATTGACATTGGCTTACCAGAGTTTAGGGGTTGTTTATGGGGATTTGAGCACATCCCCATTGTATGTGTACAAGAGTACTTTTGCTGAGGACATTGAGCATTCTGAGACTAATGAGGAGATTTTTGGGGTTCTTTCTTTTGTGTTTTGGACATTGACCTTAGTCCCTCTCTTGAAGTATGTGTTCATTGTGCTTAGAGCTGATGATAATGGGGAAGGGGGCACATTTGCATTGTATTCACTCCTGTGTAGGCATGCTAAGGTCAATTCACTCCCCAGTTCTCACTTGGCTGATGAGGATTTGTATAGTTATAAGAAGGATATAACGAGCCCTTCGCCCTCGACTTTTCGGGCGAAGCTCAAATCCACCCTTGAGAAGTACAGAGTTTTGCAGAGGGTTTTGCTCCTTTTGACTCTACTTGGTGCTTGTATGGTGATTGGGGATGGTATTTTGACTCCTGCAATTTCTGGTATGGTGTCACCTGCCTTGTTTTTGTGTTTTTCGTGGAAAGTATGAATCTTTTTGGGAAATTGTTAGTATATTTGTTGTTGATCTTTGTGGTCTTATTGCAGTTTTCTCCGCTGTTTCGGGTGTCGAACTTGCCATGGCTAAGGAGCATCACAAATGTAAGATTTGTGAAGGATTATTTCCTTATATGGCACTTATTTATAATGTTTATGGTTTTCCTTTATGATTGAGATATGGTTTAGAATGAATGGATCTTTTGTTTCAGATTTTTAGTTTGTATAATTGAATGAGATTAATTATTATGTGAGGTTTCTTAGCAACAAGGTAGACGAAAAATCGATATTCAAGAAAGTTTGCAAGCTTAATCATAATAGATTTATCATGTGTGCAAAAGAAAGATGCAGTAACTGTGATCTGCAACTACTAATGTCAATCTCTCATGAAGAATAGTGATCGCCTTTCTTCCAACTATAGTCTAATCGAATCTTCAAGGTGGCGTTTACTTTGTGTGCTTTCGATTGGATTATCTGTGTATAGGGATCTAGATACCATAGGTCCATAGCTACTCTGTTATGTATGAAAAACTCCTTTTATTTAAGGCGCATTCTGGAACTGATCCTGTTGTAATATGGTTTAAACACGTTCGACCAATAGAATAACTCGAACTTGAATGATGTTTGTTCTCACCGATGAAGATGAATGGTGAACGTAGGTGGATAGCTAAATAAGTCATGTTTATTCAACGTTTTTTCTTTTTTTTTCCTTAGCATTTGATACCATATTAATCCAACGCATGAAACTATAGTTACCACTATAATCTTGCAGATGTAGAAGTCCCTGTTGCTTGTATCGTACTGATAGCGTTGTTTGCCCTTCAACATTACGGGACCCACAGGGTTGGATTCTTGTTCGCACCCATCGTCATAACATGGCTTCTGTGCATCAGTGCCATCGGTTTGTATAATATTTTGTACTGGAACCCTCACGTTTATCAAGCTCTCTCCCCGTACTACATGTATAAATTTCTCAAGAAAACGCAACGAGGCGGTTGGATGGCCTTGGGAGGGATTCTACTCTGCATCACAGGTAAAAATATAACTACTTGGCTATTTACCACTGCATTATAGTCGGTACCAATACTTGCTTTAACGCTCGGTTCGAACATTCCAGGTTCGGAGGCAATGTTTGCAGATCTCGGGCACTTCTCTCAGCTGTCGATAAAGGCATGTACCCCGTTTTCTTTTATCTGACCAGTTCGAACAGCTCATATTTGGAATGTTTAGATTTGAACGAGAGGGAATAGAACGTATGGAAGTTCAAAAATTTACAATCGTTCTAACGTTTACTCTTCGTGCCATTGCAGATTGCCTTTACTACCATTGTCTATCCGTCTCTGGTCCTCGCATACATGGGGCAAGCTGCTTATCTTTCTAAGCACCACGATTTTCAAAGCGAGTACCGCATTGGCTTTTACGTATCCGTACCTGGTACTACCTCTAAAGACTCTTCCTCTCCGAAATGCATCAGAATAAGCATATTGGTTGAATTTCGTCTCATCGGTTTATATCTTCCGTTTTTGCCTCTAGAAACGTTAAGATGGCCGGTGCTGGTGATTGCTGTCATGGCTGCAGTCGTCGGAAGCCAGGCCATTATAACCGGAACATTTTCTATCATAAAGCAGTGCTCGGCTTTAGGCTGCTTTCCGAGAGTCAAAATTGTGCACACGTCGTCAAAAACGCACGGGCAGATTTACATTCCGGAGATCAACTGGATTCTGATGATCCTGTGTTTGGCTGTCACTATCGGTTTTCGAGACACCAAACGGCTTGGCAATGCTTCAGGTACGAGACGAACCTTAACACGGAGAAGATTCTGTCTATGCTTCGGGTAGTAAAAGTCGTATCTTCTTCTTCGTTCAGGTCTGGCAGTGATAACCGTCATGCTCGTGACGACTTGCTTGATGTCTCTCGTCATCGTTCTATGCTGGCACCACAACGTCCTCCTCGCAATTGGCTTCGTCTTGTTTTTCGGGATGATCGAAGCCTTATACTTCTCCGCCTCTCTCATAAAGTTCCTTGAAGGCGCTTGGGTGCCGATAGCCCTCTCGCTGATCTTCATGATAACGATGTTCGTGTGGCACTACGGCACGCTCAAGAAGTACGAGTTCGACGTCCAGAACAAGGTCTCCGTCGACTGGCTCCTCGGCCTGGGTCCCAGCCTGGGCATCGTCCGTGTCCGCGGGATCGGCCTCATCCACACCGAGCTCGTCTCCGGGATCCCCGCCATCTTCTCCCACTTCGTCACCAACCTCCCCGCCTTCCACCAGGTCCTCGTCTTCCTCTGCATCAAGTCCGTCCCCATCCCACACGTCCGCCACGAGGAGCGCTTCCTCGTCGGCCACATCGGCCCCCGCGAGTACCGCATCTACCGCTGCATCGTCCGCTATGGCTACCGCGACGCCCACAAGGACGACGTCCAGTTCGAGAACGACCTCGTCTGCAGCATCGCCGAGTACATCCGCACCGGCGGCAAGGGCAATTCCCCCGCCACAGACAGCAATGATGCCGCCGAACTCTACCGAAACGACGAAATGATCGTGGTCGGGACCCCGTCGACCCACCTCCACGGTATCCAACTGCGCGAGGACGACGACAACACAACAAACAACCCCGACGGGGCCGGGACGTCGGAGCTCAGGGAGATACAATCGCCCCCGTCGTCGGCCAAAGCGAGGAAGAAAAAGGTCCGGTTCGTGATCCCGGAGAACCCGAAGATCGACCGGGGGGCGCGGGAGGAGCTGCGGGACCTGATGGACGCGAGGGAGGCCGGGGTGGCCTACATATTGGGACACTCCTACGTGAGGGCGAAGAAGGGATCGAGCTTGATTAAGAAGGTGGTGATAAATTGTGGGTATGATTTTTTGAGGAGGAATTGTAGGTCTACTAGTTATGCTTTGAGCTCGCCTCAAGCTTCCACGTTGGAAGTGGGAATGGTTTACCATGTTTGATTTTTTCTTTTTTTTTACCTTTGTACATGTTTTTTTTTTTTTTTTACCGCGGTAGATAGGAAGAATTTACACGTGTTACTGAGGAGGAGTTAGTGAGAGAAACATGTAGTTTCAACTGATTAGTAAGTTGACTATACACACTAACTTTTGCATTTTGTTCTTCGTTTCATTTTATTTGACTCGTTTTATTTTATTATTTTAATGCTTTGTATAATCGACGGACAGATCAAATGAGATTGGATGGAGGCAGGAGGGAGTAATAAGATACTAGTAAGAAGTCTTGGGCCTATGATGAGTACTATTTTGGGCCTTAATAGCTTTGGTCCGAGACTCTGAATTATTACAAAATAAATTTAATTTGTTTAATACATGAAATTATAAAATAGAAATAATTGAGAGATAAATAAATTATTGAAAATTTTATTATTTACAAGAAAATCAAGTGAGAAGTAACAAGGATTTGTAAGATTGATGGAATAACTCACTACAGAAAAGCTCCAGGGTTCGTGGTAATCGAAAAATTGTACCACTCCGGTCCCCTTTAGATGACTCATTTGTTTTTTGCACGGGAATTAAAACGAAAATGTTTAGTGTATAAAGTGTATTTTGTAGGGAATGTAATGTGGTTTATGTATTTAAACATATTTTAGAAACAGAGCATCATATATGCATAAAAACATGTTCTTGTCTGATCTTAAATGAAAGATCGTATAAAGACCTTTAATTTGATATAAAAATCATAAAATTCCGATAACAAACGAGCAAGTTATAATAATTTAAACTTTCAAAATTTAAATTATATTGAACTACGTGCAGAAAAATGAGTGGATGAGATTTAAGTATGGAATGTTAAGTGTAATAAGGGGTTTACTAATTGAACTAATTACTCCCTCCGTCTTTAAATAAGTGTCCCCGATGTAGTGTAGGGATGAAAACGGATCGGATATTTCCCGACCGATCCGGATCCGTATCCGGTCGGTATCGAATTCGGTATAAAAAAATTAGTATCCGGTCGGATACGGATTCGGATACGGATAGTTGAATTCGGATATCGGATTACAGAGTATCCGACCGTATCCGAGTTTTACCATATTTTATCGGATATTATCCAGATAGTGAATCCGGATACTTTCGGATATCTGTATATTTTAATATTATTTTTTCAATTTTTATTATTTATTATTATTTTTTTATTTTTAAAATTTTTAAAATTTTAAAATTTTAAAATTGTAACTTTTTAATTATTTAACTTCTAAAAAATTAAAATTAAAAAAATTTATTTTATAATTTTAGTAATATTTAATTTTTAAAAAAACACTAACTATTACGAAAAAACATAAGTTATTTAGCCGCCATATCATCTTCATTTATTTTTCTTCGCATTTTTTTAGTTCTTCTTCACCACCGTAAATGGAAGAAGAGTAGAAGACTCACCTACGTCAAGAGTAGAAGACCCACCTACGTCGCAAACTCTGAATCTACTATCCGATTATAATTATTCGAATCCGACCCAAATTCATCCCGTATCCGTCCCGTGTCCGTATACCGAATATTCCGAATTCGTATCCGAATCTGGCTTTTCCGTATCCGACTCCTGATTCGAGAGAAAAATATGGTATAGGATACGGTATGAGCACTATCCGTCCGTATCCGATCCGTTTTCACCCCTAATGTAGTGTAAATTACACTACATCGGGGACACTTATTTAAAGACGGAGGGAGTATACTCTAATTCTTTCCAAAAAAGGAAATGAGTCAACAAACATGGGACGTCCCAAAAAGGAAAATGAGTCATCTAAAGGGGACCGGAGTGGTATATCCTTTTGTTTTATAGTACAACAACACATACACATACGCTCCTAAAATAACTTGGACCTCTGACTTATTGATTCACGACGTTTTATAACTAGACTCCGTTTCATCTTGAACATACTTGAAATATCTTATAAATATGTTGCAAATTTAAAGATAGAAGAAGATCATGTGTGGGGCACCAAGAATCTTGGATGCAATAAAGACTTAGGAAAAGTGGAAGCATGAATATAACAAGTCAATATACATGGCTCTACAAATATTATGTCCAAATGCATTGCAACTTATCACTTCACACACTAAAGTATGCACATAAATATTTTTCTTTTAAAACACACACTACACATACTTACTTTAGAGAATGTCCCATTATTCTCATTCCTCTCACCCACTCACAATTAATGCCAACGTCTTAGTGAACACAAAATTAGTTACTTGAGTTCGATTTCAATCTTTGCGTAAATAGTCAGCTACGTTTTATATAAGTGTCGTATTTTAATTTTGTTCTTATTTGTAAATTGGACTAAATCTTTGGGATGTATGATTTGACGTGCGTCTCATGTTTGTGATTTTTACACGACGTGTCCGATTTGAATTGGGTTTTGGGCTAACTAAAACCTTTTGCTCGAAATGGAAGGCTACAATTAAATGGAGAAGGATAAAAACGTCAAAGATAAGATCACTTTCCAAAAGCTTTTTTTCCCTCTAATTAAGTTTCACTTTCAAGTTCAAATAAAGTCAATGGGAAGCATAGCATAAAACCTTAATTCAATAAACTTTCTTTGACTTTATTACATGCATGCACTATGTAGGGGATAAAAAGTCCATGCCTTCCAAAAAAAACGAGTGAAAATTACAAAAGTCGTACACGAACCGAACTGAATAACGAGGGTACGCTCATTTCTCCGGTAACAATAAGGTTTGTTAAAAGATTGAATTCCATTATTATGATTAAATAACTTATTAAGCCTTTTCATGATCTTCGAGTCGAATACGATGTTGCTCGAGCTCGGCTCGTTTTGAATCGAAAAGGAAAATGACAAAGGAAAAAACCGAAAGGTGTGGGGCCCATAATGGATAAGGACGAAGCCCCAAATCAGCAGCAGCAGCATACACGCCTTCTCTCTCCAGCCTGCCGAAAAATACGGGCCTTTCCGGATAAAGTAGGCCCCACACCTCCGCATCACGTGCCCTCACGTGCCCACCTTTACAAACAAGGTTAGTTTTGGGGGTTACGTGGCGCCTTCTTATTGGATTACCGGGTTACTCGGGTAAAATCGTCGGTGGTTGGACGAGGAAAATGGAAAATGTGATTTCGGACATTTATGTGAACGTTATTTACGATTGTGCCACTTCTCTTTTTTAGATGAGAGATTTTCTTCAATCATCACCACTCCAACGTTGCCTTTCCAATTTATGTGCTTCGTTGGGAAATAAATTTTGTTTCAATCATCCATCCATGCCATCTCAATGCTCGACCAAATTCAAAAAATATCAAAAAAAATCGATTTAGATCATCGTTTAGAAGAAATAAACCCTATAAGTAAGACTTACGAAATTCTGGATATGATCTAGAAATCTTCTTATTTCAACAATTATTGGTCCATTCTTCTATCTCTTCGTTTTGAAACTATTATAAGAGTCGCTAATTGTCTGTACATCCACACACTAATGAGTCGAATAATCGGGGAGATAAACTCGAGATATTAAATGTAAAAAGACAAAGGAAATTAAAAGGTAAAAGCCGAAGGTCGTGGGCCCCATAATGGGCTAGTGAGTTAAACCCAGCCCACACGCCATCTCTCTCTCTCTCTCTCTCTCTGTCGCCGGTCGAGGAATAAGGCCCATCAGGATATAGTAGGGCCCACAATCCAACATCGAGTCACGTGCACCTCACGTGTCTGTTTTCTCGCTGACGGACTCCTACGACATCTCAGTTTTGGGCTACGTGTCGCAAGGCTATTGGATTTTGGTTAACCAGACGTTGGGTGGACGTGGAAAATCGAGACCGCGAGACCGAAAACACCGGTGTCGGAGGACGCGTGTCGCCATTTTAGGCCTGATTTGACTGTTATTTACGCTTTATGCCACTCTTTCCTCGTTTGGGAATTGTTTGAAATAGTTACTATTTGGCCTCAAGATTTTTATTTTCTTTTTACGGTAAGAGAGAGAGAGGATATTTTCGATTATCAATTGATTATTCCGATTTTTCGAGTTAATTAAAATTCACACACTTAAATTAAGCTAATAATTTGACAATCCATAATTCCATTATAACTTTATAAGTGAAGAAGTATAAGCTAATTAGAATGGAACAGAACGAAAAACAATTATGCTATAGGTTTTTCATTGCAAACGAAGGCAGAATAATAACACCTGCAATACCGTATACCAGAGTAGAGCTTATCTTCTCTACATTGAACATTTTTAAGGTTCCTTCCCGTTATAAAGTTAGAGCAAATCGATTCACACGTGCCATCCAGCCCCAGTACGCAATTTTCGGTCACATCCAACTTGCATATTTTTCCAAATGTACCTGTATTTTTTTTAAAGTTTACCAAGGTCATTTTAAAAAATGCTACGAATGCAAAACGTAGCTTGAATCGAAGTCGAAATTAATTTACCTGAAATGAGAGCAACAAGGATGACTCCAACCATAATATTATGGAAAAACTTGGCCATTTTGCAGTTTATTTGAGAACAATTTTTTTAAGGTAGATTATTATTTTGAGTTCTTGATTCTTATATATAGTGTTGGTGGTATTGTGATTTGTGAGATTTAATTTCATTAATTGCAAATCGATAATATGGATATTTTTGTGCTTTATTTGTTAATTGTTATGATAATTAATGATTTCAAAATATTGCGAATTTGGTGTGACAGATTTGCAAAAATATTTAAAGTCTTATTCACTTAAATGAGAGATTTATTAAATACTACATTTATCTATGTAAATATTACTTACATTTATCTATGTAATATTTGACCCTTTTCTTTTAATATCCCGTGCACACATTTTCTTAATTAATTAAATAGCAATCTATAGAAGTGTTCAAATTTTATTTTGAACGTTTAATATATTGCCTAGTCAAATTACATTCTATAATTGAAATTTATCAGTGCTTTTAATGTTACATAAATACTCCCTCCGTCTTTAAATAAGTGTCCCCCTCCGTGAGAAAGGAGGGGACACTTATTTAAAGACGGAGGGAGTAAGTTAGACCAAAAATTATTATTATTATTATTATTATTATTATTATTATTATTATTATTATTAAAAACGATGTAAAAAATAAATAAAAAATCTCGAGAAACCTTATCCGAAACCGTAAATTCCAGCTCGGACCGCAGTGAGAGTGGGGCCCGGTCACCGTCGAGTAGCGGCGTGCTGTCTTTGCTCATTCCCACATCACCATTAACCGATAATTATGAATTAATTATAATTAATTAAAAGAAGTTTAAGTTGAAGATAAAGTAGGATTAAGAAATATTAAGGTGGGCCCAAGTTGTAAACTTTTTGTAATATTTTTCTCGTAAGCACACTTGTCTGTTTGAAATGATTCGAACTCACAACCTATTAAAAAACATCTTACCAATGGATTATTGATAAGATGTTTCAAAAGCCCATTAAATAATGGGCTTTTGAAATAATGAGCTTCTTAACTAGCCAACTACTCCACCATTTAAACTACGATAGTGTTTTTTTATGTATTTCGTTCGGCCAGTTTCATTTGAATTTTCTTTTATAATTGAGATGTTTTACTTCAATTTTTTTGTTACCAAAATGAAAAAAGTTAACCCTTATTTTTCACTTAAAACATTGCGTCTAAAATCGCATACTGAAATGAAACAAGTCAATTCATTTGAAACGGATAGAGTATTATTGAAACTTATAGTTGGCCAGTTAAATTATTTTATTCGTTTGAGATAAAGTAGTAAATCACTAAATTGAGTTTAATAATACAATTTCGAACTATACCTAGTATTACTTGGGAGTACAAATATTTGTCATGTTATAATTTGGAAGTTTTAATTTTTCTATGATTATAGGGGAAGGTCTTAAATAATAATCGTTACAAATTGATGAAAATTACTAACAAAGACGTACCTAGTTGACATATTGTTGCACGTGCCTAAAAATTCAAATTAGGCATATCTATAAATATAGATAGAGATATGTGTAGATAGATAGTTTGAAAGGGAAAATACAATTGATATCATTGGCTACAAAATTAATTGGTGAAGATGCAATAATTGCATGAGAAAAGTTTGAAATAGATAAGTGGATAATGTGCATTTATTAAACGAAACTCTCGTGTAGAAAAGAAACACGTCAAGAAGATTTTGATGGATATTAATCATAACAGGTGACTCATTCGAACATTTCTACTTGTAAATTTCTATACAATATCATGTACTAAATCAAGACTATCTAAAATGTCTTTCTCGATATAAAAAGTACTAGTCAGAAACGTTCAGTCATTCTAACGGACATTATTTTAATATAACTAATTATCATAGTTATGGGTTGGGCTAGAGCATAATTAAATTTTACTATATGCTAACAAATGCAAATAGTTTTCTTATTATAGGCCCAATATTATTGGACTACACATATGATAATTTAAAAAAAGTACTTACATATTTTGACAAAAAAGTTTGGGCCCGATGTGGTCGTCTATGCCGGCCCACCCTCGATCACGGCCGGACTTGAATAAAATTTATCTCAACCTTGAAACTTTATTATTCCCTCCATATAATTTTCGTAGCACTTGATAAATATTTCGAATAAGTTGTACTTGTTTAGTTGAATGTAAATATTAATTCTATAGTTCAAATTGCAACTTTCATCAACATTAATTAAGTGCCAACCCTAGCCATAGATGGGGGCAATACACTAATAAATTTGGAATTAATTTACACCCGACATATTTATTATTTTGTTTAATGTTAAAGATACTCGAGATTGTGACTTTACTTTGTTTCTAATTTAATTATCAACTAAAATATAGATTATATGTTGAGTTAATAAAACGTACGGCAAGAATCTATTGCGTAACGAGAAATATTCGTTTCGATATCAGTATTACGTATACATAAAATGATGAAACGATCCAGTTTCATTATAGTTAGGATGTCAAGGTTTGTAAATAGGTATATATAGTGAATATTACAATTATATTCCAATATAGATTAGTCAAAAAATGCAGGCCGAATATTTATGTAATTTTTGTTATAAAATAAATAAAGAATTTGGAAGCACTAGTGATTAAATTTGTAATCTAATATTTGACTTTTGATTAACCAATCAAAATGCTTGAAACAACACTACTTGCACACTTCTTCTTCCATAAATAAATTATTAAGACCAATCAACTTTTTATTAATTATTTTTAAAGTTTTATAATCCTTGTAACCTATTTCACACAACCTAATCCATGGTGAGTCACACACTCCTACTTATCACAATTACATATTACTAATTCGATAGGTCATGGGTTCATACTCTCAAGAAAATAAAGTCGATTCAAATGATACGATCGTGTAAGACTAATTTTGTCAGTCTCACGATAACATTTATCGAATCAAATTTTATTCAACCGTACATCATGACACCTGATATACCAAAGGCCATCAAACGCACACGAATCTGGCGTTAACATTTATCGAGTCAGGTTTATTCGACCGAACATTGTATCGGAGGCCGTCAAACACACACACAAGTTCGACCTTAAAAGCAAAAGGAAGGCATTAGCTTAATTTTAACTCTTCAATTCAAGGGCTCAAAAGGCCAAATCCAAGCCTTGATCTCGATTAATTAATTCTATATTAGTCATTTCACACGTGATTTATTAATTATCAAATGAGGAAAAAAAGGGTTCTTGAACCAATAAAAGTAATTACTACCTCCGTTTTTTTTATAATTCATTTTTAGCTCAAACACGGGAATTAAGAAACTTAATGATTATTCTTTTATGATCAATTTTTTTCTCGTAAATCACATTTTTTAATGTAAAAATAGATGAAATTATTTTGGGAAAAGAGATAAACATTAATTGTGATAAATGAAGATAATGAAAACAAGAGAAAAATTGAAAAATAATGAGTTTTAAATTGAAACTTTTACATAAAAATGTGAAAAAGACTTATAAAAAAAAACAAAGACAAAAGGCTAAAAAAACTTATAAAAAAAAAAAAAAAAGAGCTGAATAAAAAAGAAAGGGAGAATGGCATAATCGTAATATGAGTAAAAAGTAGAGGTAATTTAAGTAAAAATATAGGGAACCAGGGTTAGTTTAAACTACCAGACTTTAGTAGACTCTTCGTCTCTATCCACTTCCTCCCCTGAATTTCCACCTCATTTCCATTTATTTTAAATATTTTTATCAGCACTTCAGCCACTTGTACTTTAACATTTAAAAGTTGTACATTTATCCATTTTGCGGCATTTATTATCTTTATCTATTTTTCTCTCTCCCTCTCTAAAATTTTTCTCACTCTAGAAAACTATATCCATCTGGCCAAATTCTCATTCTCAATCCTCTCTTCGTGTCGATTTTGTTCGGTGCGCTCTCGATTCCTTCTCCCTCTCTCTCTAAACACAGTTAGTGAAGCAATCTGTTAACTGTTCGTCGGTGCTGAGTTGGACGGCTTACGGCGATCTGCGCGTGAGTTTTTTTTTTTTTTTTTTTTGGCGTTTGACTATTGGATTACTGGAGAATTGATTGCGCTGTTGAATCACTCTGGAAATTCGTTTTTTTTTTCAGATTTGACTGAGAATTGGAGTTGGTTGTGGTTTTTTGCTGTTTTGATTTGCGTTTTTTGTTTCTGATTTGTAGCGTGGAAATGAATTTTGTGAATTTTTTTTTTGGTGATGTCGAGTTTTTATTTTTTCCTGCGTGTGGGAGTTAAGTTGAGGTTTGGTTTTCGTGGGGGAAGCTCGAGGATTGGGTAGAAAACGTGTGTTCTTTATTTTTGGAAGGCTAGAAAACGTGTATCGGTTTCACATGAAGGTGAAGAGATGTGTCAATTTGTTTATTTCTGCAAGTTTTTGGTGAATTGGAGCTATTATATTCTGGTACATGTTGTAGCACGGCAGTTGTTCTATCAAGTTTATATTTGATTAGCTAAGCTAAGAATTCTAGAGTCATTCAGTTTACATGGAAAATTGGGTGGATAAGCCGTTTAGCATTATCTGAACAAACTTTGTTTCATAAGTTGAAATCTTTGGCTCCAGTCACTTGTTATGAGGTATAACTGCATGGCTCGGGTAATTTGTTGCGTTTTATGAAGAAATGCATTGTGACCGCCATGCGGCTTAGAGTTTTGATACGCAACTACTTACTCTTTGTGGGTCTCGAACGATTTTATCTGTAGTTATTGAACTGTTGCTGTCTGTCATCCGAATCGAAAATACATTAATGTGCTGCATGTGAATTTTGCTGCGGAGATTGGCCTTTTGCTGCTAAGATCTATAGTGTAAAGAGTTTGCTTCTGTGGTTGTTTGAGGTGCTGGAAATTGTTCCATGTTAATTATAGTGTAGTTTTGCTTTGTTTCCACGAATCACTTAACTATTTGTAATTATGATAGTAGTATGCTGATTGTAAGCTGTGCAAAGTAGCTCATTCAAACCTGTTGATATCAATTTATAGATGTCGTGGACTTGCAGTGAAGGATACTTATCCTATTTCATACTTTTGGGAGCAATTTTACTGTCCAGAAAGGAAGTAAAATTGCATAAGTAGTATTGTCTAATGATCCTTTATTCTCGTAGGTAGACTTGTTACTCATGGTCTGATTTGAATTTTCAATTTTCATGTTTTCTTGGCAATTATCAGCTTAAGTTGGAGGGAGATTGGAAATCTGTGATTCCGTCATTTCAGTGTTGAATGTGAAGATCGGTGTATGATCTTAAATTTATAGCTGCTGGTGCAATTCTATAATCTAATTTGACTTAGCTGATTAAAATAGGTCTCTTGGTTTTCTGAGGCACTGAGAATCATTTGCTGGAATAGTTTTGTTATTAGATGAACATGAATCATGTGACATCTTAACACTGCAGCATCATATATCATGTGAATGGCTTAATGGAGCATCAATGAAATTTCAACTTTCTCTTTTGTTTATTGTTACTTTGTTTTATGATCTTGTGTGTTGCATAGTGAGTACCTAAGAACTTATGAAAAAGAAGTGCAGAAGAGGGACTGCTTACAATTTGTGCCTGAAATGCTTCGTTTTGTGATGTAGGCCTGTGGACGCAATAGTACTGGCAGCCTTTCTACCGACTTCTGGAATTGCAGCCTTCTACTGACTTCTGGAATTGCACGTTTTGAGGAACAAGTTATTGCATACCTTTACTGGAAGTACCTTTATTGAGATGGCGTCAAGATCATGTGGAAATTTCTTTGACTTGGCTTCTGGTGAACTGCCGGATGTTCCTCGAACTCCTAGAGGTCTTCCCAGGGTGATGACGATTCCCGGAATTATAGCTGATGTTAATGGGAGCAGTGATGCAGACTCGGATAGTGCATCATCTGTTATCCGTGAGCGGAAAATCATTGTGACTAATATGTTGCCATTGATAGCTCAAAAGGATAACGAGACTGGTAAATTGCGATTTAGTTGGGACGAAGATTCGCTCTATTTACAAATGAAGGATGGGTTTTCGCCTGAGACTGAAGTTGTATATGTGGGATCTCTAAAGGTTGAAATAGAAGCCAGTGAACAAGAAGAAGTTGCTCAGAGGCTTCTAGATGAATTCAATTGTGTACCCACATTTATTCCTACTGATATCCAGAAAAAGTTCTATAATGGTTTTTGTAAGCAACAGCTTTGGCCTCTCTTCCATTACATGCTGCCTATGTGCCCAGATCATGGAGATCGTTTTGACAGACAACTTTGGCAGGCCTATGTGTCTGCAAATAAGATTTTTGCCGATAAGGTCATGGAAGTAGCCAATCCAGAGGATGATTTCATCTGGATTCATGATTACCATCTCATGGTGCTTCCTACATTTTTGAGGAAGCGCTATAACCGTGTCAAGCTGGGATTTTTTCTGCACAGCCCATTTCCTTCATCAGAGATATACAGAACATTGCCTGTTAGAGATGAAATTCTGAAAGGACTATTAAATGCTGATTTAATAGGTTTCCACACGTTTGACTATGCTCGTCATTTCCTGTCTTGTTGTGGCAGAATGCTAGGCCTCGACTACGAATCCAAGAGGGGGCACATCGGGCTGGATTACTTTGGTCGCACTGTCTACATCAAAATCCTCCCTGTAGGTATTCACATGGGTAGACTAAATTCTGTGCTGAATCTGCGCTCTACATGCAATAAAGTCAAAGAATTGCAAGAAAAGTTCAAAGACAAGAAGGTAATTCTGGGAGTTGACGACATGGATATATTTAAAGGTATCAGTCTCAAGATGTTAGCTTTCGAACAGCTCTTGCTACAGCACAGAGAGTCACAAGGTAAGCTAGTGTTGGTTCAGATAGTTAACCCTGCAAGGAGCTCTGGAAAGGATGTCCAGGAGGTCAAAAAGGAAACATACTTGACTGCTAAAAGAATTAACGAGGTTTACGGAAATGCAGACTACGTACCTGTCATTTTGATTGACCGCCCGGCCCCTCGCTATGAGAAAACAGCCTATTATGCTGTGGCTGAGTGCTGTATCGTTAATGCAGTAAGGGATGGCATGAACTTGGTCCCGTACAAATACATAGTTTGTAGGCAGGGCTCTTCGACTATGGATGAAGTTACGGCAACAAAACCGGAAACTTCCAGGACCAGCACACTTGTTGTGTCCGAGTTCATTGGTTGCTCACCATCTTTGAGTGGAGCTATCAGGGTTAATCCTTGGGATATCGATGCTGTAGCTGAGGCCATGAACATGGCAATCACTATGCCTGAAGCAGAAAAGCAACTACGGCATGAGAAACACTACCGATATGTTAGTTCTCACGATATAGCCTATTGGACCCGCAGCTTCATGCAGGATTTGGAGAGAGCTTGCAAGGATCATTATGATAAGCGGTGTTGGGGAATTGGGTTGGGCTTGGGATTCAGAGTTGTGTCACTATCTCCAAGTTTTAGGAAGCTTTCAGTCGATCACATTGTTTCATGTTATAGAAGGACTCACAGAAGGGCAATATTTCTGGATTATGATGGTACTGTTGTGTCTCAATCCTCCATGGTTAAATCTCCTAGCACGGAAGTGGTGAACATGCTCAATGCTTTGTGTAATGATCCTAACAACACAGTGTTTATAGTTAGTGGTAGAGGACAGGAACCGCTAAGTGAGTGGCTCGCTCCTTGTGAAAATTTGGGACTCGCTGCTGAACATGGCTATTTTCTAAGGTATTGAACTGGTTCTTTTTCCTGTACTTCTCCTTTGCATAAGATCTAGGTATCCTTTTTTAGGGTGTTTTTTATGCAACTCAGTTTCATCGTTTTCAATTGGTTTCAGGTGGAACAAAAACTCTGAGTGGGAGTCATTAGCTGCTGAACTTGATTGGAAAGAAATAGTCGAACCCATTATGACACATTACATGGAAGCAACTGATGGATCTTCCATGGAAGTTAAAGAGAGTGCATTGGTATGGCATCATAGGGACGCTGACCCCGACTTCGGCTCCTGCCAGGCCAAGGAACTTCTGGATCATTTAGAAAATGTTCTTGCAAATGAACCTGCTGTTGTTCAAAGGGGCCAGCACATTGTTGAAGTTAAGCCACAGGTCCGTCTCTCTCTCTCTCTCTCTCTCTCTCTCTCTCTCTCTCTCTCTCACACACACACACACACACATTTCAACTGTTACACTCATACCATTGAAATATCTGTAGGGTGTCACGAAAGGTTTGGCTGCCGAGAAAGTGCTCTCAATGATGGCAAATAATGGCGAGGCACCGGATTTTGTCATGTGTATTGGGGATGATAGGTCGGATGAAGATATGTTCGAGAGTATACTAAATGCTGTATCGAATCCATCTAACTCTGCAGTTCCAGAGATCTTTGCTTGCACTGTTGGGCAAAAACCGAGCAAAGCTAAATACTATCTCGATGATACTGCTGATGTTGTGAGAATGCTCCGAGGTCTCGCCTACGCTTCTAACCCAAAGCCTAGGCACGACGCCCAATTCAAGGTTGCATTCGACAGCGTTTTCTGACGAAAGTCGAGGTAGGTTATGTACATTTGTTTTTTTAAAATGGGAGAATGCTTTTCTTCTGACCAGGAAAAAAGAAAAGGAAAAAATTTGACTGAGGTTCTAACTTTAAAAGGGTGTGGAAAAACTGAATTATAGTGTAGAGAGAGAGAGAGAGAGCATGATGTAGTTTCTGCAGATTTGATAATGGTTGTCCCTCATTGGTATTGGCACCATTACTTTGTATAGTTAAAATTTGCTCCAAAAATTGTAATCGTAATTTGATCGACTTTTTTGCCTTTTATCTGGTGTTTTGAGGGGGTTTATATCTGAATTTTGATAGTACTCCCCCGTCTCAACGAACTTGAGGTGTTTATTGAATATTTACGAGGTCTTTATGAAATTATGAAACGAGCTCAAGTTCGTTAGCTAACATATAATATTGAAATAATGATCCTTTGCTTTTGTTTAGATTTGCCGTATAATATCCAAAAGAAGGAAAACTGGGAAAGTGTGATGAGTTGTCTCAATCGTTACCCTTGTTTATTAAAATTCACGAAAAAGAGTAAAGTGAGCATATTTGATTCTGCACTTCATATTTCTAAAAATACAAAATTTAGTATTCGTTCCGCTGTTCAAAGTGATACGTTACAGTATTTAGGAAACGTACCATTTTTAATGGAACGGAAGGAGTCGACAATTAGTTGTTCAAAAACACTTGATTACATAAGTCGTTAGATCATAGTATAGCTTTGATCGAAACTGACATCAAACATTATCGTGGTGCTAACTTTTAGTGGTGGCTGGTGGGTCATGCATAAATCAATTATCGCCACCATTTATTTCAGTACTCGCCCTCCGATCGATCTGAAACGACTACTTTTACTGTACAATAATTAAAGAGAAAATGCAAACTCGATAAAACACGATCTAAACGTCTCGTAAAGTAAAACATTTCAGACGGGACGAAAGTAAAACAACGTAAACATATTGCCCCACATCCTCCATTTAATTTTTGACCTTCCAAAAAGAAGAATTGAATTTAAAAATAAAATAAAAATAAAGAAAAGAGGAACAAAGTAAATGGGCCCAAATTGTAGGCCCACTTTCCACATATTGTCCCTTTCTTTTGGGGGTGGGCCTTTATTTTTCTTCGTCCAACCAATTAATTGTGCGGATTAAATTCTACTACAATTATTTGACCATATAATAATACTAATAATACTAATTGATTAAAGTTAAATTTCCTCATAATAATCTTCCACAACATAATTATTGATTCTTTCTTGTTACTTAAAGTGTGATTGCTAGTACAACTTATATATTCCAATAGTAGAATATTGATTACGTTCTTTTTATTACTTTCGAGACGAATCAGACGAGACGGAACGAGTATTATTTTTTTATTTGTGTGCCGTGACATGTATGACGACAATATTGATATGAAAAATCAAGGGTGCCAGCCAATTGGAATTGACATTTTTCTGCATTTTCTTTACTATTAATATTTTAAATTTATTTTCCTATGTAGTAACATTATTTGTTTGTAATGATTGTTTTTGCAGAGTTGATAATTAAAGCTCTTGAATCGAATATGATTGGAAAAAAAGAATTTATGTGAAATTACCAAAGAAAAAAGAAAAAGTTGTACATACTGTATTTAGTAAAAGAATCTAGTTTGCCTGAACAGCGTACAACCCTTATGTAATGCAATCTATAATAATAATAATAATAATAATAATAATAATTAATAAAAATAAGTGTAATCGATAGTTTTTGATCGAAATGAAGCACGACTCAGTTGATAAACCTTTTTCTTCGATGTAAAGTGATAAAAATGATAAGTTTTGCATAGAGAATCCCTTCTACGTGCACATCTATAGCTAGTTGTAATAATAAATTTTACTACTACCTCCATCTCATATAAGTAGTCTCATTTGCCATTTTCGTCCGTCTCATCTATTAGTCCCATTTCCTAAAATGGTAAAGAATACTTGGCTAAAGTTAACTCTCTCTCTTCAGGATCAATTACAGCCACACATTTATTGGCTCTTGTGCCAATTCCAAATGGGACTACTTATATGAGATGGAGGAAGTAGTATATTTATTCAACGATACAAACGATTACACGCGTCATGTATATACGACGAACTTTGTATAGAAGGAGATCTGGTTCGGCACCAATAGATAATATTTTGCCTATAGACTTCCCTGAAAAGCGGCCGACTTTCCTCGCTGTTTGAAAAATACAGAATCTATTCGTGTGGATACGTTTAAAGTTTAATGGTCAAACATATTCTTTCTCCGTTCTTTTTAAGTGTCTCGGTCATCAAATTACACATACTAAACAAGTATGCAAACTCCATTTACCATTCTTCTTTAAGGTTCACCAACTATATAATATTATTAATTATATAATTAAATGAAACATTTATTAAAAAAAAAAAGAATAACAACCTCAAAATGAGACATTATACAAAGAGGCTATACTATTATTCATTAGCCTATGGTTCAATTTGTACACAATTATATATTCGTGTCGTCTCGTCTCGTCTCGTCTCGTCTGTTTATATATTCCTTTCGTCTCGTCTAGTCTGATAGTAGTATAATATAAGCAGCATAGCATATGGTTGTATTGTAATTGAGCAGCGAGAACCAGCAGCAGTGGCAGTGGCCCTCCACCATTTCCAGCCTCCACAACTGTGCCTCCCTTCCCCTTCTTTCTCTCTCTTTTGTCTCTTTCATCTTCTTCCTTTTCTCTCTCTCTCTCCCTCTCTTCCTTCCGTTTCACACTCTTCACTCTCACTCACTCGCCTCTCAAAAAATCCTTCGCTTTTTCTTTCCCCTTTTCTTTTTCCTCCCCTTTCTCATCCAAGAATCTCCACACCCGCAAAGAAGCCTTTCGCTTCCTCCACCCTTTTTCTCTGCTAGGGTTTTGGCTCTCGGGCAATGCCGAGCTCGTCGCTCCGTTTCTGAACTGGT
Organism: Thymus mandschuricus; assembly: GCA_029379335.1. Lineage (NCBI taxonomy): Eukaryota > Viridiplantae > Streptophyta > Magnoliopsida > Lamiales > Lamiaceae > Thymus > Thymus mandschuricus. The sequence continues at coordinate 937,588 of CM057083.1, read as the reverse complement.
TTTCATCAGCTCCCGTTTTGAGGTTTTGAGGAAGAAAAATCTCGAGAAATGGCGTTGAAAATGGGGAAAAGCTTTCTGCTGCTGCTCTTCACCGTTCTTCTCCTCGTCGGCTGCGTGCGCTGCGTCTCTGCTCCTTCCTCACCTGCAAGTAAGCATCCGTACCCACACGCATTGCGTGTGTGTGTGTGTTCTAGAATCTTCTCTGGTTTGATCTGAGCTGGGAATTTACTCCCGTTTGTTGTGTTCCTGCGCAGGAATCATCAATGGGGTTTTCTCCAACGCGTTCTCGATGCTGATGAAGTGGGTGCTATCGCTCAAGGCCACGACTAAAACAGGTGAGGATCGGAATCGGAATCGGACGAGATTCCGCTTCCCTCCCAACACCATTCGAAAAAAAAAAAAGTTAAAAATCTGCTGTTTCTGTTTGTTGGTTAATGTAATTGATGGCGATGTGTGGTTTGATGCAGCGATTTCGGGGCGGCCGATGATGAAGTTCGAGGGCGGCTACAATGTGGAGACGGTGTTCGACGGCAGCAAGCTCGGGATCGAGCCGTACGCCGTCGAAGCCTTGCCCGACGGCGACCTTCTCATTCTCGACTCCGCCAACAGCAATCTCTACAAGATATCTTCCTCTCTCTCACTGTGTAAGCTTCTTCTTCTTCCTTCATTTCTCAAGCTTCCTTCCTTTTCAGTTATGGCGGATTCGTGGCATTTCTAGGTATTATTTTAGCTGAATTAAAAAAAAAAAAATCAATTGTTTTTGTAATTTGTCTCTGAAGAATGCTTGTGGTTTTGTTTGATGAAATCAACTTGGATTTTTGTGAAAAAATAAGCTCTGCATTGGGAACTGAAGAAGCTGAAAAGTGTGTATTGATTTTGATTCTTTAATTGAATGAGGACAAATTGTATTCCCTTGATTGCCATTAGAGCTTCTGCACATGGCTGTTTCTGTTTTGAGATCTGGGTTTTTTTTGTTGTTGATATGAGGACTGATGATTTCTGTAATTTTGATGATTTCAGATAGTAGGCCGAGGCTGGTTTCGGGTTCGGGAGACGGATACTCTGGACATGTGGATGGGAAAATGAGGGAGGCAAGGATGAATCATCCGAAGGGACTCACGGTTGATGATAGAGGGAATATTTACATAGCTGATACGGATAATATGGCAATCCGTAAAATAAGTGATACAGGTAAAAGTCTGAGTTGCGAAGATGTGCTTCTTCTTCTTCTTCAGTATATTTATGTCGGACGTGTTCTTGATTGTTTGTTGCTTTTACCAGGGGTCACAACGATTGCTGGGGGCAAACGTGTCCGTGGAGGAGGGCATATGGATGGGCCGAGTGAAGATGCAAAGTTTTCGAATGATTTTGATGTGGTGTATCTTGGAAGCAGCTGCTCCCTCCTGGTTATCGACCGTGGAAACAAGGCGATTAGGGAGATTCAGCTCAATTTTGATGATTGTGCTTATCAGTATGGAAGTGGCTTTCCTCTGGGTAAAATCTTCAGCATCTGTCTATCGATTTCTTGCTTATCTATGTTATGTTGAATCTGGATTTAATTTTTTTTGAATATACATGTTTGCAGGAATTGCTGTGCTTTTTGCAGCTGGCTTCTTCGGTTACATGCTGGCTTTACTTCAACGTCGGGTTGGTTTGATTGTATCTGCTGAAAAAGTGAGTTAATCGACTTTCTGCATTTACCCGAGAAAGTTACATCTAGTGTCTCTGTTCTTTTGTATCCGTTCATCGCTTAGTCCTTACTGATGTATATTTGCTGCTCGTGCTCTTCGTTTGGTTACACTACGTTCTTACATTTTCCTTGTTATATTTGCTGTTGAAGGATTATGAGGGCATGAACAAGAGTTTCTCCCAGAATCCGTATCAGAAGCCATTGAAATCTGCGATGAGGCCACCGTTGATTCCAGCTGAAGACGAGCAAGAAAAGCAGGAAGAAAGCTTTCTGGGATCATTAGGAAGGCTAGTAGCACAAACCGGAGAATCTGCTGCAGATATTCTAGGAGGAGTCTTTCCCATATTCAAGAAGAAACAATCGAGCCCTCAGTACCCGAGCCAGCACCCGTATCAACAGCAAATGAGGTACTCAAACTCATGGCCCGTGCAGGAGAGCTACGTCATACCCCACGAAGACGAGCCCCCCTCCCTCGAAAGAGCCCCCACTCCTAAAAAAACCTACGCCTTCATGACCCAAGACTCCGAGAAAATGCAGCAGCTCAGACAAAGCCGCGCCTTCTACTCTGGGTGGGACGGCGATCTCCCAAAACCACAGCAGCAAACAAAGAAACACCAGCACCACAACCAGTACCGCGCACCCCCAGCTCAGACCTTCTACGAGCAAAGCTCCGAAACGAACGAGATAGTCTTCGGAGCAGTACAGGAGCAAGACAGGAAAAGAGAGAGCGTGGTGATCAAGCCTCTGGACCACGGCATCCCTCCCCTCTACGACTATCACAACATCCGATCCCGATCCAGCTACAATCTCGGCCGTTGATCGTCCACCGGAAGCTGCTCTTTTCGATTTCTCAAGACTATAGTAAGTAAGTAGGGATAGTGAGGTTATGAGAATAGAAACTTTCACCATTTTTTCTGTAGAAAATTGGTGTGAAGTTTAAATTAAATTTTCTTCTCAGTAAAACTACAGTAATATTTACTTTATTTATTGAAATTTTGTGAAATTGGCTCTGCTTCTTAGAAACTTCTCAGTTTAGTGAAGTTGTTACAGTACTGTCAGTACAGATCCAATGCTGCTAATTTTATTTGAAGTTAATGGTATAATAATAATGGGCAGGTACATTTCATCCATTTTTTTAATTAAATCATTTTTGTGCAAGAATGTTGGGAATTAAATAATATTTCATGATTTTGGACATTTGTTTAGTTTATTTAATATTTAATTTAATATTATAAGTGGACTGCTGTGCCAAATTGAGGATCCGAGGCACGTGCTCACGTGACCAAGTGACGCCAAATTACTGCTAGAGCCTGGAGCTGTTAGCCAGATCATAATCTAGATTTTTTAAATAATTTTATTTTTATATTATTATTATTATTATTATTTTTTTTTTAATTTAGTTTTTTTTTCCATATTATCCATTGTCTTTTTTTTTGGGTTCAGAAAAAGTAAACAAAGTTGCTAGAGGTATCAAAATTTGGGCCGGCCCAAATTTTAATAGGCCTGGCTTTTAAGATTTTGGGCCGCTGAAAAAGGGTGGGCCCATTAAGCATGAGCCATAAACATTTTGGAGGAAATAAAAAGGATTAAAAACGAAAATATCAGAGATTTTATAGTTTACATAATTTACTAGAAAGATGCATAAAGGAGGGAGAGAGCTACCCTTCATCTTCGCCTCACCACACTTAAACCAGAAGAAGCAACTCTAGGAGCCTCACCTTCAAAGTTAGATAGACTTAACTGCATCATACCGTCTATCTTTTCTGTGCTTTCTCTCTCCTCTTCTCTCTCTACTACCATTACATCTGCTGTATTTACGGGAGCCATTGGGAGGCGTTGTTCGAAAGTGAGTAGATCCTTCAACTGCTCTGCTACCTGTGGAGAGATGGCTGTACTACTACTACTGCTGCTGATGATATTGTTGTTACAGACAAAATCCATGTCCATTAAGGACACTGGCTTTTGAATACTACGGGGTTGGGGTGGAGTACGTCTAAATACTAGAGATAGGTGGGAGAGGGTCAGCAAAATTATCTGATGGGAGAGTGAATATAGTGGGGAGTTAACAATTGCGCTTTTCAAGTCTGAGAAGAGCATCACTGCTTGTTTCTCCAGACTCGTTTGGTAACGTGTCCATGTCCACGGGGACTGACGAGGATTGATGCCTTCCTGTCTATATACTTATAGTTAAATAATGGTGCTTCGATGGTAATGACAAAAAATGGTGTTTTGGTATTACTCGTAAGTTTCACTTGAGATATAAGCGTTGGACTTACATATGGAATGACATAGGGGCGAATCAATAGGCCGACAGCGAGGCTGATTAAGCTACAAAGTCCCATTCCGAGAAGCCAGGCAGAGGTGGTTCCAAGAACTGCAGAAAATAGATGTTAATTCTTCAGAAGCAAGTTAAAGAAACTCAAGAAAGCACTTAGTGATCTGCAATCACGTGAATTGTGGAATATTAGAAACTGCCCTGTTTCTCACCGGAGCCAGAATTCCGATCACAATCTTCTGCTTTTAACCTTATTTGACGGACTAATCTGTTGCCATGGTCACATATCATCAAAGCACATGTTTCAGATATAAAAGTCAATTCAAAATCATCAGAAAATGATGCATCGCGAGCAGGTCCATCTGCATGGCCAGGTTTTTGTGACAAACCTCCAGCAATTGTGGTTACACCTGCAATTCACAATGAGAAAATGAGTCGAACATGAATTGTAGGGTTACATAGTTTATTGCAGTGAATTAGAGATGAAGAAGTGCCAGGGAAGAAGAGGAAACACTAGAAACAAGAGCAATACTACATAGAAGGTGCTCTCCATCCCGACATATGTAATAAATGCTCAAACTGAATTAAGCAAATTAAGCCATTTGCTTATGACCTCGTATTTTTTCAGTTTAAGTATAACAAAGCATAAATGGATCCTATACTATCCCTTAATGGGTTAAACATAGGGCATGCTTCCTTCACAGGGTAAAAAAAACCGATTTAGGATTTCATACATTCTTTCCAAACACTGATGCAGAGATAAGTGTTTGTGAGCAAGCAAAAGAAGGTAGTGCCTGCCTAAACAAGCAGTTGATATATCTACCTGATTTACCAATCTTCCGAATTGCATGGTTACGACTGTCAGCAACGTATATATTCCCTTTGAGATCGATAGCGAAACTCTTTGGCTTATCGAACTTTGCTGAAGCCAAGTCACCATCCGCATAACCAGAGATGCCATTCCCTGCCAAACTCTTCATCACAGTCTCTGCAGCACAAATATCCAATCAATGCTCATTATACAATCACAGATTCCTTGTACTTCAGCTTCTTATTAACAGGATTTTCACCAAATAAACCAGAAACATGATAAATCACCCCCTCTCCAAAAAACACACACACAGATTACAGTTCCATAAAGAACGTAAATCAATTCTCAAAAAATCACACAATTTTAGAGTGTTAAGACTGGGTTTAATTCTCCCTAGAAACCCTAGTTCATCATAAACTCATTATCACACTGCAATAAAATGAAATAAACTGGAAAATTTCAGCTCATACCGTTAGAGGTCGCCGGCAGCGAAGCGGTGTAGAAGGTACTGACGACGGAGTCGAGAACGATGAAGAGATCGGACGGCGGAGATTGATGCAGAATCGACTGGGGATTAACTTTAACGTTTGACTTGTCGCCGTCGATGACTGTGCTGACTGCGTAGCCATCTTCATAGATGATTTCCCCACTTCCTCCCGCCACTGTGACAACAACCACCATTTTTTTTGTAAAAAAACAAATAAATCCGAATTTCGTAACAATTAAGAGCTGCAATTTCTCTCTTCTTTTACCTTGAAGCAGAATCGAACAGAATTGCAGGAAGATCGCGACGAAACAGAGGGAAAAGGTGGAAGACGCCATGGTCGAATTGAGAGGAGAAAGAGACGACAGTAAATATGCAGTGAAGTAACAGAGGTAGAGTGAGAGTGAGAGTGAGAGAGAGAGAACCTATCGTGGGTAAATAAGGAAAGTTACTGTTACCTTTATTATGTATACATATTTAATTGCGAAACGGCCCCAAATCTTTTGAGTTTTTCTATATTGGCCCCAATAATCACCGAAACATATCAAAGACCCCCTAACGAAAGAAAGGAAAGGAATAAAAAAAGTCTCTAATTTTTCAACGTTAAATTGAATAAATGTTCGTCTGTTATTTTTATAATTTAATAGAAATTATTTCTTCAAAATTATAGCAGCTGTTCTGATACCTTCATCTCCGATTTCCAGATTCGGATTGTTGAATTCGAGCTTCTTCAGATCTCTGCATCGGTCTCTCTCTCTCTCTCTGATCTCGCGCGCTTCGTTCGATTCTGCTGCGGCGGTTGAGCCTTTGAGAGTTTGTGAAATCGGAGGAGAAATTACGGCTGGATCTGGTGGAGGTTTGAAGGAGCTTCAAAACGGATCCAATCATGAATCCTTTCTCCTCCGGCACTCGCCTGAGGTAAGTGTTTGTTCGTACTTTTAATGCTGTAGCTTTTTAGTCGACTGTAAATGGATCGAGTGTTGAAGTACGCGTAATTGCTGTGATTCGGCTTTAGTTTGTCGTTTTGATTGGGTTTTTTGCTGCGTAATGTCTAGACTGGATGTAGTGTTTGAGATATTGCTGTGAATGATGGTTGGAATTCATCGGCGCGGGGTTTCTATCTTTCTTGTTGGTGATTATTGTTCGTTTCTGAATTTTCTGATGAAAATGTTAATTACTTCATGAAGAGCTAGTGGCATTATGGGATTCATGTAGAACCTAGGCTGCAGAAGTGTAAATCCTCCTGCATTGTTGAAAGAATGATTATGTGATTTACAATGATTCAGTTAGCTGTGATATTCACAGGAATATCATCATCCCTCCTTTGATAGGACTCCTTGTATAGCAAACGTTAGTTGTCTCGCTGTACTCAAAATTGCAGTTCAACTAGCTCCTCTTTTCTTTTTTCCTTCCGTTACTTTTCAATTTTTTAAAAACCTTTTTGGAATATATATTGTGGTCTTTTCCAGGGCCATTTTCATGATGAATACAGAAATTAGATTGTTCTAATTAAACTTATTGTCTTCTAGGGACATGATTCGGGCTATACGTGCTTGCAAAACTGCTGCAGAGGAACGTGGTGTTATTAGAAAAGAATGTGCTGCTATTCGAGCTTCTATCAGTGAAAATGACCCTGATTACATGCATCGCAATTTGGCAAAGCTCTGTTCATCCACATGCTTGGTTACCCAACACATTTTGGTCAAATGGAATGTTTAAAATTAATCACATCTCCAGGATTCCCAGAGAAGAGAATAGGATATCTCGGACTTATGTTGCTCCTTGATGAAAGACAAGAAGTTTTGTTGCTAGGAAGGTTTTTGTCCAGCCGTGATAACAATATTAGGTAATTTTCATTCATTTTGCTTGACCATCTTGTTTCTTTTGTAAACAACAGTAGTTGCGTTTTGGGATTATCCTTTAGTCATAATGATGAATCTGTGTGACAATGCATCTGTCGCTGTGTTCTTCTATATTAGAATTCTTGTTTCTACTTTAGTTGACCATACCTGGACGCTGATCTCACTTCTAGTTTGTGTTTCTGCCTGATAAACTGAATGTCATTCTTCCAGATATGTAGTATTAAACATGCTGATGAAAGCTATTTCATTGGATAGTCAAGCTGTACAAAGGCATCGTGCAACAATTTTAGAATGCGTGAAGGTATCAGATGAACACAATTTTATTTTATCTTCTTTAACTTGATAGTTTGCCTTTTAAGGTATCAGTTGATTAAAAAAAATTGTTTCAGATATGAGAGAATTTATCCCTATGCATCTTATTATCGAAATATTGGTTTTGGTTCTTTTAGATCCTTTTTTCCTTCTCTGTAAATGTATAATTTTGTTGTGGAGTCTTATTCTATGCTTGTTTTATAATATTCCGGCATTTTGGATGGCATATCATTCTAGGTTCCAGATCCAAATCTAATATCCTGTTATGTCAATGATATTTACTGGAGTCCTTCTAGATTCTGCCTTATTCCTAAGTTTCTTTCACTTTGGTTTTCCAACTACCTTCAAACCATATTGTTTGAGCCTTCAAGGACAACATATGCAGAATAGTTAATGACGGCAGTTAATTTCATGTCAGGATCCAGATGCTTCAATCCGTAAAGAGCCCTGGAGCTTGTTTATCTTCTCGTAAATGAAAGCAACGCGAAGTCTCTGACCAAGGACCTTGTTGACCATCTTGAAGTTAGTGACCCAGACTTCAAGGGAGATCTCACAGCCAAAATATGCTCAATTGTAGATAAGTAAGTTGGATTTTCTGAAAGCTAATAAAACAAGGTTTTCCATATTCAATAATTTCTTAATTATGATCCATTTTCTGCATTATATTTGTGTTCGTCCCTTTGGAAGCTCACATATCTAAAAGGCCGCAAAATTGGTTTCATTTGAAGTTGAGATGAATTTTAAGTCACTCTTGAGCTGTAAGAAATTAACTAAAATTCACTTCACTGTATAGGAACCATATCATAGTTTTTGCTGACATAGTAGCTTCAAAAAAATACATTTGAAAGTTCATTATTTCCATATTTTCCATTTAATAGTTCATAATTTCCTCCTGCAACTACTCTGACATAAGTAGGAATGTAGTTCTCATGTTAAAACATTGTTTTATCACGCTTCATTGTTGCTTCATCTGCACTTTTTCAGATAGTAGGCCGAGGCTGGTTTCGGGTTCGGGAGACGGATACTCTGGACATGTGGATGGGAAGATGAGAGAAGCGAGGATGAACCATCCGAAGGGACTCACGGTTGATGATAGAGGGAATATATACATAGCTGATACGGATAATATGGCAATCCGTAAAATAAGTGATACAGGTAACATCCTGTGCTTCTTAAGAACAGTTGATGGATTTGGATGGTGTCGAACGTGTTCTTGATTGTTTGTTGCTTTAATCAGGGGTCACAACGATTGCTGGGGGCAAACGTGTTCGTGGAGGAGGGCATATGGATGGGCCGAGTGAAGATGCAAAGTTTTCGAATGATTTTGATGTGGTGTATCTTGGAAGCAGCTGTTCCCTCCTGGTTATCGACCGTGGAAACAAGGCGATTAGGGAGATTCAGCTCAATTTTGATGATTGTGCTTATCAGCATGGAAGTGGCTTTCCTCTGGGTAAAATCTTCACCATCTGTCTATCGATTTCTTGCTTATCTTTGTTATGTTGAATTCGGATTTAATTTTTTTTGTATATGTATATTTGCAGGAATTGCTGTGCTTATTGCAGCTGGCTTCTTCGGTTACATGCTGGCTTTACTTCAACGCCGGGTTGGTTTGATTGTATCTGCTGAAAAAGCGAGTTAATCGACTTTCTGCATTTACCTCATCTCCATTCATGGCTGATTACCCGAGAAAGTTACATCTAGTGTCTCTGTTCTTTTGTATCCGTTCATCGCTTGGTCCTTACTGTTAGAAGTTCTGATATATATTTGTTGCTCGTGCTCTTCGTTTGGTTACACTACGATCTTACATTTTCCTTGTTGTATTTGCTGTTGAAGGATTATGAAGGCATGAACAAGAGTTTCTCCCAGAATCCATATCAGAAGCCATTGAAATCTTCGATGAGGCCACCGTTGATTCCAGCAGAAGACGAGCAAGAAAAACAGGAAGAAAGCTTTCTGGGATCATTAGGAAGGCTAGTAGCACAAACTGGAGAATCTGCTGCAGATATTCTTGGAGGAGTCTTTCCCATATTCAAGAAGAAACAATCGAGCCCTCAGTACCCGAGCCAGCACCCGTATCAACAGCAAATGAGGTACTCAAACTCATGGCCCGTGCAGGAGAGCTACATCATACCCCATGAAGACGAGCCCCCCTCCCTCGAAAGAGCCCCCACTCCTAAAAAAACCTACGCCTTCATGACCCAAGACTCCGAGAAAATGCAGCAGCTCAGACAAAGCCGCGCCTTCTACTCCGGGTGGGACGGCGATCTCCCGAAACAGCAGCAACAGACAAAGAAACACCAACACCACAACCAGTACCGCGCACCCCCAGCTCAGACCTTCTACAAGCAAAGCTCCGAAACGAACGAGATAGTCTTCGGAGCAGTACAGGAGCATGACAGGAAAAGAGAGAGCGTGGTGATCAAGCCTCTGGACCACGGCATCCCTCCCCTCTACGACTATCACAACATCCGATCCCGATCCAGCTACAATCATGGCCGTTGATCGTCCACCGGAAGCTGCTCTTTTCGATTTCTCAAGATTATAGTAAGTAAGTGAGAATAGAAACTTTCACCATTTTTTCTGTAGAAAATTGGTGTAAAAGTTAAATTAAATTTTCTTCTCAGTAAAAACTACAGTAATATTTACTTTATTTATTGAAATTTTGTGAAATTGGCTCTGCTCCTTAGAAACTTCTCAGTTTAGTGAAGTTGTTTTTCTATTACTATTATATATTTTATTATAATACTACTATAATCTTATCCTAGATTTACCTACTTCCTTTTCTATTTAATCAACAATAATTAATTTGTATTCATATCTAACTTCTTTCCCCTCTATTTCCCTCCCTCATCGAATCTTCTTTCTTGCACTTATATTCGACTCTTTTCTTCTCTTCTCTCGTTATTTTAACATAGACGGATGGAGTAAGATGTACGAGTGGGTAAAACCGGGATTAAAATGACAAGTCGAGGCACCCTCTAAGATTCTATACTTTTTGGTACAACATTTTAGGGTAAACACTAAACATGATGATATTAGTCTCTAATTGATAGATTAGAGTGCAATTGGGATGCTTGACTTTTATGGTATGACATCGTTTTCAAGTTTAATACTCCTAAGAGGAAGGAAAATAAATCCAAAGATGAGCCAAACAATTTCATGCCCCACCATCAAATTCTCATTCAATTTAATCTTTTCCCCAATTTATATACGATAACGATCACTGCCGTTTTCATAATTTTGGACTATTTTTATTTAATTTACACTTCGATATAACTTCTTTTTTTCATTTCATCACTGTACAAATTACATAACTATCGCGTTACATTACGAAATTAATCTATTCTTTTTCCCTAATAATTTCCTTCTTCCTAAGACAGAGAGAGAGAGAGAGAGTGAGCAAACCAAAATCGAAAATTAAAAATAAATAAATTTCTAAAAAAATGAAAAATGAGGAATTTACCAAGTTTGTGATGATGATGGGGAGGAAGATGATGAACAGCTCAAGAGCTGTTCTAAATATTCAACACCCACATCCTCCAAAACCACCACATTACTACTACTGCTGCTACTTTCTCTCTCTACAACCTTGCTGCTCTTCCTCATCGAGTGGCGTTGCTTGAGGGCGATCACCGGCGAGCACCCCTCCTCCACGCCGCACTTCATCTCCTTGAGCGACTCCTTCACCCTCTCCACCGGGAAATTCAGCACCGCCGCGCACCCCCTCATCGCGAACGCCGCCTGGTCATACGCCATCGCCGCCGCCTCCGCTTTGTCGAACGTCCCCAGCCACACCCTCACCCCGTTCCTCGTCGAATCCCTTATCTCCGCCGCGAACTTCCCCCACGGCCGCCTCCTCACCCCCCTGTACGCCCTCTTCACCTCCTCCTCCTTCACGGACCTCGGGTAGCTGTCACCGCCCTGCGCCAGGACGCCGTACAGAAGCATTTCCTCCGAGTCGTTGACGTTGAACGGAAGGCTGGAGAAATCGCCGCCGTACGAAAGCGAATTGGGGGAATCGGATTCCCGCTCCGGCGAGTACGCCGGCACCGGAAATTGGAACTCGAATTGGAAAAAGGAAGAGTCCATAATTTGTGTTTGTGTTTTGAGTTTGCATTGATTTTTTTTCTCCCTCAAAAATAAAAGTTTGACGATATTTTTTGAACTTTAGGGGGTTTATATACCCTGCGAAAATCGGATTTTTTGAGGAAAATTAAAAATTAAAAATTTATAGGTAGGGGGGTGTGGCAGGGCAGGATATTTTATTTTTAAAATAAAATGGAGTTGGTAATAATATAAGTTGGTTAAATTATAATTATAATTATAATTATATTTGAGATTCAATTTAGTTGGGTCATCACGTGAGTCAAACGAGAGCGATGACGCACGACGGCGATGGGTCCCACCTTTGCTTTGCTGGCATCATTTTTTTTTTTTAATTTTATTTTAAAAATTTTGATTAATTGTGTGAATCAAGTTTACTTTATGTGATATTCAATCCATGCAGTCAAGTCACACACAATTTATGACAATCAAAACTATAATCCCCAAACTTGTTCGTCTCGTTTTAACGAGTCAACGAGCCGAGTACAATAATACAAATTATCCAAACTTGTTCGACTCGTTTTAACGAGTCAACGAGTCGAGTACAACAGTACGGATTATCTAATCTTGTTTGGCTCGTTGCAGTTGTGTTTTCATTTCGTTATGTTCGAGTAACACGGCTCGTTTATGACACGAACAATACTGACTGACGGAGAGGGTAAATCTTAAACATGTTTAGGTCATCATCATCATAACAACAATCAACACTTCCAACATTTGGTCAAGAGTCAAGAACCCTCATGAAAAAGACCAAATTACCCTTCAATGCAGGAAAGTTCCAGAAGGAAAAATAAGAAGGAAGAATTTTCAATTCAACGTAAAAAATGCAATTCAGGTGGCAATTTAATAAGCACGAGAGGAATGCTTGCCACACATACCAAACGTTTCTATTATACCAAAAATCCAAATAATATCTCAATTATTATTATTATTATTATTACAAGACAAAAACTATAAAAAAAAAATATTAAAAAAATAAAAATAAAAGAGACCAGATACATGCTCTTAATAAAGTCATAGTCCTATAAATTGAAAGTCTTCCTTAGGAAAAGGAGTCAGATATTATCAACAACTTGCTCTTTGTTTTATTTAAATATATGATATATGAGAAGTGATATGCTTCTCCCTCTATGGTGTTCACCTCCGTGGGCACCTTCGTTATTTTATTATCCTGATATTATTTTTGTTAGTGCATGCGTTGCATGCTTCTCTGATCTGTGTTGGCATTTTTCCTTTTGAGTCTTCTGCTGCGTTGCTGACTGGATATTTGCATGAATCGAAGATCATATGCATATATATTATTATTCGAAGAAGGAAGATATTTTCTGCATGGAAAGTTTCCATGCACAGAAGATCAGCTTGAAGATCTTCTAGGGTTTCCTGCGCTGAGTATAAATATTAAGGAAAACCCTAGACACGCTCTGCCGCTTTTGCTACTGTTGGCCGTGTGGTTTTTGTGTTCTTGCATCTGTTTGCAAGTTTTGTTCTCGCCGCTCTTTAAGATTATTGTTCGTGAGTTTTGGTGTTCTTGCAACGTGTGTTTTGCAAGATTATTGTTCGTGAGTTTTGGTGTTCTTGCAACGTGTGTTTTGCAAGTTTTGTTTTTGAGCGAGCGTGTGTTTCTGGACAAGCTTCCCTGGCTTTGTTCAGTTTTATCTAGGCGTGTTGCTTAGAACCATATTAGTGTTTTATCACTTTACGAGTTTATCTCGTGGTTGTATTCGATCTCATTGTAAGGGAGTTGTAATTGAGACGAATAAGTGACATAAGGTGGAGTCCTTGGTGTAAAGTCCTGTAAGTCTCTCTACTACTTATAGTGGATTGAATCTCTCGGATATTGTCCCCCACATAGGTGCGTTATCACCGAACTGGGTTACCAAAGTTCTGTGTTCTTTACTGCTTTTCTGTTATTGCATCTAAGAACAGAATTAAGATCGTTTTTAGCTTTTGCACAAACTAGCACTTTCAATTTTGTTCGATTTTTTCAATTGTATTATATTCTAGTACTTTAAAAATAATTATAGAAATTATAAAATCAAAAAATAAAAATAAAGATCAAGCTCAAATGATTTTATTAGTCATTTTTAAAGTTAAAAATAAAAAAAAAATTAATCGGGTTTTGATTTTTTTGGTTTTATGATTTTTATAATTATTTTTAAGGTACTAGAACATAATACAATTGAAAAAATCGAATAAAGTAGTATCAAGATGATAAACGACGAAGGTGCCCACGAAGGTGAGCACCATAGAGGGAGTAGCATATCACTTCTCTATGATATACTACTATAGTACTATCAATTGCAAGTGGTATCTTTTTTAAAATAAAAATAATAATAATTGATGAATTTAAGTACCCAAAAACAAAATGATTTTGATGTGACGAACATGCGAAATTTGAATTTCGTATGAATTTTCAAAGAATTTAGTTGGATAACTAATTAGATACTGTACTATATAGAGTGGGTTGGTATTTAAGTTATTGTCATATTTAATAGCATATCGACATTTTCCATAAGAAGAGCAAACTAAATAATTAATAAATGTGACTTGATAAAAAAAATAAATGATATATGGTCCATTTTGGAGGGTGTCACTACGTGCCAATTATTTATATGTGGCCAATTTCTAATAATCCATCACATCTCATTTTCATCACTCACTTTTCTAATAATTCTTCAGTAATCACAATTTCAATATCTACACCGACATCAATTATGAGATTTATGAACGTTAAAAACCAAACTGGTTGTTAACCAGTTCGTTCTGAAGTTGAATTTTAAGCGTATATGAAAAATCGAACTCAGGTCAAAGTCTGTAGATTTTACATGGAAAGAACCCCATTTAAACATAGTACTAGTAGTATTTCTTCCTTTGTAATTTAATTCAAAAATATACACTAGTAGTAGTGTATTAAAATTAATACTTCATCTATCCCATTTCACTAGTTATTTTGCTATTCCAGACCATCTTATTTTACTAGTCTTGTTTTCTAGAATAGAAATAATTAATCCTTAATTACATTTCAATGTAGACTCCTTATTTATCTTTCAAAGTTTGTGCATAAAATCTGGTAAAAAAATAAAAACAATAATAAACAAACAAGAAAGGACATGAACAAATTTGGGACATGTCAACTAATGTTGCGTATAGGCAAGGTCGATGCTACCGACATTGAAAAGGCTTTATGTCTTTAAACATTTTTTTTAAGAAAGGGAAATAATTTGATGATTGATTTAAAATGAAAGATCATCTCAAATCTTTAATTCGATATGAAAATCGTAAATGTTAAATGACAAATAAACAAGTTATGATAATTTAAATTTGTAATTCAAGTCTTATAAAAAATACTTAAAGGTAGATGTTAAATGACAAATAATCTAATTATTAAATATAAGTGAGATATAAATTATAATGTTATCAACTCTTAATTTTAGACATAGTAATTTATAAAAATAATTAATTGAGAATTAAATAAATATAAGAAGATAACACTATAAAATATATAATCAATCGGATTAGTAAATAAAACCAATTTAACAAAAACTAAAAAATAAATTGAAGAAATGAAAATTAGAAATATCAGAAAAAACAAAAGGAAATAAGAGTAGATTGTAGTGACATAGGGGGCAGGGGATAATAGAGAGAGGAAACAATACATACTACACGTGTAAGGTAGTTGATGCCTTCTTTATTTAATTATTTTTGTGCAAGAATGTTGGGAATTAAATAATATTTCATGATTTTGGACATTTGTTTAGTTTATTTAATTAAATATTATAAGTGGACTGTTGTGCCAAATTGAGGATCCGAGGCACGGCCTCACGGGTCTGGGCGATGCTAGCACCCTCGGCACTGCCGAAGGCCCATCGCTACCATACACGTGGAAAGCATTTTGATTTATCAGTTAATTGCTTACTACAGTAAAACATGCAAAAACCACTTAACATATTTCAAGACTGGTTTACTTTTATGTGGGATCCACAATGATGTCATGCCCCAACTGTCATGCCCCAACTTTCTGTGTTCAATTTATTTTATATACGCATGTTTTTTTCCTTTTAATTTTTTAATGATACATTTTGTACTACGTACAATATTATTTATTTTCACCTCAATTAAGTCTGATAATTTTTTTTTTCTCTTTTTTATTTTCTCCTCTCTCTCTCTCTCTCTCTCTCTCTATATATATATATATATATATTTTGTGTGTGTTCTTCATTTATTTATTTAGACTAAAATAATAATTCATTCGTCTCTTTTAAGACGACAAATATTCGTTTTTAAACCGTATCGTACTAGAAAATATAATTCCTTTAAAAAAAGAATGAGACATGGATAAGAAATAATTCAAACACGTAATTATGCACACATTTCAATATAATGTAGATTACAAAACTTAAAATAATTATAACTTGTCATTTGTTGATCAATTTTAAATATGTTAATCAAATTAAAGGTCTCGATACGTTATTTATTTAAATTCGAATATCAATATTTTAGAAGTTTAAATATATATTAAACGAGATATAAAGCTTACAACACACTTAGATTCATAAACACTTTAATTCGCATGCCCAAGAGAAAGGTGTGTCTTCGACAAGGCATAATGGGTGAATACAACATAAAAGAAGTGGTTTTCTTTTCCTAATTTCACCTAATGGTAGATCACTCACGGACTCAATTTTTCTTTGATATTCTTTGATACGGGAAAGAGCATGAAGACTGAACATATGAAGAAATTGAGAGGACAAATAAATGAATAAATCAAGGACCGTATTATCAAATCTCCCTCTCTACTATACAAGTATATATACATTTAAAAATTACTAAAAAAATAACACGATTGAACAATATAAAGATAACACTAATGAGAATTAATTATAAGAACAATAATAACAACATAAGACCTAACAATAGCAAAACTATAAAATTAAAATGTACACTGTAATTCAATAACATGTGCGAGTCTGCTACCACAAAATTTATACTAAAGTTCAATTAAAATAAAAAATAATAAAGTTCTAATACCTAATTTTAACAATATCATATATATCCAATTAACATATGAGTAACCAATATAAAGTAAGATTTATACTATTTTTTTTTAATTAACTCAAATAAAATTCTAATAAGATTTGTGAGTGCAATTGTACCGCTATATGATGGTGTTAATATGGTAAGATTTACATGATTTTACTCGTGTATACATCTAAACGGTAAGAGATTAATGTTCGACATTAAATCTATCGAATTCGAGTTATACGAACGCAATCTTTAAATTTAATATCAATTGTTTAAATAAAAGGAATTTCATAAACATATTGCGATACGTTTAATATTGTCTTTTATTTTGGGTCGTCCTACTTCATTAGCCTTGTAATCTAAAATGAAAAAAAATAAATAAAATAACTCTTACATTAAAATGTGGACCATTCACTTTCACTTTTAGCACTTGCTTATAAAATTATATTTTAAAATGAAATAAGAATATTGAAATAAAATGAAGGAAGTATTACATATCATTCAAAAATGAATCTTTATGAGACGTGGAATGTAAACTGAAAGTGTACCAGTTGGTATCCATTGTAACGTGACTCGTAAAAACATAATCATTCAAAAAAAAAAAAGGAAAAAAAACACGTACACCCTCCGTCTTTGAATAAGTGTCCCGAGCCGCCAATTTGAAAAATCCAAGGAGAATGCTAAAATGATATTTATGCCCTTAAAATCCTTGATTATTTATTTATTTATTTATTTTTGTCTTTCTCCCACTTTTAGATTTTCAAGAGAAGGGTAGTTATGGTACTTTTGTGTAATTTTTGCTTGGAAAAATGTGATAGGACACTTATTTAAGGACAAAATTTTTGGCGGCTCGGGACACTTATTTAAAGACGGAGGGTGTATATAAAAAAAATTGAACATTGAAAGTTTAGACATAGCATCATTGGTGGACCCCAACTAAAAGTAAAGCAACCTGGAAAAATGTTAAGCGGTTTCGCTAATTTTACTGTAGCAACCAATTAAAAACGGGTTAATTATAGTTTGTGGCCCAAACTTTCAGCAATTTTTGATTTATAGCCTCAACTTTAACATTTTTCAAAAATGTCCTGAACTTTCAAAACTTCTTTTAAAAATGGCCCGTGTCTTCTTTCGGGCAGCCCTAATGCTGACATGGCTCGTTTGCTAAGTGAGGTGGATCTTCATTGCCACGTCACTCACTAAAATTATTATGTACCCTTATTAAGTTCCTTAAAATATAAATGAAAATCTATTACAAACAAGTTTCTGCGCCTCAGCTACTTCAAATATTGACATTCATTTCAAAAACTCCAAGCTAAAATTGGCAATTAACGATGGTTCTTTACATGAAAAAAAAAGTATTTGAATAATTAGATTATACCGACTGCTTGTTTAAATGTGTAGACGAAAAAAGATGTGTTAAATTGTTCTTCAATTAGCACCTACTATATGTTTGTGAAAAGGTTTACATGAAAAAAAAAAAAAAAAAAAGCCTTACAAATATGAAGAGTTGGACCGTTGGATTAACAGTATAATCACAAAAGTCTCATCTAAAACTTGCTTAAGATTAGTTAGAAAGACAACAATAATCCTCATGTGTTATATTATTGCTAGAAATAATTCCCATGGGTAAAAACTGCACTCGAGACATGCGCCTGTCACCTGTTCGTAGAAAGTCTTAAATGAAAAAAGCAAAAGAGCTATGCCATGGGATGAACTTAATAATCATCATTTCTTTATCCGAATCAAAGTGAATGTAAGGAAAAGAGGATATTCAATTATAAATACGTACTAGATAGTCCAACCAAGCTAGGATTGCAAGTAGGATAACAAAATTGTAAGAATTGCAAGTAGGATAAAAAGCGCAGTGAAACAAAGTAGTGAAACAAAATTGAAACCTTAAATATCATTGATAATAAGCACCCCAAAAGTCAGTAGTACTCCGCAGCAATCCATTCAAAACATTTGACATGTGATTTTCCATATTCGTTCATCCATTGTCGCTAGTTTTCCATACAAAAAATCTTACGGACAGCACTCAAAAAAGTTCTAGAAAAGTGGTGTGAGATTATCAACTTGACTTCCATCATTCTGGCCAACGTCTTGACCCATCGTTCTCACTCTTACTTGAGAATCAGGTTGAAATCTTATCTGTGCACGATCGTTAGGGTCCCGAGAAGTGGCCACGAATTGACTTCTTTTTACACCTGAAGCCTACCAAATATAACAAGAGAGACAATAATTTACGTAGAACTAAATATAAAACCACAAATAGAAGTTCTTACCCTCCAAAATACATTGCCAGAGTCAGAAACAAGTAAACCAGTTTCTGTTGTTGCTGTAGATGCAGTCTGCAAGACATTTCTTCCATCTTTTCTAACTTCTTGTATAGTAGCATTAGTTGTTTTCCCTTTGGTCCTCTTAGTAGTGGAAGTACCCGTTGTACTTGAATCGATACTCTAATTCATAAAATTAAAAAGTTAATTATATCAGTAAATATATGCAATAAAATAAAGAATGTGTGAAAATAATGCGGAATCAAGTTACCTTAGGCGCTGAACAACTTCTTTTGTTATGCCCTATTCTTCCACAATTGGAACACTTCATTCTAACACCGTGTTTTGTTAGTTTGTTTGGATTTTTCTTGAATACTTCATCTGCAGCCCTTTTTCTTTGTTTCTTCGGTCTTCCAGGGCGCTTAGACACATACGGTGGCATAATAGGGCAGTCGGTTATTTTTGGCCACTCATTCTCACCATGTATTGGCTCTAGACCGAATTTATAAGCTTCAACACATGTTGATTTATAGTAAAATGGGTCCAGGAATTCCATAACATCACGTCTTGCACGACTAATACATGCACAAGCATGGACACAAGGGATTCCCGTAAGATTCCAATCTACACAATAACACCCTTTAGCAGCCAAGTCAACAATGTACACCTCTGAATTGAGAGCGACCTCGTACTTTCCACCCGGAGACGTCAATATATTACAAAATCTGGTCTGCCTACCAAATTTCGACAAGGTTTTCCTGATATTAGGACAAATTTTATCCTCGCACCTTTCCAATGACTGAGCAACTTTATGCATTTTTACCATCAATGACTTCCTAATGTGTTCTAACATCTGGACAATTGGCTTATCTCTAGCAGCCAGGATAAAGCTATTGAATGACTCACATATATTGTTATTAATTGTACCAGATTTGGTAAATGATCTTACAGGAGACTTACAGAAACTTTTTGGAGCTCTTATGCAAAATTCATCATATGCATGAACCGACTCACTTTTCAGTTGGTGCAAGGCCTCTTCATATTTTGCAACAGTATTTGCCTTCACACATGTCCAGAAGAGATGTTCGAACTTAGCACCACCAAATTTCTTTTTCCAGTTGGCATATACATGCCTAGAACAATGTCTATGCTCAGCTTGTGGAGTCAAATCGAGAATTGCATTGATCAATCCCTACATTATAAAACTTGAAGTTAAACATAGGTGAAGATAAGAATGACTAAATTACAATAAAAACCATATATTAAGAAATACCTTTTGTTTATCTGACATGAATGACCATCCAAGCCCGTCAGCAATACCAAAATGTGAGAATAAAATATCACAAAACCATTTCCAAGTTGCCGTTGTCTCCTTTTCAACTACGGCCCATGCTATGGGATAAATTTGATTATTGCAATCTTTTCCAACTGCAGCCAAAAGTACTCCACCTAAGACCGTCTTAAGAAAGCAACCATCAAATCCAATCAACTTCCTACAACCACGCATAAACTCATCTCTTAAGGCAGAAAATCCAATGTAGACTCTCTGGAAAATGCACTCCCCTTTTTTGTTTAATTGAGTCTTCAATTCAAACCTTCCATCACTGTCTATTCTTTTCAACTCAGCAACATAAGATCTAAGTTTCTTATAGTCTTCCTTATAAGAGCCCCTTAGCTTTTGTAATGCAAGAAACTTAACTCTGTAGCACATTCCAACTGTGATATCTAAATCAAACTTCAGCTCAACATCCCTTTTCAATTGAGCGGCTTGTATGTTTGGATTAGATTTGAAGACATTCAACATTTGGTCAGCAAGCCATCCACTCGTAGCTTGTCGATTTTTCTTGGCCCTCTCGCAATTATGATCTCCTTCTAGAATCGTAATCATAAATGTAGGATCTTCACCATATCTACGAGCATACAACCTCCAAGGACAATCTTCTATGCATTCTGCTTGAACTCGTTCTTTACTACTCTTCGTCCATTTGATGTTATGTCCATTGAGTACATTCCACAAGATTACAGCTTGTTTGCATTCATTAAGATCTGTGAACTTCAGCCCGAGTTCAAATTTAAAATCTTGCTCATGGCAATTATTTGCATACATCTTGCTTACTACACAACAGTTTTCATCAGCCATCTTACTTCCTCCCACACCATTTGTTATCATTAATGGGATTGCATTCTTCCGTTCCAGTCTTGCAAGCCTAAGTATTTTTCTTGCTTCCAATTCTTCATCTTCCTCGTCCGAAAAGTCACGAACATTTAGAGCATCATCCGAGTCAGACTCTTCAATTACTAAGGGCTCTTCATACAACTCTTCATCAATCTCTTCACTCTCATCATCCAACTCATCGTCAATGTCTTCATCTTCTATGTCAAAAATCAAATTTTCATAAATAACCCTTTCTTCTTCACTTTCTCCCACACTTCCAGTTTCGTCGTTCCTATTTCTTTGCAAGTCCTGTCTATTCTGAAAGGTTACCTCATCCATTGGCAATGCCTAAATGTGAAAAATATAACAAATACGCAATTAACTATGTGGGGAATTAACAATTCGTCAACAACCAGTAAATAAACACAACTTTAGCATCTTAACATAAAGCTTGACTTGCATGCTCATGATGAATAGAAATCGGATTCCTCAACCTATTGAACATGGAGATTTAAGCTTTAATATGCAATAATTATCCAAGAGACTAATACTATAAAAAAAATTCCATTTTATATTATTGCAACTCCAAATCATGCAATTTTCGACAAACCCACAACAAGATAAGAATTATATGATAAAATTTTACCTTTATTTTGTCGGCTTTCGATCGCGGTCCAACAATATGGATGCTAAATTCCTCACAACTCCTACTAGTGTCGGAATTTTAGAGGGAAAGGATTTTTTGTGGACCTTGAACTCTTGAACGTCTCCCACACATCAACAATGGCAAAATTGAAAGTTAAACACCAGGTGTGAGGTGCGAGTTTGAGTGCTGCGTGCGTGTTTTTTAAAACCCTATATCGCAATGGTGTTTGTTTTCGCAGGAGAGAGGGGAATAATTCTTTATTAGTTTTTTTTTTTTTTTAAATTTAATTTTGAAGTTAAATTTTCAAATGTTAAGTATGACCATGACATGGAAAAATTAATCGATGAGTCAGCAACCGGGCTGCCCCGAGCTGCCCGAAAGAAGACACGGGCGATTTTAAAAAGAAGTTTCTAAAGTTCAGGACATTTTTGAAAAATGTTAAAGTTGAGGCCATAAATCAAAAATTGCTGAAAGTTTGTGCCACAAACTATAATTAACCCATTAAAAACTGATAAATCAAATGCTTTCCACGTGTATGGTAGTGATGGGCCTTCGGCAGTGCCGATGTTGCTAGCATCGCCCATGCCCCGTGCTCACGTGACCAAGTGACGCCAAATTACTGCTAGAGCTGTTAGCCAAATCATAATCTGGATTTTTTAATAGTTTTAATTTTATATTATTATTATTATTAATTTTTTTAATTTAGTTTATTTTCATATTATCCATTGGCTTTTTTTTTTTGGTTCAGAAAAAGTAAACAAAGTTTCTAGAGGTATCAAAATTTGGGCCGGGCTTTTTAAGATTTTGGGCCGCTGAAAAAGGGTGGGCCCATTTACAATCAGCCATAAACATTTTGGAGGAAATAAAAAAGGATTAAAAACGAAAATATCAGAGATTTTATAATTTACTAGTACATAATTTACTAGAAAGATTTGATAAAGGAGGCAGAGAGCTACCCTTCATCTTCGCCTCGCCACACTTAACCCAGAAGAAGCAACTCTAGGAGCCTCACCTTCAAAGTTAGATAGGCTTAATTGCATCATACCGTCTATCTTTCCGGTGCTCTCTCTCTCCTCTTCTCTCTCTACTACCATTTCATCTGATGTATTTACGGGAGCCATCGGGAGGCGTTGTTCAAAAGTGAGCAGATCTTTCAACTGCTCTGCTACCTGCGGTGAGATGGCTGTACTACTACTACTGCTGTTGAAGATGATATTGTTGTTACAGACGAAATCCATGTCCATTAAGGACACCAGTTTTTGAATACTACGGGGTTGGAGTGGCGTACGTCTAAGTACTAGAGATAGGTGGGAGAGGGTCAGCAAAATTATCTGATGGGAGAGTGAATATAGTGGGGAGTTAACAACTGCGCTTTTCAAGTCTGAGAAGAGCATCACTGCTTGTCTCTCCAGACTCGTTTGGTAACGTGCCCATGTCCACGGGGACTGACGAGGATTGACGCCTTCCTGTCTATATACTTATAGTTAAATAATGGTGCTTCGATGGTAATGACAAAAAATGGTGTTTTGGTATTACTCATAAGTTTCACTTGAGATATAAGCGTTGGACTTACATATGGAATGACATAGGGGCGAATCAATAGGCCGACAGCGAGGCTGATCAAGCTACAAAGTCCCATTCCGAGAAGCCAGGCAGAGGTGGTTCCAAGAACTGCAGAAGACAGATGTAAATTCTTCGGAAGCAAGTTAAAGAAACTCAAGAAAGCACTTAGTGTCTGCAATCACATGAATTGTGGAATATTAGAAAATGCCCCGTTTCTCACCAGAGCCAGAATTCCGATCACAATCTTCTGCTTTTAACCTTATTTGACGGACTAATCTGTTGCCATGGTCACATATCATCAAAGCACATGTTTCAGATATAAAAGTCAACTCAAAATCATCAGAAAATGATGCATCGCGAGCAGGTCCATCTGCATGGCCAGGTTTTTGTGACAAACCTCCAGCAATTGTGGTTACACCTGCAATTCACAATGAGAAAATGAGTCGAACATGAATTGTAGGGTTACATAGTTTATTGCAGTGCAGCAGAGATGAAGAAGTGCCAGGGAAGAAGAGGAAACACTAGAAACAAGAGCAATACTACATAGAAGGTGCTCTCCATCCCGACATATGTAATAAATGCTCAAACTGAATTAAGCAAATTAAGCCATTTGCTTATTACCTCGTAGTTTTTCAGTTTAAGTATAACAAGCATAAATGGATCCTATACTATCCCTTAATGGGTTAAGCATAGGGCATGCTTCCTTCACAGGGTAAAAAAACCGATTTAGGATTTCATACATTCTTTCCAAACACTGATGCAGAGATAAGTGTTTGTGAGCAAGCAAAAGAAAGTAGTGTCTGCCTAAACAAGTAGTTGATGTATCTACCTGATTTACCAATCTTCCGAATTGCATGGTTATGACTGTCAGCAACGTATATATTCCCTTTGGGATCGATAGCGAAACTCTTTGGCTTATCGAACTTTGCTGAAGCCAAGTCACCATCCGCATAACCGACGCCATTCCCTGCCAAACTCTTCATCACAGTCTCTGCAGCACAAATATCCAATCAATGCTCATTATACAATCACAGATTCCTTGTACTTCAGCTTCTTATTAACAGGATTTTCACCAAATAAACCAGAAACATATAAATCACCCCCTCTCCAAAAAACACACACATAGATTACAGTTCCATAAAGAATGTAAATCAATTCTCAAAAAATCACACAATTTAGAGTGTTAAGACTGGGTTTAATTCTCCCTAGAAACCCTAGTTCATCATAAACTCATTATCACACTGCAATAAAATGAAATAAACTGGAAAATTTCAGCTCATACCGTTAGAGGTCGCCGGCAGCGAAGCGGTGTAGAAGGTACTGGCGGCGGAGTCGAGAACGATGAAGAGATCGGACGGCGGAGATTGATGCAGAATCGACTGAGGATTAACTTTAATGTTTGACTTGTCGCCGTCGATGACCGTGCTGACTGCGTAGCCATCTTCATAGATGAGTTCCCCACTTCCTCCCGCCACTGTACATACAACCACCATTTTTTTTGTAAAAAAAAATAAATAAATCCGAATTTCGTAGTAATCAACAAAGGCAATTTCTCTCTTCCTTTACCTTGAAGAAGAATCGAACAGAATTGCAGGAAGACCGCGACGAAATAGAGGGAAAAGGTGGAAGACGCCATGGTCGAATTGAGAGGCGAAAGAGACGACAGTAAATATGCAGTGAAGTAACAGAGGTAGAGTGAGAGAGAGAGAGAACCTATCGTGGGTATATTAGGAAAGTTTCTGTTACCTTTATTACCTAATTAATCTAATTTTGACATATTTAATTGCGAAATGGCCCCAAATCTTTTGACTTTTTCTAAATTGAACCCCATAATCACCGAAACATATCAAAGACCCCCAAACGAAAGAAAGGAAAAGAAAAAATAAAAAGTCCTCTAATTTTTCAACGTTAAATTGAATAAATGTTCGTCTGTTATTTTTATAATTTAATTTAGAATTCTTTCTCCAAATTATAGCAGCTGTTCTGATACCTTCATCTCCGATTTCCAGATTCGGATTGTTGAATTCGACCTTCTTCAGATCTCTGCATCGGTCTCTCTCTCTCTCTCTATCTGATCTCGTGCGCTTCGTTCGATTCTGCTGCGGCGGTTGAGCCGTTGAGAGTTTGTGAAATCGGAGGAGAAATTACGGCTGGATCTGGTGGAGTTTTGAGGGAGCTTCAAAACGGATCCAATCATGAATCCTTTCTCCTCCGGCACTCGCCTGAGGTTAGCGTTTGTTCGTAGCTTTTAATGCTGTAGCTTTTCAGTCGACTGTAAATGGATCGAGTGTTGAAGTACGCGTAATTGCTGTGATTCGGCTTGAGTTTGTTGTTTTGATTCGGTTTTTTGCTGAGTAATATCTAGACTGGATGTAGTGTTTGAGATATTGCTGTGAATGATGGTCGGAATTCATCGGCGCGGGGTTTCTATCTTTCTTGTTGGTGATTATTGTTCGTTTCTGAATTTTCTGATGAAAATGTTAATTACTTCATGAAGAGCTAGTGGCATTATGGGATTCATGTAGAACCTAGGCTGCAGAAGTGTAAATCCTCCTGCATTGTTGAAAGAATGATTATGTGATTTACAATGATTCAGTTAGCTGTGATATTCATAGGAATATCATCATCCCTCCTTTGATAGCAAACATTAGTTGTCTAGTTGTACTCGAAATTGCAGTTCAACTAGCTCTTCTTTTCTTTTTTCCTTCCGTTACTTTTCGATTTTTGAAAAACCTTTTTGGAATATATAGTCTGGTCTTTTCCAGGGCCATTCTCATCATGAATACAGAAATTAGATTGTACTAATTAAACTTATGTTCTTCTAGGGACATGATACGGGCTATACGTGCTTGCAAAACTGCTGCAGAGGAACGTGGTGTTATTAGAAAAGAATGTGCTGCTATTCGAGCTTCTATCAGTGAAAATGACCCTGATTACATGCATCGCAATTTGGCGAAGCTCATGTTCATCCACATGCTTGGTTACCCAACACATTTTGGTCAAATGGAATGTTTAAAATTAATTGCATCTCCAGGATTCCCAGAGAAGAGAATAGGATATCTCGGACTTATGTTGCTCCTTGATGAAAGACAAGAAGTTTTGATGCTCGTTACAAATTCAATAAAACAGTATCCATCTTAAACTTACTTGTTTCTGCAGTATGTTATAACCTATAGGATCAAAAAACATGCACAACCATATATGCAGAAATTATAAGAAAACGAATATCATAGGAACAATAATTGCTGATCCTGTGACTTCATCTGATAAAGAAATCACTTATTATGGTTCATATCTTTGCTTAGCACATGGTTCCTTATTTTGCCTTAACTTCTGTACAGAGATCTAAATCATACTAACCAGTATATAGTTGGACTTGCTCTTTGTGCCTTGGGTAATATCTGCTCTGCAGAAATGGCTCGTGACCTTGCACCAGAAGTTGAAAGATTACTTCAATTTAGGGATCCTAATATCAGGAAGAAAGTAAGCATTCTGGCTTCTCTTGAATGCTGATTATGTTTATGTTTCTGGAGATCTCTGTATAGAGTCTATCACTGTGATATGCTATGCACAAGTTTATTTGCCTGTGAAAACCTTATTTTTTGTTTGATAAACAGGCAGCACTATGCACAACAAGAATAATAAAGAAAGTTCCGGACCTGGCAGAGAATTTTATGAATGCAACTGCTACCTTACTTAAGGAAAAACACCACGGAGTTTTGATAACCGGAGCTCACCTTTGTGCTGAGATGTGTAAAGTTAGTACAGAGGCTCATGAATTTTTTAGAAAGGTCAGTCTTGTGCCAGCTTAGTTTGCCTCCACGAGAAAGGCAGAAGGAGCTCATATATGAAGACTTAGCCCAACTTAATACAACTCTAATGCTTTTTTTCTTTTTCTTTTTTTGGTGTTCTAGAAATCCTTAGATGGCGTGGTCAAACTTCTACGGGATCTAGCAAACAGTCCATATGCACCTGAGTATGATATTTCTGGGATCACTGATCCTTTGCTTCATATTAGATTGCTCAGGCTTTTGCACGTGCTGGGCCAAGGAGATGCTGATGCTAGTGATGCTATGAATGACATCCTTGCCCAGGCAAGTTACTTTTGCCTTTTAAGTGAAATATGGCAATCTATTGATTTCTATTGACCCTTTATACTGATTTCTTCATGAAAGGACTGGTTATTGATGTTTGGTGCTTCTATATCTCGTATCTCAGAGTTTGTTATTCTATTTTAGGTGGCTACCAAGACTGAGTCAAATAAAAATGCAGGCAATGCCATCCTTTATGAATGTGTTGCTACTATCATGAGTATTGAAGACAATGGTGGATTACGGGTGCTTGCTGTCAATATTCTAGGAAGGTTTTTGTCCAGCCGTGATAACAATATTAGGTAATTTTCATTCATTTTGCTTGACCATCTTGTGTCTTTTGTAAACAACAGTAGTTGCGTTTTGGGATTATCCTTTAGTAATAATGATGAATCTGTGTGACAAGGCATCTGTCGCTGTGTTCTTCTATATTAGAATTCTTGTTTCTACTTTAGTTGACCATACCTGGACGCTGATCACACTTCTAGTTTGTGTTTCTGCCTGATAAACCGAATGTCATTCTTCCAGATATGTAGCATTAAACATGCTGATGAAAGCTATTTCATTGGATAGTCAAGCTGTACAAAGGCATCGTGCAACAATTTTAGAATGCGTGAAGGTATCAGATGAACACAATTTTATCTTCTTTAACTTGATGGTTTGCCTTTTAAGTATCAGTTGATTAAAAAAAATTGTTCAGATATGAGAGAATTTATCCCTCCGAGATCGTACTATGCATCTTATTATCGAAATATTGGCTTTGGTTCTTTTAGATCCCATTTTCCTTCTCTGTAAATGTATAGTTTTGTTGTGGAGTCTTAGTCTATGCTTGTTTTAATATTCCGGCATTTTGGATGACATATCATTCTAGGTTCCAGATCCAAATCTAATATCCTGTTATGTCAATGATATTTACTGGAGTCCTTCTAGATTCTGCCTTATTCCTAAGTTTCTTTCACTTTGGTTTTCCAACTACCTTCAAACCATATTGTTTGAGCCTTCAAGGACAACATATGTAGAATAGTTAATGACGGCAGTTAATTTGATGTCAGGATCCAGATGCTTCAATCCGTAAAAGAGCCCTGGAGCTTGTTTATCTTCTCGTAAATGAAAGCAATGCGAAGTCTCTGACCAAGGACCTTGTTGACCATCTTGAAGTTAGTGACCCAGACTTCAAGGGAGATCTCACAGCCAAAATATGCTCAATTGTAGATAAGTAAGTTGGTTTTTCTGAAGCTAATAAAACAAGGTTTTCCATATTCAATAATTTCTTAATTATGATCCATTTTCTGCATTATATTTGTGTTCGTCCCTTTGGAAGCTCACATATCTAAAAGGCCGCAAAATTGGTTTCATTTGAAGTTGAGATGAATTTTAAGTCACTCTTGAGCTGTAAGAAATTAACTAAAATCCAGTTCACTGTATAGGAACCATATCATAGTTTTTGCTGACATAGTAGCTTCAAAAAAATACATTTGAAAGTTCATTATTTCCATATTATTCATTTAATAGTTCATAATTTCCTCCTGCAACTACTCTGACATAAGTAGGAATGTAGTTCTCATGTTAAAACATTGTTTTATCACGCTTCATTGTTGCTTCACCTGCACTTTTTTCTCAGTTTATCTCTATCTATGTGCTTACTTTCATAACTATTTTTGCTCATCACCGAATCAGTGAAGATGAACGACTTCAATTTCTGTTTAGCAACCGAACTTGGAATATGATATATTTTCCATTTCATTGCAGTTGCTCATGTCGTTATTGTTCTCTTTTATGTTACTCCAGGTTTTCCCCTGATAAAATGTGGTACATTGATCAGATGGTGAAGGTTCTGTCAGAGGTATGCCTTTGCTTTTCTTTTTGATGGTGGAATATCTATGAACACTTCTAATCTTGATCAGGATAGTGTTTCAGGCTGGAAATTATGTGAAGGATGAAGTGTGGCATGCACTTATCGTTGTAATTACCAATGCTCCCAACCTACATGGTTATACTGTTAGAGCTATATACAAGGCTGTTCAAAAATCAGATGAACAGGTTTGCTCCATCTGCATTGATTCCTTCTGAAATTTTGGTAGAATTTCTTGTCAGCGAATCACACCCCTTCGGGTATTTCTTCATCAGGAAACTCTTGTTCGAGTTGCCGTGTGGTGCATTGGTGAATATGGGGAGTTGTTGGTCAGTAATGATGGCATGCTTGATGTAGAGGATCCAATAAATGTGAGTTCATTTATTGGTTGTGTACCAAAATTTTGTGCTTTACGTCTTCGTTTCCAAGACAATTTTGACAAAATTGTTGCTGCTGGAACAGGTAACCGAATCTGATGCTGTGGATCTTGTACAAAATGCAATTATGCGCCATTCTTCGGATCCCACAACTCAAGCTATGTGTTTGATTGCATTGTTGAAGCTGTCAAGCCGATATCCTTCATGTGCAAAGTATGTTGTCATTGCTTCTCTGCACATTGCCTCAAGATTTTTAAGTTCAAACTGCGTTAATCTTAGAGTTGTGCCCAATTACCATTTTGAATCTGGGATCATTTCGTTATCTGTTGCAGGAGGATAAATGATTCGGTCCTTCATCAAAAGGGAAGCCTTGTGCTTGAGCTGCAACAAAGGGCCATTGAATTTAATTCTATTATTGAGAAGCATCAGAGCATCAGGTACAGTTTCAGGCTTTCAACCTTGATTAATAAATCTTTACTTTATTTTCTTCAATTCTATTGTCAACGCCATTAACTTCTAAGATGGTGCTGTATGGTCCAGATCTGCATTGGTGGAAAGGATGCCCGTGCTTGATGAGGCAACTTATAGCGGGAGGAGGGCTGGTTCTGTACCAGCTGTGGTTTCATCTTCACTAGGAACACCAAAAATGGCAAATGGTGTTGCTAAACCCACTTCAGCTCCTCTTGTTGATTTACTTGATCTGGGCTCTGATGACGTTGAAGCGCCAAGCTCTTCTGGTGGAGATTTTCTCCACGATCTTCTTGGTGTTGATCTGTCTCCAGCTTCACCAGGTTGATTTTTCTTGATTGTGTGCTCAATTTATTATCCTGGGACTCAAATAATTATCGTTCTAAGCTAGTTTTACTGTTTCTTTTTCCTCTCTCGCTAACATCTGCATCTCTTCAGTTTCAGGAACTAATAGTCAGGTCCCAAAGAATGGAACGGATGCCTTGCTAGACCTTTTGTCTGTCGGAGCTCCTGCAGCTCAAAGCAGTTCAGCCATGCTGGATATACTGTCATCAGTTCAAGATAACAAAACGTCAGAGGGTCTGCTAGACAATGTTGCACCCCCTTCTGCATCTTCAGCACGTACGTCTTCAGCTGTTGCAAGTTCTTCGATGATGGACTTGTTGGATGGGTTCGGACCCAGCTCATCCACGCCAGGTATGGTCCTTTGTTATCAGTCGTTCTTTCTTGCCCCTATTACTTCATTTCCAATACTCTGATGCCTTAGCTTCAGTTGCAGAAACCGATACCCCATCCTATCCATCAGTAGTTGCCTTCGAGAGTGGCTCGTTGAAAACAATTTTCAACTATTCAAAAGAGCCTGGAAATCCTCAGATCACAATAATTGAGGCTCAATTTGTGAACAAGTCTCCTGATATCTACTCGAATTTCGTATTTCAGGCAGCTGTGCCAAAGGTATGTTCAGAAAGCATGTTCTGTACTCGACTCCTGATACTCATGCCCCTCATGATTATTGCATATATCTTCAACCCCTCGTGCATAATTTTGTGAATCCGATGCAGTTCCTCCAGTTGCACCTGGAGCCTGCCAGCGGCAGCACACTTACAGCAAGTGGTACTGGATCTATCACTCAGAAGCTAAAAGTTACAAACAGCCAGCATGGCAAGGTAAGATAATCCACGCCTCCTAGCTTTTTACCTCGTGCATTTCTGTTACCAGCTTATTTGCATTATATGCTTATGCATAAGTGCGCTTTCACATACAGAAATCGCTGGTAATGAGGATCAGAATAAACTATAAGGTCAACGGCAAAGACGTATTGGAGGAGGGACAAATCAGTAACTTCCCACGCGGTCTGTAAGCTCGCCCGTAAATCTTGTTATTCCGGAACAGAGAGGTTTCAGGTGAGAATTCTGAGGTTTTTTGACGAGTGGATGGGTGTCTTTGTTGGTGTTATTTCCTGAGAAAAGCAGTTTTCTGTACATTATTATTATTATTATTGCCAGGAGATTTTCATTTTGATTTGAAGCAATTGTTTGGATCGAAGTTCGTCCATTTTGAATGCTTGTTTGTAGTAGTACTAGTATATATATTCGAATGGATTCTCTCAAATTGTGTCCATTTTTTAAAAGAGAAACTGGGGATGTATTTGTTTTTGTAAATTGAAAATGCTGTTCACCAATATTTTATTTTATTCTTTTATTATTATTATTATTATTATTATTATTATTTACTTTTTTTTTTTCTATCTCTCTTGAGGGGAGAGAGAGAGAGAGATTGTGTATTGAATTGAATGGTCAAAAGGAATCGAAAGATGAATCACATAAATGTCAAATCAAATCCAATCCACAAATCACAGTCCTTCCAAATGGCCGTATACGGCTGCTGAAGATCATAAATAAATAAAGATTGCAATATATATTTCCTCAAAAAAAAAAAATAGCGGTCGAAAACTTTGAACCAAACACAAAAAATACGTATATTACTAAAATTGAATAGTAGGACACGTCACGTGACGCAAGCAATTGTACGATAATATGCCTTTCGAATATTGAGGGGCATATCTGTAATTTTAACGTTTCATGGCATGCAGTAAATACATTTGCCACACTAGTCGAGACCATACCAGGAAGGAACTTACAGAATCGCCTCTCTCTCTCTCTCTCTGTAACTCTGTCTAGAGAGGGAGGGAGGGAGAGAGAGAGAGAGAGGGGGTATAGTATTAGTTTTGGGAAAATTCCACCATAAAATCGTTTCAATATATAAATATGTATTATTCCCTCTTATTCTCTCAAGCAAAGAAGAAGCTAACATAAGAAAAAACAAGCTGCTTAAAATCATCAAACAATAAACTAAATACACAATAAAACGCCCGCCAAACATGAACTAATTAATTAATTAATACTCCATAATTATAAAATCCGAAATTAATGAGCAGGTAGCTTAGCCACTGTTATTCATGCTGCTGCTCACATTCAAATCATGATGGTACCCATAATGCTGCTGCTGCTGCTCCTCCTCCTCTTCCTCCTCCTTGGCCACCACCCTCTCCGCCCCCATCAGCTCCATCGCCCTTGAGTAGTGGTGCTGCTGCTGCTGCTGCGAGGGGACGACGGAGGGGAGCTTGGAGAGGAGGGCCTCCAGGCTGCTCATGGAGGGAGTGATGTTTCTCATGGGGGGCTGCTGCTGGTAGTATTCGCTCGCCGGAATGTTATTGTTGATCATGGCGTTGTGGTAGTGCCACGTGGCGTCGTGGGAGGCGTCGATCTTGAAAGGGAAGGAGGAGGAGGAAGGATGGGGGAGTAGAACTCCGGGGATGCTCTCGATGTAGCTCATCTTCTTCCTCAGCAGCACCACATAGCTCAGGTCCTCCACCACCTATATATATATGTATGTTTACACACACACATATAATTAGTCTCTAGAGAGAGAGAGAGAGAAGGAGGGAAGTTTATTAACCTTGTGCATAGCTCCTAATTGAATGACACCTTCTCTCACAGCAATCAAAGCGATGGTCTGCAGTTATAATTGATTAAGGGTTTGGTTACAAATAGTTGAAACTATACATAAAAATTGAATCTTGATTGAAGAAATAGATGATTGATGATTAATGTACCTTGATACCAGACTGGAATTGGGCTTCCCAAGTTCTGGGGTGCTGTTTTTGTTTATTTCCAATGATAACAAAACCAATTCATCAATTAATATGTATGTTGAAATGAAGTACTAATAAGAGTCTAGAGAGAGAGAGAGATGCCTACAGAATCAGCAGAGTTATGCCATGCAGAAAGGAAGTTGATTTCTTGATCATTTGGTTCTTTATGGATCCATTTGTGGCTGTGATCAGCCGCCACTTTCCCAATCAAACTGATTATTAACATCAACATCAACAATATTAATATAATTGTAGAAAAAAAAATGGAAGAATTAGTTAATTGAATGATTTCATGTACATACCCTTCACCATAATTATAGATTTCATGTGACATTTTGAAGAAGAGGTCAGGCTGGAGGCCTGCTGCTGCTTGATAGTGTTGATGGTAGTTGTAGGTGGCGGCCGAGGACGAGGAGGTGGGGCAATCGCCGCCGTTCATCTCCGCGGCTGATGCCGCAAAGTTGCAGAACCCATCTTCCCATACCAAGATCCTATATATGAATGTATCAAGAAATCAATTCATGAATTGATCAAGTGAAGAAATTCACTCAACTTAATTACACTATTGAGCTTGATTAATTACCAGTTTCTTCTGACCCCTCTTGACCTGTCATACACCCCTCCTTGCCCATCCCACCTATCATCCTCATCATCAATTAACACACAATTAAGAGAGAGAGAGAGAGAGAGAGAGAGAGAGGGGGGCTAATTAAGTCTTTCTTCCTAATCCTAGGTAGGTATAGCTAGGTTGATCAATTGCTACAATACAATTGCAGAAAGAAAGCAATAATAGTATAAGCATGTGAATAGTAAGTAGGAGTAGTAAAGTAGTACTTGGGGGGAGGATAATTTCTGGGGAGAATTCTCCAGAAAACAGCATAAACCCATTGGGAATTCTCATGTATGCAGAGGCTCCTCAGTGTGTGTTGAAGAAGATGAGTTACAGCTAGTGAGTTTAGCTGTTCTTCCATTCCCCCTCTCTCTCTTGTTTCCCTCTCTTCTCTTTGGTGGTGGTTTGATGATGATGATGATGATGATGATAGAGTCCCTCTTACTCTTTATATTCACAATCTTCAACTCAAAACAAGTAAAACCCCAACATCTCTTTACTCCCTTTATATAAGGCCACCACCAACTCAATCCTCCTCCTCCTCTCTCTCTCTCTCTCTCTCTCTCTCTCATTGAATATTTATTTTATATTTTCACCAAAATGACTTTTGGGGATGGCCCACACTTTTTGATGTCGAGTTTTTGCTCCTCTCTTTTTCAAACTTCTATTCAAAACTTCGTACCCTATAGTCGTATGCCTTTTTCGTCCTCCCCTAAAAAACCCTCAATAATTATCACTATGAGTTTTCATCTTCAGACTCCCACCGACCGTGATCATACTTAATATATCTACGACTGTCGTAACAATTACATAACTCTAAGAAAATTATAAATTATACCGTAAAAGTAAACCCTAATGAAAAGCTTATGAATGTGATGCCACGATATTAAATTTTAAACACACGGTAAGTAGGGTAACGTTTCCGTTCCGTTCCGTGCATAATAATGATGATGATGAGTAGATCCTCTGATCTTTCTCTATATCTCCATTTATTTCTTAGCCCCATATCCTTTTCTTCCCAATCCCATTCTCATCTGACACTTTACCACTCATTATCATATTTATTAGCACTACTAGTATACTACACAAAATATTACACAAAATACCTATTCCCCTCTCTTTCTTCAATTCCAACCATATTATTTTGGTACTCCCTTCCTCTCTACGAAAAGTAGTACTATATACAATTTGTTGTACCTATCAAATTCAATTATTAATTTCGACTTTAGGGTTTTTTAGCATTCAATTTAAGGCCGAATTGGTTGGTAAGTTGCTTTTGGGGTAAGCTACATATTAGCATCATTTCCCTCATTTTTCATAAGTTATTTCAATATGAATCGAACTCTCTGTGTATATTGCACGACTTATTAGGCCAGAAAGGTAGAAAACGAGAATGACAACGGATTAATTTTAAGAGAATACGATTCGTTGATAGTATTTTTTTTTTTTTATTTTTTTTCCCTTTTCCCACATTGGAGGAATTTTGAAGCATACCCTAAAATGGGAGGGATGAAATTCATTCCCCATTCTAATAATCCACATTCCTCCCAAAATCACCAAACACCCCATAAGCCTTTGAAACTTTTTTAGATTCCGAAATTGGGATAAAGGCAATAGTTTCTTATAGAATATGTCATGTGCCATACCTTTTATTCCTCATATATTGAATTAAAATGTACTACCCTCGTGTCATTGATATAGAGATAAAGTTTCAATTTTTCCATTCGTCCCATTGATATAAAAAAAAAAATTAACTTTTCAAAGCTTATTCACACAACTTTATCCACTACTGTGACTCTCGTCTTAATTTTTCTGTCAGACTAAAATATCCTTATATTAATAGGACAGGGGATATTTGTAGATAACATCATGAATTTAGGATCTTACACTAATCACACATCTACTACAAATATTTCCAAAGAATTTAAGGATTATAGAGGAGGAGTATATTATTGTACACAAATCACTTATTATACACTAATTAAACCAACTTTAATCTCAATTTTAGGAAATGTACCATTTTCATGAATCAACACCAATATTTCACTCCCAATTAATTTAAAACCTAATGTGTGTTAATGTGTCTCACCTCAAACATAAGGAAAATATAATTTATTATTACTATTACTCTTTCCATCAATTCATTGTAATCTAGTACTCCGTCCGTTTTTTCTCACTTAACCCATTTTATTATTTTATATCATCAATATAATAAACAAACGAGTCACGCCAAAAAGAACGGACCGGAGTTTGTAGTGTTAAGCATGAAAATAAAAAATCACGTGATATTGCTCCTCTTCTCATTAAAAATGTCTCTTTGTTTTGACCATTCCAAATTCCTTGCCACCTAACTCCTGCATATTTGTAAACTTTGATTAATTAATTAAAAACATCACAAAATTATGTGCAAGAATAAATTAATTCAAGAAAATCCCACATAAATTTCCATATTTTTAATTATAATTTAGAACAAGAAAAAAAATAAAAAAATAAATATAGAGAGAAGGTTGAGAGAGAGAGGGAGAGTACGCACTCTTGAAGAACAGTGTATACATCACTCTCAAAATCTCTGACTCATCGTGTACAAAAACACATCACAGTTTTAATAAAGAGAGTAGTCGAATTCTTACTTTTTTTTCTTTTCTTTTCTTTTGATTTCTTTCTTTTGTTTTCTTTTTGTGAGTCTTTGGTAATTAGTATGTACTGTTTTTTTCCTTACATACTGCTGCATGATTACAACAGCTGATACCTAAAAATACATGCATATATACACCATGTATATCACTGTCTTGTGTCACCCGGCCTCCCTTCCCGTTCGAGACGTTACACCTCCTTTTCGACTCGTCCCCTTATGTTAAAACCCTAACTTTTACCCAACATGGAAGCGTAACGTCCAGTACGGGACATCTCGAAAAGGAAAGTGTAACGTCTCGAACGGGACGGACCTAGTGTGCATGAGAGAGAGAGAGAGAGAGTGCTTTCATATCTACCCAGGCTGACAGAACATTAAGAAAGTCTTTTTGACCATTCATTAACAAGAAAAATGTACAGTAGTGTTCATTTTTCCTTTTTTTCTTGATTTATTGAATTAAGAAACAAGAAAAGTACATATCACCATTTAGGCTCAGCCCCCTTCATTTCAATTATTTCCCCCCTTTGGCTTCTTCTAACCCAGCCCCCTCCCTCTTTAATACTAATACAGTAGTAATTTCCAGAGAGAGATCTAGAGAGAGAGAGAGAGAGAGAGAGAGAGTAGGGTTTTCTTGCTTAGAATCTTGAAAGCATTGTACATCGACGCAATATTGGTTTGGTGCGTGTATGTACGACTGCACAAAGCAGAAGGAAAATTATTGGGACAAAATCTGAGGAAGTGATGTAAGAAGTTGGAAAAATTATTGCAAGATTTAATTTTTATATGAATTATGGAAAGTGATGGTTGTAGTGAAATTGGATTTTGTTCTTATTCATGATTTTTTGGGGGGAAAGAAATCAAGATTTTGTGTGGATTTTGGTTTGGAAAAATAATGTGTAGAAGAAGAGGAAGATGGTGTAATAGTAATTAAAATAAAAAATGAAAATAAATAAAATGATGAGAGAGTGGGTGAAGATAACAAAGTGTGGGGGGAATGGCCCATGCCCTTTCCTCCATTAAGGAAGTGGAATCTCTGCCCCTCCCCATCCTTTTCAATGTTACTTGTCTCTCACATTATTTCATTTTATAATCCTGACGACGAACTACCGTTGACTTACTTAATGTACTTACGACTGATGTATTGGAAAGTATAAAAGAAAATGAAAGGATGTGAGAAGATCGTATGTGGATGTCTGAGAGAGGAGCACATATGCACTCGATCTAGTATCGACAAAATCTGGATGATCCGATACAGTGGCGGAGCCACCTTAGTTCTTGAATTTTTCGATTTTTATCGAATTTTATTCTCGTTAGCCCATGCTAATTGTGAAGAAAACGAGTTCTTCTTGTTGGATATTTTAGTGTAATTGGATTGACTAGTTTGATCAGATTTGTCATAATAATACTTTGTATGAGTTTGGAGGTGCGGAGTGCACACTTATATGAATTTATTATGATCTTAGGGGCGAAGCCCCTAAAGGACGGGGGTTCGGGGGCAGCGCCCCCGATAGCAGGGTCCTAGGGGCGGCAGCCCCTGGCGGGGGTGCGGGGGCCAGCGCCCCTGAGCGGGGTCCAAGTGGCAGAGCCCCTGGCTGGGGTCGAGCTTGGAAATTTTTTATTTCCGTTTATATTGCTGTGCAGGAAATTCACCGAAAATTTAATTTTCGGAATTTCGAGGACTATTTTGCAACTTTCGAAAAGTTGTTTTCGAAAGGGTGCTTTCGAAAGGTTGCTTACGAAAGGATGCCTTAACCGCTTTTCAAACTGTTAAATCAGTTGGTTTCCCCGTAATTTTGATTCTGATTAATTTCTTCATCTTCTGGTTCTTGATCTCAAATATTACATATGAAAGTTCAACTCTGAATTGTATCTGATTGATCGAATAGTTCGATTGAACCGTCGAATTGATTCAATCTGAAAGTGTTTCACGTCTTTCAGAGGATTATGTTTTGTTCGTTTTTCACATCATTTTCATTAATCTCCCCAACAATTCTCGTCTCGCTTATATTACTAGTCAACCCAGCCCTATCATGAAAAATTCTTAGCTCCGCCACCTATCGATGCTATTTATCTCAAGAAAATGAAAGGATGTGAGAAGATCGTATGTGGATGTCTGAGAGAGGAGCACATATGCACTCGATCTAGTATCGACAAAATCTGGATAATCCGATACAGTTGCGGAGCCACCTTAGTTCTTGAATTTTTCGATTTTTATCGAATTTTGTTCTCGTTAGCCCATGCCAATTGTGAAGAAAACGAGTAATTCTCGTCTCGCTTATATTACTAGTCAACCCAACCATATCATGAAAAATTTCTGGCTCCGTCACTAATCGGATGCTATATATCTCAAGTCTAGAATATAGGAGACAAATATTGGTAGTATTTCCTTGATTCCCGCTACAATTGTCCCTTAAATTAATTAATCATCATCAACTGACATCTTCCATTCTCTTCATCATAAGTTTATTATAACTGTTTTTTTTATTTTAAAAACATCTAAAATAGTGCTTTTGTAGAATGTTCTTTAATTAAAAAATTTCAGGATTTATAATATATATTGATATTATTATTACTATTTTCCTTTTTAGTCTTCATACAAAAAATGAAAATTCAAAACACAAAAGATTTTAACCAAAAAAAAGGTTACTCAAAAAGCTTGTCCCCTAGAAAAAGAAAGAAATGAGTACTGAGGAAATTGAGGAACTAAATCTTTTAGCATGCACCCTTCCTCTCGGAAAAAAAACCCGGCACTTATTAAGAAACGGAGGGGTATTTATCGATAATGGTTGATATAAAATTCATTTTTTTTTTCTTGGAGTAATGAATTTAGAATCTCCCCAAATCTAACTATATGCAGATCTATTAAATTATTTCTACAATTTCCCATACACTTTATTTTTTAACATTGTGTAATCAAAAATCGCCGCAGCATTCAATCCTCCCAGCCGCCATTAATACACGTATATAGGAGTTGGATCAAATGAGAAAACCGATTCACATCGTCTGACTATATCTCTCGAAAACAATGGTAGTCGTGAATAAACAAGATCAGAATCGTCACATTTCGTATAATAAAATTGGCTTTCACAAGAACCGTCACTACATACGTATCTAGAATTGCAATTAATTATTTCATTTGTACTGTGATTGTGGAGAAAGTTGTAACGCACTAGACATGTTGCACTGTACCTCGTGTACCAAATTCTGAAATTCCATAATCTATTAAGTCAAAATCTTAATAAATTCATCTTCATTTTTTCCCCTCTAAATGGCTGGATTTTGAGAAAATATTCAACAAATTATTTCAATGTAGGACAGGTTGTGGAATAAAGTTTAAATATCAGGTGTTAGTGGGAGAATTGGTGAAAGCATGGGTGCATATTTTGTCAAAGTCTTGAGTGAAAAAAACTTCAAAAGCCAGTGATGAAAGAGCTGGATGCAACGCAAGTTTACGCGTCTCGATTAGATGTTACATCTAACGAAATATATCGAACCCATTTATGCAACGACTATGAAAAATTTCTCGAAATCATGTTTAGTAGTATATAAGATTATCTGTAAAATCCTTTCGTCCCGATTACATTAACAAGACGTTTATGTTCTAGACAAAACTTCGACAGTTCGAAACACATATTCGAGCTGGAGAGAGAGTATAAGGGCATAAATTACTTTGTGTTATTTATCATCAATGATTGAGCCCCTTTTGCTTGTGGCTCATATTATTAATTATGATTAATTATAATTAGTAGTGGAATAAATAATTGAGAAGTAGGGTTCGGTTAGCAAGGAAAAGGAAATATATACATCAAAAGCCCTTTTCAATGTTGCACTTTTAGCACACAATTTACACAAATAAAACCTTAATCTTTTGTGTTACCTTAAAAACAACTTCAAATGTCTTAATCACACTAATCATGATTAGATTAGATTATCATTCTTAACAAGTTAGTTAAGAATATATAGTGTGTTACATATTCATTTCGTACACAAATAGCGTGTTGTTTCTGATTTAGGTCATAACCCGACCGACTCTTTTATACTCTACATACCTCTTTTTGTTCATTATATACGAAAAAAAAACTCAGTACTTTAATTTGTATAGCCAGAACTTTTGAAATTTCGATCATCTACATACTTTTTCATTAAAAATCGTGTTATCAGACCTACAAATACCGTACTCTTTCGATGGACGAAGGGAGCATGAAGATGAATACATGCGGGAGGCGATCCTACAGACAAAGGAATTTGTCTTCTGTGCCTATCCCTTCAATCACCGTCCACGTGTCCTCCCCTAAGCTGGCCCATACTCCACCTCGTTGCCCCTCGAGGCCCCACTACATCTTATACTGTATCACATATTCACATGACTCAAAATTTTATTTTATTTTATTTTTCTTTTCTTTTTAATTATTATAAATTGTGTGTTACGAATTTATTTTAAATTAACTGTCATATATTTCTATGAATTTGTAATGCTCTAAATTTCAAATTTAGAATTTGAATTGAAATACTCCTCACGTGATTCTATGCAAATGTTAAGTGAACAAATAAAAGATTTACACATGCAAAAAATATTTTTCTTTTAGTATTTTTTTATTCAATAAAAAAAATGCATCTTCTTACCGGGGATATAATAAAAAGGGAAGCATATTCTCTTACGAGAGACGAAAGGAATATGAAACATGAATATTAAGGGGGTGTTTGGCTAAACTTATTTTGAGGAGCTTATGATGTACTAAGAGCTTATAAGTAAGTATATTTAAGATCTTATAAGATTTTAAAGTGTTTGGATAAAAGAGCTTATAAACTCAAAATAAATTAACATCTAAAAATAAAAATAACATAATTTATTTTTGGAATTCATAATTTTCTGCAATAAAATGAAAAAGTGTTATAATAGAAATATAAAAATAATATGAAGTTATACAATGAAAAATTCAAGTTTTGTAAAAATAAGTTTGGGTGAAGAGCTTATGTTTTGGAGTGCTTGTAAGCACTTGGAGCTTATTTTTGGAGCTTATAATCTCTTTGGAAACATATTTTACTAAACACTTTTAGAGTACTTAGAGCATCTCCAACCCATACTCTAAAATGGAGTATTACTTCATTTTGAAGTACGGAGGGCATTCCAACCGTACTCTATTTTGCAGCAAGAGTATAGAGTATTGAACAGTAAAACTCCATATATGGAGTTTTACTGTTCAATACTTCATACTCTATTTTCACTATTTCAACAATATTAAACTATAAAAAAATAATTTAACTACATTTCATTAATATAATTTGATTTATAATCTATTGTATTTTATATTTTATTTATAACTAAAATTATAATTTTTATTTAATTTAACGTATTTAATTTTATATAAATAAAAAATTAGCAATCCACAATATATTTAAATTATGTTATTTAAGATACAATTTTATTAATTATTTAATATTTATGATACATTAGGAAATGTTAATTATGTAAAATAAATGAAAAACTACGAATAGAGTATATATATATAAAGTACGTGGTTGGAATGAATTTCTAAAATAGAGTATGTCATACTTCATTTTGAAGTGTAGCATACTGCAAAATAGAGTATAGGGTTGGAGATGGTCTTATAAGCATATAAGCAGTCAAACACACTTATAAATTAGCCAAACACCCTATAAATTTTTGAAATGGTATTCTAAAAGATTAACCGGTCTCATTTATTTTAATTTACAAAATACACTACCTCTCCCCCTCTTACTAAATTATAACACTTCATATTATTTTCTGTTTGAAAACTTAAAATAATTGTACAACATATAAAAAGTAATTTAAAGGAAAAGATAAAATAAAATAAATTGAGTCAAGTGATGTGTGGTGTAGTGGGCCTTGGGGTAAGGAGGTGGAGTATGGCCTTATGGGGCAGCTTTAAGGGGGGACACGCGTATGGTGATTGAAGGGTGTAGGTACAGAAGACAAATTTTATTGTCTTTAGGATCGCCCCTCCCTGAATACATGAAGGATTTGGAATAATAATTAGGAGGGGAGAGTGGGACAATGGATGATGCTAGCATCTTTAGCCAACAGAAGTCTTGAAAATGACTAACAATGATAGAGAGATGGAATAGGCATCTTACTTAAAGCTTTGTGACTGAGATATACACATATATTTGGATGTGGGGTTTCAATTATACATCTCTCTCTCTCTCTCTCTCTCAAAGTGCCCCTATCTCCTTTTCATCATAAGGAGACACGTGGGAGAGAGAGATGCACACACACCATACCCTAAATTCAATTTCTTTTTGACATGGGACATATTCTTGAATGCAAAGTTATATATCTTTGAAACTATGGTAGTATTCCTTTTTATTTTATGACATGAAATGAAGAGGGAGTGTGACTCTTTTATTGAAAGACTCAAAAGGGTAGTTGTTGTTTGTGTGCACCAACTCAACTCCTCCACACAAAAGGGGAGAGGCTTATGTGCAAACTTAAAGGAAGAGTTTGTATACAAACTCCTATTATGACCGTCCACGTGGCCCTTCCCCCACATGCAATAGTATATTTAAAACCACTTCCTTAGTACTCCTCATAATTCATTCCGGTTTTGCTATGATTCGGTAGAAATGATAATTATTACACCCTCTGTTGCGACTTTTTTATACGATATAAAAATTAAGACTTGGAAGAAAGTAGTGGATTAAAATGATGTATGTAAATTTTATTTATTTAAAATTTTCTATTTTGAGGAAGATCCCTATATCAATGAGACGTCCTGAAAAAAGAAAAATGTTCATTTGCCAGTGGGACATAGAAAATATTAGGCCGGTGATTTATTATTATTATTATTATTATTATTATTATTATTATTATTATTATTATTATTATTATTATTATTATTATTATTATTATTATATTCTTCGTCCCGTTTAAGATAATACGCTTTTACATTTTATAGTACAACCTCTAAATAATAGTACTATATTTTATATAGGAATAACCTCTTTATAGTACTCTTTATGTCTCGTCCAAAACGACACGTTTCCTTGGGATATGAGAATTAGGGAGAGAGTGTATAAAAATTTAATTATTTAAGTGTTAAGACTCTATATATACCCTGTTTAATCCATGTTTAAATTCCTAAACTTATTCATGTTTAATTTTAAGAACGTATCGAGACGTTTAATTTATTTAAAAAAATTGTAAAAGTATAAGAACAAACAAACAAATATGATAATTTAAAACTTAATTTGTAATTTAAATTATATTGCGATATGTGTAGAATAAAGTGTTCAATTCTTTCTAATTAGATGTTAATTACATCGGTAAATTTAGCAATTAAGGAATTTATATTATTTAGAAAAAGGTACATTAATGTTTTATTTTTTTGAAAAGAAATACTCCGGTTTTAAATATTACAAATAAATAATCATAAATTATTTAATGTGCAATTAATTACAATTATAATGCGATTGAGGAGGGATTATACGAATTAATTGAAGAGCTACAGTTCAAAACCATTTACATGTTAAAACCATCTACTGTATAATGTGGGGGAAAGTTATCAAAATCAAGATGGTATACAAATGGACGACTCAGATTGAACGTTTGCATACAAACGTTTGTACACAAGCATTTGCCACACAAAAGAGAGAGAGAGGAAAATGGAGCATATTTTGCACACTCTCAAGATGTCCCCAACATCACCTCAATGTCAATCCCAAACTTCTGTACTTTGGCTTGTTTTGAGTATCTCTTTACAGAAGAGATTGCACATGGAGCATTGTCTCTTGCTCTTATCTTTAGATGCTCTTTGTTCTCCCTTTAAAAGTTCTCTCTTTTCCGTATATCGATTGCGTTCGTAGCAAGATAACGATAAGTTCGTCCAGACCTAATTATCAGACATACTTTGAGAAAATGCTTATCTACTTACCATGTGTCAGTGTCACATATTCGTAAATCCACAGTGAACACGAACACCGCCACCACCTGGCACCACATCATATAATACTACCTCCATCTCATATAAGTAGTCTCATTTGCCATTTCGGTTCGTCTCACCTATTAGTCCCATTTCCTAAAACGGAAAAGAATACATGACTACAATTAATTCTCTCTCTTCACTATGAATTACAACCACACATTTTTACCTTTATTGGCTCTTGTGCCCATTCCAAATGGAACTACTTATATGAGATGGAGGAAGTATACCCATTGTAAATAGATAGGAAGCATTTCTAAGTATATTCTACTCCCTCTGTCCCCCAAGTATGTGTTTTGACTGTTTTGACACACATTTTAATGCGTTGAAAAGTCGATGTTACAATAAAGTTCAGGTCAGACTGATATAGCGCTTTCTCTCTCTCCTCTTTTGTTTAGAGAAAGGGAAGGGGTGGGCCCAATGGGCCTAGAATGGGGGCCCACATTGATTGCGGCTTAAGTGGGTCGGAGGTTTTTGCAGTAGGTAGGCCTAACCTTAGCCTCTGATCATTCATACGGATGTATGGTGGGCCCAATTACTTTCTCATGCTTCTAAATCACCAATTTTTTTAATATTATTTTTTATAAAAAAAAATCCATCCTACGTTTTCAATGTTTTTTGCG
Organism: Thymus mandschuricus; assembly: GCA_029379335.1. Lineage (NCBI taxonomy): Eukaryota > Viridiplantae > Streptophyta > Magnoliopsida > Lamiales > Lamiaceae > Thymus > Thymus mandschuricus. Next base: position 892,623 of record CM057083.1, on the reverse strand, counting down.
TAGCATCTTTATTTCATATACTACTAGTACTAACATCGTTTATTTCATTTATTTCATTGGCCTATAACTATATTAGTGATTTATTTATTTATTTATTTTATTTGGGCCTGGGCCCATTGGGCTGTATAAAAAATTCACCCATATAAATGTTGGTATATTCTATTGGGCCCAAATTGATGATTACTGAATTTTTTTTAAAAAAAAAAAATTTAATTCCCCCATTTAAAGTTGAAATTACCTCTTTGTCCTATTAGTATTTAGCATTTTTTTATTTAAGCTAAATCTTTTTTTTTTTGTCCTATTAAAATTGCAACAATCGTGAACTAATCGATCACTTCACCTAATCTCGAAACTCGAAAGAGAATATTCCTTCTCTTTTTAAGCATGAGAAAAAAATTTCTAAAATATGTAATCAATAATAACCGATTCTCATTTTCCCAGACAAAAAAAAAATTGAAAAAAGAAAAAGAAATGAGGAGTCAATGGTGTTCTGAGAAGTCAGCGGAATGCGAGCTGGTGAAAATGGCGCTCCACCAAACCATGAACGAAGAATTAATTTTCTGTTTCCAAGAATCAGTCTCAGAAAATTTTCGGTCGATTTCCTGCAAAAATTAAATAAAATCGAGGGAAACGCACACAGTGGGTGAGTTCTTGATTTTGATCGGAGAAATGGAGCTGTTTTCATGGATGAAAAGCTCGGTGCCGTTTATGGTGATGGTGATGGCGGTGACGGCTTTAGCCGGGAACATGATCGTGAGCAAAGTGGCCATGTCGAACGGAGCCAGTTTCTTCATTCTATCGGTCTACTCTCATGCTTTGGCCACCCTCGTTCTCTTTCCTTGTGCCTTCGTCTTCCACAGGCTGGTCACTTTTGATTTTGCTTCTTTTCCCTTCCATGTTTAGTATTGTGCAGATCAACTGTTTGATGTTTTGTTTGTGTGAAAATGGTTGGATAAAGTTGGATTCTTGGTACAGGTCGAAGCTGCCGCCCCTCACCTTCCCAATTCTCTGCAGGATTTTCTTGCTTGCTTCATTTGGGTCAGTATAGTATAGCAAAATCACTCTCTCTCTCTCTCTCTCTCTCTCTCTCTCTCTCTCTCTCTCTCTCTCTCTCTCTACATGTGTGTGTGTGTGTGGGAATGTGTGGTTTTTGATACATGGAGTTGTTTCCATGGCAGTTGTTTGGCAGATATTGCTAGCTATGCTGGCATATTGAAGAGCTCTCCAACACTTGGAACTGAGTTATTGAATCTTGTACCGGGTTTTACGTATATCCTTGCCATCATTTTCAGGTTCAGCCTTCTTCTCATGTTGTGAATTTTCCGACATGAATGAAATCTTCGTATTCTGCAAGTGTGTGATTGATTTTAGCTTGTGCCATGATTGAAAGTTTAGTGCAGCAGATGCTTTTCATTCCTTTTAAACCTTGAACTAGTTGGTGTTGAATAATCTTGTTCGAAGGGGTTGGATTATCGGTTTCACTTTGGTACGGACCTGAGTGCAGAGCGCCATAAAACGTTTAGTTGATAAGCATTCAATTGTATTTATCGAAATCATTATACTTAACTAAGCACAGTGAAAGGAAGTATATGCTCACATGGGAAACTTATTCCAAGTTCCGATCTATGTAATGAGTAGTGGCTAACGAAAGAGATGATCCGTGGAATAAGCATATGATTTTTACCTGTAGGATGGAAGGGTTGAATTTGAGGAGATCGAGCGACATAGCCAAAGTACTAGGAACTCTTGTCTCAATTGCTGGGGCAACTGTTGTTACTCTATACAATGGACCGGCAATCATGAATAAGCCAACAACGCTATCTTCCTCCGGACTTCTCTTTTCATCACAAGAAAACTGGATTCTTGGAGGAATTTTGCTTGCAACGGCTGCTTTCTCAACTGCAGCATGGTCTATAGTTCAGGTGTGTACTGCTATTTGAAATGTTAGGTAAGCTTTGCATCAGACATGAATGGGAATATGAAAATTACTTCATCTCTTTGTCGAAAATTGCAGACTTCGATTCTCAAGCTGTATCCTGCAGAGACGATGATAGTCGCCATCTACTGCCTCTTTGTGACTGCACAATCTACGGTGGTTGCAGCTATTGCAGAAAAAGACTTAACAGCTTGGAAACTTCAAGCTGAGATGGGATTGTTTGCTGTATTGTATGCTGTAAGAAAGTCTTATTCGGAACGAACAAGTGTATAACTTAGGAATCACATAAACCGAATTGATTCAAATGGATCGAAAATCTTGAATGCAGGGAATCATCAACATAACATTCCGACTCTACTTGATGTCGTGGTGCCTTTCCAGGACGGGTCCGCTCTTCGTCTCTCTGTTCAATCCTCTGACAATCGTGATATCCGTTGTCATCAGTGTCATCTTCTTCAGCGAAGCTCTCTATTTTGGAAGGTACGGAACCTGATCTCTTTCCCTTCCTATACCAAAGAAGCATATTTATCTCCCTCTTTCGCCTCAAAATTTTATTCGTTGCAGCGTGGTCGGAGCTGTGATACTCGTAGTCGGGTTCTACGCCGTTATTTGGGGGAAGGCGAAGGAAGGGAAGATGAAGATGGAGACTCAAGACTCTGATGGAGAATCTACAAGCCATGAGGCCCCTTTGCTGCAAGATGCTGCCCAACAAGCCTAGATTTCACACACAAATTGTTACTATTTCCTCATTCCCATTTCATTATTTAACACGTTAACGTATATTCAAGAAATAGGACCGAGGAATTACTGTTTATCCATGTATTTGCTTCAAATCTTTGTTCATCCATGCAAGTGTACATCATTTTTTCATATGAATACACTATTCATATTTTAAACCAAACTCCTCCAATTAGAACCAATGGCCAACAATATCAAAGACAAATAGAAAAAGACACTCTGTTTTTTGAAAAAAATTGTCAAAGACACGTGCTTTCTTATTTGAATATTATTATATTCCCCAACTTGATCGCAGTCTACAAGGAAAAAGCACTGCGCCATGGCTCCAACTACCGTAGATCTTCTTCAATTCAACTCCAAAGATTCCTCCTCCTCCTTCAATGGCGGCGGCGTGGGTTCAGAGGTCGCTGCCCTACGCAGGGATGGTGTCGGCGGTGGTAGCTTTGGCCGTGAACCAGATCACGAGCAAATTGGCCATGTCGAACGGCACCAGTTCCTACATTCTGTCTGTGTATTCTAATGCTTTGGCTGCGCTCCTTCTCTTTCCTACGGCCTATCTCTTCCAACGGTACAAAACCCTTTTCTCGTTTCTTGATTTTTTCATCTGGGTCCTCTCTGATTCTCTGAATATGGGTGAAATTTTGAATCTTGGCAGCAGGTCAAAGCTGCCGCCTTTGTCGTTCCCGGTGCTGTGGAGGATTTTCTTTCTTGCTTCTTTTGGGTTAGTGAAATCTTTATTTGATAGTAGCTGATTCCGATTATGTGAAAATCTGCTTATGAGAGTGTGTTTACATGGTGTATTGATTGTAGAAGGAGATGAAATTAGGATTTTACAGCGGCGATCACTGTGAAAATTCGAATATTTTGTTGGTGCTGTGTTCTTAACTTTATCTAGCCAAGTTGATTCTGGGATTGGAATGAAAGCGAAATTTTGTGTAAAGATTAGATTTTATAAAAAATTACTTTATGAAGCATCAGTTTGAATGAGGATAGTTTTTGTGCGCATTTTGTTCAATCATCCGAAGAGTTTTCGATTCTCGAAAAGAAATTGTGTGTTACTTAGTTGTTGAATCTTTTGACGAATTATGCAAATTTTACTCCTAGATAGAATAGGACTTACCACTTCATATATAGTTCATCGTAGTAGGTCAAGTTAAGTGAAATAAGCCCGGATTCGATACCTAATAATTTTATGGTTTCTGGTGCTAGATGTTTCGCAGACTTGTCTGGTTATGCTGGCGTAAACTATAGCTCACCAACACTTAGTACAGCCCTGTTGAATCTCGTTCCAGCACTCGCCTATGTCCTTGCTGTTATTTTCAGGTAATGTAATTCAGTTCCTTATTTGTGCTAGTTACTGAAAGACAGTGTATTTCTTTAAGTTTCATTTCTTGGATTCCAGTACTCGAATCATGAAAAGGATTCTTGTTTCTGGTGTCACCATTGATCCCGATCATAAGAGTGAAGAAGGTTCTATATGTTACCGATACTGACTTAAGTTTTCTAAATTAGGTTGGAAGATGTAGATTTCAGAAAGATTAAGTACCATAGCTAAAGCTTTGGGTACTGTAGTCTGCATATCAGGAGCATTTATCGTAACCTTCTACAATGGGCCGGCTATTCTCAATAATCCGCCAACTTCTGGTTCTTTAACTCAATTCTACTTGTCAGCGTCACAAAATTGGGTCCTCGGAGGATTTTGGCTTACCTGTGCTGCCTTTTCAGTTGCATCGTGGTGCATATTACAGGTTTATTGTAATCTAATTAGATATAAAAGTAGGAAGTGGATTGATTATGGTTTAGGTACAATTAGAATCGATAATGTTGCAGGCCTTCATACTGAAGATGTATCCAGCCGAAATGATTGTAGTTGCATATTACTGCCTTTTCGTAACCATCCAATCTTCGGTGGTTACGTTGATTGCCGAAAGAGATCTAACCATTTGGAGGGTCGACTCAAAGATTGGATTACTCGCTATTCTCTATACGGTAAGCACACAATATGGCATCAACGACCAAATTTGTTTCCGTTACTGGTACTTTTTACCTAGTTTGAATGTGTTGGTGTACTGTATGATTCAGTGGAGTTAAAATTATGAGATTTAGGCTGCATCCACGTTTCTAAATCGAAGTGCCCCCTGCATACTTAATTTTCAAATACTAATATGCAATGCCTTTTAACTGCAGGCTGTTTTTAACATAGCATGTAGGCTCTACGTTACAGCGTGGTGCATATGGAAGAAAGGTCCGCTCTTCGTTGCGCTGTTTAAGCCGTTGGCAATTGTTGTCGTTGTTATCATCGGTGTCATCTTTATGAACGAAGCTCTCTATCTCGGAAGGTACTATCTCTTGAAATTCCACCATTTTCTACTTGATTACTTATATTTTAGTACTTATTTCCTTTAATTTTCAGTTTGATCGGGGCATTCGTGCTGGTTATTGGTTTCTACGCTGTGGTATGGGGGAAATCGGAAGAAGGGAAGAAAGCTAACATAGTGGAACCATCGAACATCGAGGCTCCTCTGTTGCCTGAGAACGTTGAGGCAGAGAACGAAGACGTCTAGCTTTTCTGCAAACATGTTTTCACCACTAGAAATGGTAATCTCATAATTTTAATTTCCAGAAACTCTTCTTTTCCTCCCTCAAGAACAATTAATGGGATTAAAATTAATTGTGTAAATTGTTGATCAAAGGCCTCAATGTAATGTTCCATTGATGAAATGCAATTTTTTTCCCCAGTATTCATGGTTTGGAGCTCTCTTGAGAAGAATAAATCATAAAAGTTTCATTAATAAATTAAACTAGTAATTAAGGTTAATTAAAACAGATTTCTGCTTAGGAGAGAGAAGAACTGCAGCAACAGGTACAGTAAGAATTTCTTGAAATACATTATTTCTTAGTGTCTGAGTTGGTGTGCTGATAGTGGGGCTAATGCACGAGGCCAAAGGCTAGAATCTCGAGTTTTCAGTGACATCGTCTTTTAAAGTGAAGTCACGTTGTCCCAGCTTGGATTCAGTCATTTCATAACGTTCATTTTGCTGGTCCGGTACAATTAACAAATGTTTAAAATAATATTAACGTCCACATTCTCTACTACAGAGACGATGATAGTCGCCATTTACTGCCTCTTTGTGACTGCATAATCTGCGGTGGTTGCAGCTATTGCAGAAAAAGACTTAACAGCTTGGAAACTTCAAGCTGAGATGGGATTGTTTGCTGTATTATACTATGCTGTAAGAAAGTCTTATTCGGAACGAAGAAGTCTATAACTCAGGAATCTACATAAACCAAATTGATTCAAATGGATCGAAAACCTTGAATGCAGGGAATCATCAACATAACATTCCGACTCTACTTGATGTCGTGGTGGCATGGTGCCTTTCCAGGACGGGTCCGCTCTTCGTCTCTCTGTTCAATCCCCTGACAATCGTATCTGTTGTCATCAGTGTCGTCTTCATCAACGAAGCTCTCTATTTTGGAAGGTACGGAACCTGATCTCTTTCCCTTTCTATACCAAAGAAGCATATATTTATCTCCCTCTTTCGCCTCCAAATTTATTCGTTGCAGCGTGGTCGGAGCTGTGATACTCGTAGTCGGGTTCTACGCCGTTATTTGGGAGAAGGCGAAGGAAGGGAAGATGAAGATGGAGACTCAAGACACTGATGGAGAATCAACAAGCCATGAGGCCCCTTTGCTGCAAGATGCTGCCCAAGAAGCCTAGATTTCACACACAAATTGTTACTATTCCCTCGGTCCCATTTCGTTTGTCCCGTTTCATTATTTAACATGTGACGTATATTCAAGAAATGAGGAAAACGAAATGGGACGGAGGAAGTATTGTCTATTCATGTATTTGCTTCAAATTTGTTCATTCATGCAAATGTACATCATTTTCATATGAATACACTATTCATATTTTAAACTAAACTCGTCCAATTAGAACAAATTCTTTTGATTATTACTATATCAAGATAAGAACAATGGCCAATAATATCAAAGACAAATAGAAAAGGACACTCTTTTTCTGAAAAAAATAGTCAAAGACACCTACTTGATCGCAGCCTCTAAGGAAAAAGCGCCAACTACCGAAGATCTTCTTCAATTCAACTCCAAAGACTCTTCCTCCTCCTCCACCTTCAATGGCGGCGGCGTGGGTTCAGAGGTCGCTGCCCTACGCGGGAATGGTGTCGGCGGTGGTAGCTTTGGCCGTGAACCAGATCACGAGCAAATTGGCCATGTCGAGCGGCACCAGTTTCTACATTCTGTCTGTGTATTCTAATGCTTTGGCTGCGCTCCTTCTCTTTCCTACGGCCTATCTCTTCCACCGGTACAAAACCCTTTTCTCGTTTCTTGATTTTTTCATCTGGGTCCTCTCTGATTCTCTGAATATGGGTGAAATGTTGATTCTTGGCAGAAGGTCAAAGCTGCCGCCTTTGTCGTTCCCGGTGCTGTGGAGGATTTTCTTTCTTGCTTCTTTTGGGTTAGTGAAATCTGTATTTGATTTTATTTGTGTTTTGATTTCGATTTTGTGAAAATCTGCTTGTGAGAGTGTGTTTACATGGTGTACTGGTTGTTGAAGGAGATGAAATTCCGAATTTATGTAGCCAAGTTGATTCTGGGAGTGGAATCATATATAGAAGGAGGAACGAAGTTTAGTGTAAAGATTAGATATATTTTTTTTTTTTCCAAGTTTATGAAGGCTTCATTTGGAATGAGGATAGTTTTTGTGCGCATTTTGTTCAATCATTCGAAGAGTTTTCGATTCTCAAAAGGAAATGTCGTGTACTTAGTTCATAGTAGTTGGTTAGATTAAGTGAAATAAGCCCGGATTTGGTTCCTATAATGAAAGAAGAAAATGCTAATTAAAATTTATGGTTTTTGGTGCTAGATGTTTCTCAGACATGTCTAGTTATGCTGGCGTAAACTATAGCTCACCGACACTTAGTACAGCCCTGTTGAATCTCGTCCCAGCATTCGCCTATGTCCTTGCTGTTATTTTCAGGTAATGTAATTCAGTTCCTTATTCGTGCTAGTTACTGAAAGACGGTGTATTTCTTTAAGTTTCGTTTCTTGGATTCTATTACTCGAATCATGAAAAGGATTCTTATTTCTGGTGTCACCGTTGATCCCGATCATAAGAGTGAAGAAGGTCATATACTGACTTAAGTTTTCTAAAATAGGTTGGAAGATGTAGATTTCAGAAGATTAAGTACCATAGCTAAATCTTTGGGTACTGTAGTCTCCATATCAGGAGCATTTATCGTAACCTTCTACAATGGACCGGCTATTCTCAATAATCCGCCAACTTCTGGTTCTTTAACTCAATTCTACTTGTCAACGTCACAAAATTGGGTCCTCGGAGGATTTTGGCTTGCCTGTGCTGCCTTCTCAGTTGCATCGTGGTGCATATTACAGGTTTATTGTAAACTAATTAGATATCGAAGGATGAAGTAGACTCATTATGATTTAACTACAATTTGAATCGATGACGTTGCAGGCTTTCATACTGAAGTTGTATCCAGCCGAAATGATTGTAGTTGCTTATTACTGCCTTTTCGTTACCATCCAATCTTCAGTGGTTACTTTGATTGCCGAAAGAGACCTTACCATTTGGAGGGTCGACTCAAAGATTGGATTAATGGCTATTCTCTACTCGGTAAGCACACGATATGGCATGCAACGACCAAACTTGTTTCCGTTACTAGTAATTTTCACCTTGTATGAATGTGTTAGTGTACTGTAGGATTCAGTGAAACAAAATTTATGAGATTTAGGCTGCATCCACGTTTCTTAATCGAAGTGCCGCCTGCATAATTAATTTTCAAATACTAATATGCAATTCCTTTTAACTGCAGGCTGTTTTTAACATAGCATGCAGGCTCTACGTTACAGCGTGGTGCATATGGAAGAAAGGTCCGCTCTTCGTTGCGCTGTTTAAGCCGTTGGCAGTTGTTGTCGTTGTTATCGTTGGTGTCATCTTTATGAACGAAGCTCTCTATCTCGGAAGGTACTCTTTCTTGAATTTCCACCATTCTCTACTTGATTAGTACTCTTTAATAAAAGTTGTATTGATTTTCAGTTTGGTCGGGGCATTCGTGCTGGTTATGGGTTTCTACGCTGTGGTATGGGGGAAATCGGAAGAAGGGAAGAAAAGTAACGAAGTGGAACCATCGAACATCGAGGCTCCTCTGCTGCACGAGAACATCGAAGCAGAAGACGAAGACGTCTAGCTTTTCTGCAAACATGTTTTCACCACAGTTAATGGGATTAAAATTAATTGTGTAAATTGTTGATCAAAGGCTTCAATGTAATGTTCCATTGATGAAATGCAATTATTTTCCCCAGTATAGTCAATGCAGTAAAATTTCTTGAAATGCATTAATTTCTTAGTGTCTTCTGAGTTGGTGTGGTGATAGTGGGGCTAATGCACGAGGCCAAAAGCTAGAATCTCGAGTCCTCAGTGACATCGTCTTTTAAAGTGAAGCCACGTTGTCCCATCTTGGATTCGGTCATTTCATAACGTTCAAATTGCTGATCCGGTACGATTAACAAATGCTTAAAATAATATTCACGTCCACATTCTCTACCGTGTTCGATGCGAACCTTATAGTTAAATAACATTAGTGGGGCAAGTAAAGAATGTTAAATAAATAGCCTGGAGTATCTGAAGATCGATTGACTAGTGAAAATGAAGTTAGGAGAGTTTGTTTATAGTGATTGATTGTAGTTTACTAAGTATTTTAAGGTTTAGTTAATTGTGCTCTCTGTCCTAAAATCATAATCAATTCCTGGGATTTCACGAAACCAATAACCATGTGAATTTCCTCGAATGAAGGATTCGTATTATTCTATTCTGTACTCTTCAGTCCATTGCTCTCCATTGTTGTGTTAGTGTGTGTGTTTTTACAGAGAGATCGAGATGGAGAAGGCGGTGCCGTTCGTAGGGATGGTGATAGTGCAGCTGGCGCAGGCCGGGGCGACTATAGCAGCGAAAGTAGCTATGGCGAACGGAATGACTACTTTCTCGTTTATCTCTTATTCCAATATCATGGCTTCCTTTTTGCTGCTTCCTATTTGTTTTTCCCTTCACAGGTAATCTAATCTAATCTTCCTGACTAAGGTCGATCCAAATGGTTGAGTCGAGCCTGTGTTGTGTTAGAAGCGGCTTGCGTCTCTGGCTCGATTCAACTAACATTCATGGTTGTTTACATGTAGATCCTCTCCGCCTCCTCTCCTCCCTTCGTTCCTGTGCGGTTTTTTCCTCCTCGGATTCATCGGGTATGACAATCATACTACATAGAAATGAATTAACTTCAATACAAGAAAAAAAGTAGATTAATTGTTCAAAGTTCTGCAGATTTATGGTGCAGTTATTAGGAATTACTGGGCTACTATTCGCCTCTGCTTCACTCTCCACCACCATACTCAACCTCATCCCGGGCTTCACCTTCGTCTTCGCCGTTATTTTGAGGTATATATATAAATAACTTGATATGGATTGTGATCTTATAAAAAAAAAATGGCATACTTAAGAAGGAAAGTACTATCAGGATGGAGAAATTCAACTGCAGAAGCTCGACAACAATGGCGAAGATCATCGGAACACTAGTCACAATACTCGGGGCCATAATTGCGACTCTGTATCAAGGACCTGCACTTTTAGGAGCTCCGGATTCGGATTCGAATTCCCTTCTTCTCTCTAGCATCTCTTCGGATTTGCTCGTCGGGGGATTGCTCATCACCTTAGATAGTTTGATCGCCGCAGTATTCATCATAGCACAGGTATGATGATGATAAGGTAGAGCTACGCGATCCAAGTGTACAATCGATGAGCTTTAACGTAATTTTGCAGGCGCTGGTGATGAGGAAATGCCCTTCGGAGCTGATCTTGATGCTGTTCTATAGCTTGTTCGTCGCCATTGTTACGGCCCTGGTGTCGTTGGCCGTGGAGAACGATCTCGGCGCTTGGAGCCTGAACTCGGCTCAGAGACTGATCCCTGTTATATATTCGGTGAGAATTTTCTATTTTTATTTTTTATGTCACGAATAAAAATAACGAGGAAATTTAAAAGACGACGGTGATGGTAATGGTGATGGTGATGGTGATGGTGAGTAGGGGCTTTTTGGGAATGTGTTTCAAGTATCCATAATAATGTGGTGCGTTAGGAGGAAGGGACCCGTGTTCGGATCCATTTTCCATCCGTTCGGGGTGATTTTCTCGATCGTGGCAGGCGTTGTCGTCTTAGGGGAGACGTTCTATCTCGGAAGGTACCACTCTCTGATTTTTGTTATTCTCAATTTGTGCTTACGAGAGTTGTACGTGGTCGGGGTTAGTTAATTTGGTTAAAAATTCGATTGCAGTTTGGTGGGAGCGGTGGTGGTGGTGGTCGGATTCTACGCCGTCTTGTGGGGAAAGGCGAAAGAGGCGAAGACGATCGAAGCAGAGGGGTCGAACGGGAAGACGACCCCTCTGCTTCAAGATCACTCGCAGCTAGCTTGAAATTGTTTGCAAATTCTTCTTTAATCACCTCTGTAATAAGTCATCTAAACTGATTTAGTTTACTTTCTTCTTCTTTTTTCCTTTCAGAATTCATCTATTTTATCAGTTGATTAATTTCCCAAAACATCAACGATCAAGGGAAAAAATACATCAAAAGCATGTACTGCATTATTATTACGTTTATTTTTTCATGGGTACACTACAAGAAAATGCGGCTCCAGCGACGGGAAATGGCGACGGAAAATTGAAAAATTCCGTAGTAGAATGCCTATGGCGACGGAATGACGACGGATAGGAACCGTAGAGATAAGCCTCGTCGCAGTTTCTGCCACGACGGATTTTTCCGTAGTTAAAAACAACGACGATTTTGACTACGGATTTTCCGTAGTCATATAACGACGGCTTATGGTACCCGTCGCCGTTGTATTATTAGTCAAAGTCAAACATAGAGGTTTAACGACGGATTTTTCCGTCGTTATATGGCGACGGTTGTCAATTTCCGTCGCCATTAACAACACTTCTTTTAACAACACTTCTTTTAACGACACTTATAAAATAGTGTCTTCATATGCATGTTATTTGAGCAGATTATGCCCCTTTCTATCTCAACTCACACCTGCTCTCTACATCCAACCAACATGAAAATGCTATATTTATTTTAATCTACAAATTATATACTATTTATATACAACAAAAAATTGCATTAATTACTCCATAACATTCTACATATTCGTCCAAATCATTATGCATATATTAATCCAAAGCATGCTACTTACATAAACATATATCTAGGTCATTGCATGCCTCGTGCAAATTGTTCCCCATCTCAGCATCATTTCTCGGGGAGACATCATTCTTTAAAAAGCTGCTTGAAACATATGTGCAAGGTTCATCAAAACAGCTGTATGAAACATATGTGCAGTGTTCTTCATCGAACAAGCTTCCCACCTGTGTAAAAACAAAAAGTAACAGAATTATAAAGGAGTAACAGAATTATAAGGAGCTTTATGAGAAGTTAACGAACAACATATTTACCTAAACAAAACAAGAACCAAATCCAACTCGTTTCATATTCTTGCCGAATCTATAACAGGGGCAACTGCAAGATACACCAGATTAATCTTAGTACACATGAATGAATGACTCCAACAGTCGCTGCATAAATGCTCAATCGAAAAGGAACGAAGCGAGAAATGTCAAACCAGGCCGACTCTCACCTTAAAATTCTAACTAAAATAAAAGCTGACAGAACACAAACTATAAGTATTTATTGATAACAATGCCAATGCCAAATATATTGCCTTGAGCTTGAGCAATTGGATATAGATTGTATAACTACAGAACTCAACATTCATATTTCTATGTTTTGGCTCAGCTGAAAATTAATTAAGAAGAGTACCTTTCAATTCAATTCAATATGCCCTCAAATGCAATTAGATTAAATGCAACGCACAAGAGAGATAGGAAAAGGATTGGGACTTTGAAAAGATGAGAAATTAAATTTCGTTGCAGTAAGAAGAAATAGAAAACTCGGAGATGAGGGATGCACGCACAAGAGAGATAGACGGAGAGTGTGAGAGATGACCTGAGGTATGGCGACGACGAACAGGTTTCTTCGGAGACGAAGGACTCCAGATTTGATAATTAGGGATTTAGGGCTAAATTCTGATAAAAAAAAAAAAAATCAATTCACCCCTGCGGCGAAGAGAGATAGAGAGAGGGGGGATAAAGATAACGAAGACAAACCTCGAAAGCAATGGAATCCCCGTCGACGGCCACGAGCAAGGAATCCCCGGCGACGGCCACCGATTTCTGGACAGAAATTACGAGGAAAAAAACGTCATTCACCTTCGCGACACAATAAGAGAGAAATAGGGAAAAGAGAAACAGGGGAAAGAGAGAAAAGGGGAAAGGGAAAAATAGAGAGACTGTCCACGGCGACCGCGACGGTGGCTACGGCGAGCTGGTTCTCCTAGCGGCGGTGGCGTAGTAAATTGAAAAGAGAGGGGTTTTCAATTAGGGTTTGGGGGATTAAAAATAGAATTTTCGAAATCGGAGACGGAAAGTTAAATCCGTAGTTGTTTGCCTACGGAGTGAACTTCCGTAGTTGTTTCTGCTACGGAAATAGAGTTCCGTAGTTGTTTCTGTTACGGAAATAGTGTCCGTAGTTGTTTGCCTACGGAGTGAACTTCCGTAGTTGTTTCTGCTACGGAAATAGAGTTCCGTAGTTGTTTCTGTTACGGAAATAGTGTCCGTAGTCGTTTCACGACGGTATACTTCCTCCGTCGTTGTTCTGCTACGTATTATGAATCAGTCGTTGTTTTGTAGTTAAACTACTACGGAAAAAAATTCCCTTGTTGTTCCGTCGTTATCGCCGAATTTTCTTGTAGTGGTACCGGTTAATTATTCCATGGAATACAAGTACAAACTCCATTTTTACAAAAAGGGTCAGTCGGAGTTGTAGCACAATAAGCCATACAGTCTTTGGATATTGAACATTTTGGAGGTCCAGCTACAGCCGTTGTAAAACCTGTCATCCAAAATTGTTATTTGTTAGCTACAAATAAATATGTGAGTAAAAGAGAGAGATACCAGTTGTTATGAACAAGATGACAATGGGCAAATAGGAGACGATGACTACATGAATGGATTTCATTTTGAGATAGAGAAATACACTAATGGAGCACAATGAATTGAGGTGAGTGATGGTTTATCAAATCAACATGTTTATATACTTGCACATGGAGAAGATGCAATGATCAATAATAAATACTGATTCTCAATTTCAATAATCGTAATATGATTAATTACAAAAATTTAGAGTGGATTGTTAAATATAATGCAATATACCCATTAATTATATGGTAAACATTTAAAATCAAATTATGTAGATTTTTCAATACTACACGCTATTGTAAATGTGGTTGCAATATTAGAGAAATTAATTAATTTGATACCCTTCCGCTTTTTCGATGCTCGTTTTAATACTTTGTAATGATAGATTTTAAAGCTTTTTTTTTTTTTTTCTTTTTTCGACGTGATTTGGTGTCGGTAGCTAGCTAATTAATTGTATTACAACTAAAACAAAGTTTCATCGTCGTTTTCCAAAAAAAATTTCCCTTTCTTATTTGATTATCCTCTACTATAATTTTGTTTAGGCATGCCAATCTATTTACGAAGTAAATAAAATTATATAAGAAATCTCAAGATTTTAAATACATCTATATATTGGTGCTCACTTTTTCTCATACAAATTAAATTTAATACATCAAGAAACACACACAAAGAGACTAATTTCAACCCACCAATCTTGAGAAATACGACACAATAAGATATTCTTCGCTGATGTCATGCTCAGTGCTTGTTTTATTTGAGAGAGAGATAATTTGTGAATTTGTGATGAAAATCTCAAATTCGATCGGTCGAGTTCAGTAATCAAATGGACTAAATTCACAAGCGTCGTTAGTTGTTAGTAAGATGCTTCCCTTCCAATTAAGTTACTATGAGTTTAAGTTAATTCGAATGCGTATATGAAGGTTTTCGTGCGTCATAATTCATACAAAATGATTGAAGTGTGTACGACAATTCTTATCGGACTATTTTTGCCGGAATTTCAAGAAAATAAATATCCAAACACATTTAGGGACGACTGGTAAAAAAAGATAATTTACATCAAAAAGATTTGATGCATGTATTATTAATCTTATTTTTTGATGGATATCTGATGCCGATTAATTATTCTACGGAATACAAAAACAAACCCCATTTCTACAATCTGGGTCTGTCGGAGTTGTAGCACAATAAGTTACACAATCTTCCCATGTTGAACATTTTGGAGGTCCAGCTATGACACTCGTAAAACCTGTCATCCAACATTTTTATTTATTAGTTACTACAAATTACAAATAAATGAGAGAGAGAGAGAGAGAGAGAGAGAGAGAGATACCAGTTGTTATGAACAAGATGGCAATGAGCAAATATGAGACGATGACTACATGAACAGATTTCATTTTGAGGTAAAGAAATACACCAATGGAGCACAATGAATGAAGTGAGTGATGGTTTATATACATACACATGGAGAAGATTACAAAAATTTAGACTGGATTGTTAAATTTAATGCAATATGCCCATTAATTTAGATTGGATTGTTACATTTAATGCAATATGCCCATTAATTATATACTAGTAGTAAACATTTACGTGATTTGACTTTACATGATGAATACACCTCTTAAAAGTCAAATTATATAGGTTTCTCCAATACTACACTATCGCAATACTACACGCTATCGTATATGTGGTTGCAATATTAGAGAAATTAATCAATCTAATACCCTCTGCTTTTTCGTGGCTCTATTTTTTAATGATAGATTTTAAAGTAAACTTTTTTAATTAATGTAATTTCATTCACCGCACATCATAATTAATTAAAAAGGTTAATTCTGCATGTACAATTTAAAATTGGAACTGAAGATCAATTAGAATTGGACATGTACAATTTAAAATTGGAAAAAAATTAAAAACATTAATTCTGCATGCATATGATATAGTTCGTTGGTTGGGTTGAGAGAGAGAGAAATAAGAGAACAAACATAGATGGCCAATTTTGTAAAAGAGTATGATATCTTATTTTCCATAATCTCGTATCTCACAATTGAAGTAGATTTGGTTGTACAAAATAAATAAATTAAATAGAATTAAATATATTTGCCTTTAAATTAGCATAAGCGGAAATTAACACTAATATAATTTAAGAGACACAAAATATATTCAACATAAATTATTATTCAATCTCTTCAATATCTCCACCCTCTTCAATAACATGAAGCTCTCTATCAACGGTCCTACTTTTACCGAGCTCCACTATATGGAGAAACTCAGCTTTAAGTAAACCTAACTCATCAACTTCGATAGAAGTAGAACTGCTTTCTTCATCATGGGTGGTTTTTTTCACCCCTGCAATTGCTTCAAGCTCCATTGCTACCGTTGTCATCGTAGGTCTATCATTGCCATCCTTCTGCATACATCTTCTTGCAAGTTCGGCAAAACGAATTAATTCTTCCATTTCGCCTTCTCTCTTAATGTTTGCATCAAGGATGTCAACCAGCCGATCCTCTTCCATGCAAGTCAAGAACTGTGCTTGCAAAAATTCGTTTGCTTCAGCTGCTTTCTTGCTCGTTAAAAGCTCCGCCATTACCACACCAAAGCTATATACATCGCTCTTTTCTGTGAACATTCCGA
Organism: Thymus mandschuricus; assembly: GCA_029379335.1. NCBI lineage: Eukaryota > Viridiplantae > Streptophyta > Magnoliopsida > Lamiales > Lamiaceae > Thymus > Thymus mandschuricus. The sequence continues at coordinate 876,205 of CM057083.1, read as the reverse complement.
AAGCGTTTTCGGGAGCCATGTAGCCCGGTGTACCATACTGACGCGAGACCACGTGAGTTTGGTCAATTGCCACTAATCGCGATGTGCCAAAGTCTGCTACTTTAGCATGGTAGTTATCATCCAACAATATGTTTTTGGATTTGATGTCTCGATGATAAACCGGGGCAGATGCAGCCGAGTGTAGGTAAGCAACCGAAGCAGCGACTTCCTTTGCAATCATCAGCCTCTTCTTCCATGTCAGCAATGAGTCATCATTGGGATGGTGGATATGTTGGTGAAGAGTCCCATTAGAAATGAACTCATAGACTAGAATTGGGACTTCCGTCTCTAGGCAACACCCTAATAACTTAACCACGTTCCTATGGTTAACTTGTGACAGGATGCACACCTCATTGATGAAGCCTCCTATGTCGTCTTTCTCCACCCCTTGCGGCTTCTTTATTGCCACAATCCTACCATCCTTCAGCACCCCTTTGTAGACCGTACCAAATGCTCCGCTACCAAGTATTTGATCTTCACTGTAGTAATTGGTAGCTATCATTAATTCCTTGGAGCTATACAGCTTGGTCATTCCAAGGCCATTATCGATTGCAGACAATTGTTGTTCCATCAACAATCCTCCATTTCTCTTAAAAATGGTACGTCTGCGTCTTGCCTCAATCCTTTTGCCGAGAACAACTCTGGTCGACCTCCAAGCAACAACGAGCAAGATTGCAACGACAAGGCTAACACCGATGCTGAAGAATATAATTCTCAGCCGAGTCTTGAATTTGCCGTTTGGATCTTCGCATACGTACGATCCATTTGTATTCTTGCAGGATACACAAGGATCAAGTGTTTTATTGGTGCTGCATTCATCTATGTCGACGCATCCTTGTGGAAGATACGGGTTGCCTTCGAAGCCTTGCCTGCAAGAGCAATATTTGACCGTTGAAACAGAGTCAGCTTCATCGGCACTAGAATATTTGTGCATGCATGCTTCAATATCTTTGAGGTCTCTGTCGGGATCAGAGAGGCAATCGGCACTAGAATATTTGCAAATACTGAAATCGGTGCTTTTTGATCCACCAAATTCCCACTCCAGAACCAAAGGAGCAAATCCGTCGTCTCTGTCAAATCCATCACGATCAAGACCTTTGTAACTTTTGTAATTTTTTAGCCAATTCTTCTCTACTCCAGAAACATGTCCACAAAAGCTAGAATTTCTGGTGTTTTTTTTAATAGTTTTATAAGTATACTCAAGCTCCTTGAATCGTGATGGGATTGTGACATGACAGCAATCTTCGCCATTGCAGCTAGTGTCCATGGAGTTGCCATCACACAATGGTGTACATCCTCCTACAATGGTCGTCTTATTGGCATGTAACCACACTGCGTTATTGCAGCTTGCCACGACAAATGTGTTGTAGTGCCCGGAGATAATGAATGGAGTTCCCCAAAGCGATAAAGGAACATGTTTCGTTCTACGTCTTTCATCGCACTCCATGGGAATAACATGTTGCTTTATCACGATGGAGCCCTTCACTGATATGGAAAGTACTTCCCTATCAATGCTCTTTAAGGTTGGAGTCGTGGAATTTATGCACACGACGACGAAGAATTGATTGGCGCTGCATTGGAGACCGATTCCAAAGGGATATGGAATTATGACATCTCCACATCGGTCTTGGCAGCCCTTCCTCGACATGGGCGCCGCATGTGTTGATAGCACAACAAAGAGTAGTAAGGACACCACATAGAGGTAGATCACAGCAAATGACTTCATTTTGTCTGTAAATAGAAGGCATGCATGAAGTCAGTCTACCTTAAAAAATTCAAAAATGAGTTGATACAATTAAAATTAAAAGTATCCAACATATCTGCTACAACAGTACAGTACAGGTACAGCCTACAGGTGTAGAAAATAAGTAAAATTGAATAATTAAGCTAGTTAGGAAATATTCAAGAATGATTTGTTAATTACTTATGAGAGGAGAAAAAATACTTAATTAGCTAACATGCATAATTAATATTAGCACTGCATCTGCATGCATGAATGAACATGTGTAAGGAAATTATATACTAAAATCAAAAGGAAACTTATAAATCATCATGAAAGAAACTAAAACACAAGCAGAAACAGAACATAAATATTCACATGTACATATTAATAAGGTTGGAGGTCACGTACCTGTAAATGTAAATGTAATGTAACTGAAACAAAGTCTTCAAATTAACTCGGGTCCTTGAAAATGTCAAGAAATCAATTATACAGAAAGAATGTAGCATTAAAAAAACAATTAAGCTAAAAGTTTATAAAAATAAGTAGTATAGTGAATAATTAAGCTAAGATATAGTATAAAGAAAGATTTAATTATTCTATAAATAGCAGTTTAATTATATTGTAACAATTAACTACTACTATCTGAAAGTGATAGTAAAACTGCTATTTATAGAATAATTAAATCTTTCCTTATACTATATCTTAGCATAATTATTTCACACATATATAAATAGCAGTTTAATTATATTGTATCAATTAACTACTACTATTTGAAAGTGATAATAAAATAACAATTAATGAACAAAATATACATCACATTAAAGTATTGGGCCTTGGCCCATTTCTCAGGCCCAACCCTTCTCAGAGTCGGCCCAAATACAGGAATTATCTATAATCTTTAAAATTATCTATATACAAGAAATATATTGTTCATAACTTTAGCAATTATTTTTAAAAGAAAATACTAACTTAACTTGAATAATTAATTAATTAAAAAACTAATGAGGTTGTGGAGTGGATAGTAATAGTACAGTACCTTAAAAAAGATTCGAACACAGCTCAATCTCAATCTATATCTGCAAAATAATAATAATAATGATTTTATTAGACAACCAAAACATTTGGGCCATGGCCCAACAATTTATCCGGGCCGGCCCAAACTAATTCAACACGACAGGTATGTGATAATAAATATTAATTCACTTGATTTTCATCATGAAATGCATGCAAGTATGTATTCACTTTTCAAGGAAGATAATTTTTTTTGTATAAAAAAATTCAAGTACTAATAGAGAAGAGAATTTGAAAAATTAATTCAAATCAAAATCAATGCTTACAAAAATGTTGAGGTCTTTTTTTTTCGAAAGATAATAAGGTAAAAATACAGTAGAGGACGATGGGGAGTTTAATGAACGTATGTATGCAAAAGGAGTGGATTAATTAGTACTTGTGGGAGTTGAACCAGTTTCCATCTTTGATCTTTTAGCTTGCTGCAACCCAACTGCGATGCTGGATTCAGAGATGCAGCCAGCAGTGAAAGGAAGGAGGGAGAGAGAGAGAGGGAGAGAGAGAGAGAGAGAGAGATGGTTGGCAAGTTATGTTATGAAGTGGGTTGGGAGAGAATGGGGTTTTTATAATACGTGCCACTAGTTGCTTTATGATGAAGTTAGGATTAACTATTAAAAAACTTATACTAGTAGAGTATATTGTAGAGTGAAGAATCTCCAGTTCGATTTGATGAGAGGGAGAGAGAGGGGGAAAGGGAGAATCCAACACAAATGTTTACGTGCATGCATGGGCATCCATGCAGAGAGTTCGTTTAGATTGAAGATGAATGATACCATTAATTTCCACCTTTTTTCTCGATTCCCATGCATATATAAATCTCATTTCCAATTTTGCATGTGAGAAATTATTCGAAATATGCTTTGGATTTTATTATTATTCTTTTTTCAAAAGAATGGTGAATTGTGATTGCTAATATACATGGTTGATTAATTAGGACATCTAACATTTTTTGTTAATTTGTTGATTTTTTTTTTTTTTTTGTTATTTTGTTGAGTCGAGTGCACCTAGCTAACACTTTTTCAAAAAAATAACTAATAGTTAGAAAATGGACATTTTCTCTTTTTTTTCCCTTCATCTCAGTTCCCCAAAATTAATCTCTCCCTTCAATTAATGTGAATTTATTCATTAATCAAAATACATCGATCACAGCTAATCATCCATGTTAATTAGTTTGAGATTAGTGTTAATTGGTTCCATTAACCACACTTATTCTATATCGATTTCTAAACTAACAAGTCGATCACATACCATACTTGGGAAAATGAAATATACTAATACTAAATGAATAATTAAGTAAATGCGTGCACTAATTATCTAGCACTTATTCTATATCAAAAGGAAAAATTATTCTATATCAAAGGAAAAAATATTCTATATCAAAAGGAAAAATTACAAGATCAAGAAATACAATTAAAATCGCACTTATTCTATATCAAAAGTAAAAAAAAAAAAAAAAATACTCTACAAAATTGTATGTTTACTGGAAAATTAAATTAGGTAAAATTAGGGAATAAGATAAGAAAATGCAATAATTAATTAGTGATATATATCTATATTTTCTATTATCATGCATATACGTGCATGGCTATTAGTATTTGTTAGGAACAAAAACAAAAGTTGTTAGATATCTTTAATTGATCAACGCTATTATAAATCACGATTCTAATATTTGCACACACCATTATTATTTCGAATATATTATTTTCTCAGTAAATCTGCATGGATCGATGCCCATGCATGCTTGCACGTAAATATCCCCTATCTAAGACCCAAACTTGGAAAACAAGAAAGTAAAAACGTAAGTAAAACTGTAAAAGAGTGGTTCTCAATTTAAAACATATCGACACCAACTCTTCTTCTTCAGCTTGTGACACGTGTAAGGCCCAAGTCCCTCCTTTTCCACACAATTCATTCCAAAATGCTCTCCTTCTTCTTCTTCTTCTTCTTCTTCCCGCCTAATTTCTCCCAATTTCCTTTCTTCCCAGATTCCAGACCTTCATGCAATGAAAGTTTTTTGTCAAAGGAATATTTTTTTTTAATAATTTTGCGTGCATGCGAAATTAATTAGAACAAAGTCATTATAATTTCTTTTTTTCTTTTATTAATTTTATTGGTGTTGGAATTTCGCAAAAATAACATTCAAACATTTATTGACTTTTTCTCTAAATTCTAGCGAGTGTAAACAATTTCTTACATCAATTATATATGATGCATCTTTTATTAGTGTGCTTATTTTTTTGATGAATATCAATTAATTATCCATCAAAGGAAGAATACAAGCGCAAACCCCATTTATATATTCCTGGTTAATTTGTCTCTCGCTTCTAAAAAAATAAGCTACGCAATCTTCTTAAAGCATTAATTTGCGTTTTAAAAAAAAAATTAAAAATTGATATCAAAAGCATTAATTTGATTCATGTATTATTATTGCGTTTATGTTTTCATGGATTTCCCTTAATTATTCCATGGAATACAAGTGCAAACCCCATTTTTACAAACTGGTTCAGCGGAGTTTTAAAACAATAAGCCTGACAATCTTCCCATTTTGAACATTTTGGAGGTGCAGCTATAACCCTCGTAAAACCTGTCATTCAACATTGTTATATACTATTAGCTACTACAAATAAATAAGTGAGAGAGAGAGAGAGAGAGAGAGAGAGAGAGAGAGAGACCGGCTGTTATGAACAAGATGGCGATGAACAAATAGGAAACGACTGCATGAATGGATTTCATCTTGAACAAGAGAAACAATAAAGCACAATGAATTGAAGTGATTGGTGGTTTATCAAATCAACATGTACCTATTGTTGCTGCATGTTTTGCATGGAATTATTTTATATGGCATATTTTATGTATGCGAAGGAATTCTTGGTTGCGTGGAATTCCTTGTGGATCAAGGATTACAAGATATATTATATTCTCTCCTTAATTAGAAGATTTGCATGGAGATTATATCTACCCTATTAAGGATATCTTTTAGATATGCCTTAATTATCTCCTAGGGTTTTACGTGGAGTATATAAGCATGAAGATCTCAATTGGAGCCGCCGCGCGTTTTTCATACTTTGTGGTGAGGTCGTCTTCTTCGTGCGTTCGAGAGTTGAATTGATTCTTCATTCATCAATTGGGGTAGTTTGTTCTTTGGTGAGTGATTGTAATATCTTGAACAATTCCTTGTTCAAGATCGGGTTTAATCTTTTCAATCTGTGAAAAGTGTTTGGGTAGACTAGAGAGAGTTTACCGTGAGGATTCATTGGTGAGGGTAGAGTCGGGTGAGGAGAGAACGTTTCAGTGTGGCTGACGTTCATATATCTTGTATCCCTTATACTCGTCATAGTGAATTATTTCTTGGAATAGCTTCCCCCAGACGTAGGTGTATTTGTCACCGAACTGGGTTACCAACTCGTGTTCTCAACTGTGTTACTTTCTGTGTTACGTGTTGAGTTACATATACCTACCAAAGTAGGGATTATACAATTTCAATTGGTATCAGAGCAGGTCATCGAGGTGCGGTGTTAGATCCTGGGATATCTGTATAATCCGTTGGTATTTTGGTGGTGCTTGCAATGAGTACTATCAAGGAAGGTGGTTCTACAGTTAGACCACCGTTTTTTGATGGCGCGAGTTATGGGTATTGGAAGATCAGAATGGCCTCGTTTATTAGATCCATTGACGAGGCTGCATGGACCGCAGTGGAGGTTGGTTGGAGCACTCCAAAAGATGAAGACGGCTCAGAGAAACCGAGAACTAAATGGACGGAAGAGGAGCTAAAGTCTTCTGGAATGAATCAGAAAGCTATCAACGCTATTCACACGGGTGTGGGTGTTGAAATTTTTGCGATTATCTCCACGTGCAGATCTGCCAAGGAAGCATGGGATATCTTGGAGATTACTTACGAAGGAAATAAACGGGTGAAGAATCAGAGGCTGCAACAACTCACTTCACAATTTGAGTCTCTCAGAATGGACGAGAGTGAAAGCATATCAGATTTCTATGCTAAGCTGCTGAGTTTATCAAATGAGTTCTTCTCGTTGGGAGAAAAGCTCACGGAAGCTAAGATAGTAAGGAAAATCTTGAGATCTCTTCCCGAGAGATTTGATTACAAAGTTACTGCTATCGAGGAAGCTAAGGATGTTGATGAACTATCTCCAAACGAACTTATTGGTTCCTTAAGGACGTTTGAGATGGGTATGCGTGTGAATCCCAGTGAAAAGAAGAAGTCCGTGGCATTCAAGGCTTCATCTACAAGCCAGTCTGAAGAGGAGTTGACTGCTGAAGATATGGCGGAGTGCATTGCGTACATCTCAAAGAGGTTTGGGAAGAAATTTTTCAGGAAAGGAAATGGTGAAGGTAACTCCAGATTTCGCCGGACTGAGAATCGGAGTACTTCTCAGAACAGAGGTCCAAATGGCTCAGAGAAGAAAGAAAATGGAGATAGGGGACCACAGTGCCATGAGTGTGATGGCTTTGGGCACATCAAGAGCGAATGTGCGAATACCTTCAAATATCAGAAAATCAGCAAAAAGGCGTTTCAAGCAACTCACAGCGATGAGGAGGTCACCGATACTGAATTTGAAGAAGGACAGGATGCTTCTCATACTGTTCATGTTGCTACCGTGAATGGTCCAAGGATTCAATCTGTTGTCGCTGATCAAGATCCATTCAAAGTTGGAAATGAGGAGGAAGAAGAAGAGGATGATCAGGAGGACTATGATGAGTTGATGGATGCATGTAAAAAGACTCTAATTTTGAACCAGAGCCTTACGGAGCAGGTCAAGAATCTTGAAAGGGAAAGAGACACTTTAAGATCCGAGATTGAATCTCTTCAAGAAAAGCTCAGAAGCTGCGAGGTCGGAAGAAAGGAGACTGATGAAGAGCTGAGTCATATTCAGAAGTTGATAAGGATGATGAATTCCAGCACCGAGAAGCTTGACGAAATACTCAGACTTGGAAAAAGAGCTGCAGATAAGGAGTGTTAGTGCATGCGTTGCATGCATGCTTGATCTGTGTTGGCATGTTTCCTTTTGAGTCTTCTGCTGCGTTTGCTGATTGGATGTATGCACGAATCAAGACATATATATATATTGTTATATATATTATTTTCAAAGAAGGAAGATTTTTCTGCATGGAAAGTTTCCATGCACAGAAGATCAGCTTGAAGATCTTCTAGGGTTTCCTGTGCTGAGTATATATTCTAAGGAAAACCCTAAAGCACGCTGCCGCTCCAGAGTTTATTGTGTGTGAGTTTTGGTGTTCTTGCAACGTGGTTTTGCAAGTTTTGTTTTGTTGAGCGTGCGTGTGTTTCTGAACAAGCTTCCCGGGCTTTGTTCAGTTTTTGTCTAGGCGTGTTGCTTAGAACCATATTAGTGTTTTATCACTTTGCGAGTTTATCTCGTGGTTGTATTCGATCTCATTGTAAGGGAGTTTTAATCGAGACGAATAGGTGACATAAGGTGGAGTCCTTGGTGTAAAGTCCTGTAAGTCTCTCTACTGCTTATAGTGGATTGAATCTCTCGGATATTGTCCCCCAGACGTAGGTGCGTTATCACCGAACTGGGTTACCAAAGTTCTTGTGTTCTTTACTGCTTTCTGTTATTGCATCTAAGAACAGAATTAAGATCGTTTTTAGTTTTTGCACAAACTAGCACTTTCAATTGGCACCAGAGCAGGTTTGGATTGGTGGAGATCCTGGGATTCGTGTGCTAAAGCTGTGCAAAGATGGATCTTCTGAAGGATGGAGGTTCTGTGAACAAACCCCCCGTTTTGGTTGGCAATAATTACAGCTACTGGAAAGTCAGAATCACTTCGTTCATCCGATCTGTTGATGAGAAGGCGTGGGGTACTGTGCTAGGTGGCTGGACTGAACCTGTAAATGATGAAGGTGACAAGAAGCCCAGAGAGAAGTGGGATGAAAATGATGTCCTTTTGTCTGGATTGAATCAGAAGGCCCTGAATGCTATTCTGGCATCGGTTGATATGGAAAACTTTAACTTGATTTCTACATGCACTTCAGCCAAGGAAGCTTGGGATACTCTGCAGAATGCTTATGAAGGAAATAGCAGAGTGAAGGCTCAAAGACTTCAGCAGCTGATCTCCAAGTTTGAGGCTTTGAGAATGGGAGAGGATGAGACCATATCTGAGTTTCATGCCAAGCTGAAGAATATTTCAAATGAGTGCTTTATGCTTGGGGAGAAGATGTCACAGGAGAAGTTATGTGCCAAAGTTTTGAGATCTCTCCCAAGAAGGTTTGATTTCAAGGTTGCTGCTATTGAGGAGGCCAGAGATCTTACCTCCATGACTCTTGATGAGTTAATTGGTTCTCTCAGAACCTTTGAAATGGGGATGCGTGAAGAGGATGCCCCTAAGAAGAAGGAGATAGCGTTTGTTGCTGCTGCTGATAAAGGTCTTCAGAAGAGTGTCAGTGATGAGACAGAACTCCTTGAGTCATATGCTCTTCTCACAAGGAAGTTTAACAAAGCTATGAAAAGGTTCAGAGGAAAAAAGAGTCAAGGGGAGAGCACTGCTGGAGGTGGAAACAGTGCTGATGGAAGTGGAAACAAGGCACCTATTATCTGCCATGAGTGTGGTGGAAAGGGGCACATCAAGCCAGAATGTGCAAATTTGAAGAAGAAAGCTGGGAAATCTTATGCTGCCACACATAGTGACAATGAAGAGTGTGATGACTCGGGAGTGGAAGACAATGTGTTTCCTGAGGGTCCCAGCAAAGCCTATGTTGCCAAAGTTGATGGCAACCAATCAGATGAACATGTTGATAATCTGTTTGGTGAAGATGAAGAGGAAGACACAGAAGCAAATGCTGAAGTTCAGATTGAGGAAGCATACAAGGAAATGTATGACAAGTGCCTTCTGGTTGCTGAGATGAATCAATCCCTCAGTGATGAGCTGATGCAAGTAAAGGAAGAAAGAGATAAACTGGTCTTGAGGCTTGAACAGCTAGAGAAGCAAGCTGTGTCTACTCATGTGGAAGAAACTGAACAACCAAGTGACATGGATCATTTGGCTAAGTTGATGAAAATGATGACTGCTGGATCTGCCAAGCTCGATGAGATTCTCAAAATTGGTGGAAAATCCAGCAAGGATAAGTCTGGTCTTGGTTTTGATGGAAGCAAAAGTAAACAGAAGCAGCCTCGGACTCGTGCTAAAGCATATCCTTCTGTTCCTCAAGGATATCAGCATGGAAACTGGGGAGCAGATACAAGATCTTCTCAGCAAGTCAGCTCTCAAATATGTCATTATTGCTGGATTCCTGGACATATTAAGCCTCACTGCAAGAAGCTGCAAGCAGATGAGTTCAACATGGCTAGAAGACCTTTTCCTAATCATCCTGGATACAACTCATATCACAGAGTGCCAGGAATTTATGGAAATGCTCCTGGAGTCTATGGAGGTAGAGGCCCTTACAGAGGTCCTTACAGAGGATATGCAGCTCATACTGCTCTTCTAGCTGAGACTGAGAATACGTGGTATTTTGATAGTGGCTGCTCCAGACATATGACTGGAAAAAGAGAAAGTTTGACTAACATCAAGCCTGTCAATGGTCAAACAGTAACTTTTGCTGATGGTGTTAAAGTTCCTGTTCTTGGATGTGGAGATCTAGCTGTTTCTGGTATGCCAAGGCTGAAGAATGTGTTTCTCGTGGACCAGCTAAAAGCAAATTTGGTGAGTATAAGTCAGCTATGCGATCAAGGGATGGATGTCAGATTTGATAGAGGTACATGCACTGTATATGAAAACCAGAAGGTGTACTTGATTGGCAAGAGATCTTCTGACAGTTGCTATCAAGTTGAGTGCAGTCTAAAGAATTTCAGTGCCAAGATAAGTGAATTTCAGATATGGCATCAAAGGCTAGGCCACCCTAGCTTCAGACATATGAAGACTTTGATGAAAAATGATGTTCTTGTTGGTCTTCCAAAGCTGAGCCTGGATCATGAGGGCCAGTGTGGTCCATGCATGAGTGGGAAGCAAGTTCATGCCACTCACAAGGCAGTATCTATTGTTACTACAAGCAGCATTCTTGATCTTCTCCATATGGATCTGATGGGGCCTATACAGATTGAGAGTCTTGGGAAGAAAAAATACATCTTGGTTGTTGTGGATGATTTTTCCAGGTATGCTTGGGTGGACTTCTTGAGAGAAAAGTCTGAAGCCTTTGAAGCCTTCAAAAGGCTGCATAAAAGAGTTACTAGAGAGAAGGATAAGCATGTCAAAAGCATTAGAAGTGATCATGGAAGAGAATTTGACAATGTTCTGTTTGAAGGATTCTGTGCTCTGGAAGGCATTAATCATCAGTTTTCAGCCCCTATCACTCCCGAGCAGAATGGAGTAGTGGAGAGGAAAAACAGAGTTCTTCAAGGCATGGTGAGAACCATGATGAAGGCAAAGAAGGTTCCAGCAAAATTCTGGGCTGAGGCAATGAGTACAGCTTGCTATATCTCAAATAGAATTTATGTCAGACCGAAGATGACTGTCACTCCTTATGAGCTCTGGAGAGGGAGAAAGCCAAATGTGAAGCATTTCCACATCTTTGGCAGTACCTGTTATGTGTTGAATGATAGAGATCAGAACAAGAAGCTGGATGACAGGGGAGTCAAAGGAATCTTCCTGGGGTACTCCATAAACAGCAGGGCTTTTAGAGTTTTCAGTAGCAAAACTGAAACTGTCATTGAATCTGTGAATGTAAGGTTTGATGATGAAAGTGGCTTTGACATATCCATGGGAGATGACACTGAAGTCGGTGCAGCTGGTCTTTCTGAGAATGTTCCCAGATCTGCTTCTGAAGCTGTGCCAGAATCTGCAGAAGAGCATGACAATGAAGAAGTGGCTGCAGTGAATGAGCCTGGAAAAGGGAAAGTGACTCAAGTCCACAAGAATCATTCAGTTGATGATGTCATTGGGAATCTGAATGATGGTATGAAAACAAGAGGGAAGAAACAGGATTATGCCAAAATGCTGTCAAATGTGGCTCATGTCTGTTTTACCTCCAAGATAGAGCCGAAGAATATCAAGCAAGCTCTTACTGATGAGAATTGGATTGCTGCCATGCAGGAGGAACTCATGCAGTTTGATAGATGCAAAGTGTGGTACTTGTGTCCAGAACCAGCTAATGCCAATATTATTGGTACTAAGTGGGTGTACCGCAACAAGACTGATGAGAATGGCAACATTGTCAGAAATAAGGCAAGGCTGGTAGCTCAGGGATATACACAAGTTGAAGGAGTGGACTTTGATGAAACTTTTGCCCCCGTGGCAAGGATGGAGTCTGTTAGACTGCTGCTTGGAATTGCTTGCCATCTGAACTTCAAGCTGTACCAGATGGACGTCAAGAGCGCCTTCTTGAATGGTGTTCTCAAGGAGGAGGTGTATGTCAGGCAGCCTAAAGGATTTGAAAATCCTGAATTTCCAAACCATGTGTACAGACTGCAAAGGGCTCTGTATGGTCTGAAGCAAGCACCCCGTGCTTGGTATGATAGGTTGTCTGAGTATCTGCTACTGAAAGGCTATAAGAGAGGAAGTGCAGATAAGACTCTATTTGTGAAACAGGAGAATTCTGATGTGCTCCTAGTGCAGATCTATGTTGATGATCTTCTTTTTGGGTCTAAATCAGAGAAGCTGGTGAATGAGTTTGTGAGGCTAATGAAGGAAGAGTTCGACATGAGTATGTTTGGAGATGTGAATCTTTTCCTTGGTCTTCAGGTTAAGAAATCAAAGGAAGGGTTCTTTGTTACTCAGAGTACCTATGCCAGAAATCTGGTTAAGAGGTTTGGGCTGGAGAATGCTAAGCCCAAAAGAACTCCAATGAGTACCACTGTGAAACTGCACAAGGATCCAGAAGGTGTTTCTGTTGACCACACTCTCTATAGGAGTATGATAGGGAGTCTGCTGTATCTCACCTTCAGCAGACCTGATATTTGTTACAGTGTTGGTGTATGTGCTAGGTTTCAGGCTGATCCAAAGGAGAGTCACTTGAATGCTGTCAAGAACATTATCAAATACATCAAAGGGACAGCTGATATTGGTCTTTGGTTCTCTATCAATACATCTATTCAGCTGCATGGTTACTGTGATGCAGATTATGCTGGTTCCTTGGTGGATAGGAAAAGCACCTCAGGTGGATGCTTCTATCTTGGAAGCAATCTCATTTCTTGGTACAGTAAGAAACAAGTTGGGGTTTCTTTGTCTACTGCAGAGGCAGAATATATAGCAGCCAGTAGTTGCTGCACGCAGCTTGTGTGGATGAAGAAGATGCTGGCAGACTATGGCTACAAGCAGGATATCATTCATATTCTATGTGACAACGAGAGTGCTATCAATATTGCCAAGAATCCAGTTCAGTTCTCCAAAACTAAGCATATTGATGTAAGATACCACTACTTGAGAGAATTGGTGGAAGAAGGTACTTTGAAGATTGAGCATGTTCATACTGAACATCAGCTGGCGGATATCTTCACTAAAGCTCTTGACACTGCTAGATTCGAGCTTTTGAGAGCCTCTCTTGGGCTCTGCATCTTATGACTAACCGTTCTTGAGCCTTGGAAGGTTAGTGTATATATGTACCATATTTCTAATTTTTGGTTTTCTTGGATTTCTTGTTTGCCTATGGAGGATGATGACTTGTTGCGTATCTGGGAGATTGTGGATGGTGATATATTCATCTTGATATTCTGGTGTTACTGCAGTTGGCAGTATTATATGTTGGTTATTAGTGATGATCTAGTGCACATAGAGCATCTGCTCTTGTTTTTGGATCTTGATTGGGCTACTAAAGCATGGCGTATTGAACAGTTACAACTGTCAGAAATTAAGTGGAATCTGACAGGCATTTATTCAAATGTTGTGAGGAGGGAGTTTATTTCTCTCATTCCTCTTCGTTCTTGCAGCCCTAGCATTCTCTCTGCATCTCCGTGTGCTCTCACAATCCTTGGTTCTGCAAAAATGTCTTTCAATAATTCTTCAAGTGAGTCCTCTATGAATCCTCTTGGTGAGGAGCACTGCCCCCTGGTTGCTTCTAGTCAGAGGAAGTGGCTTGGTTCCTCAAAGAGAAAGCGTGGTGCTGCTGTGGTCGAGGTTAAGATTCGGGAAATTGACCCCGAGTTTGGAGATTTCTCCGATGATGGAGACAATGGTAGGAGAGGTGGTCGTCGTGTTCGCAGTAAGCAAGTTCGCGTTGCTGATCCTCCTATCCAGCTTGCGCCTAGGGTTGTGGCGAAAACTGTGAACCCTAAGAAGGCCTCTTCGGTAAAAATTGTTGAGAAAAGGAAGAAGAGTGCTGTGCAAGATAGCAAGAAGAAAGGTGGTAAAAAGGATAAGGCTCAGTCTGAAGAGCCCATTGTGGATCTGGAGGAGGTTGAAGAGCAGGCTGTCAAGAGGGCCGCGAAAGAAAAAGGGAAAGTGTCTGGTGTTCCTTCCCGCGCTCGCACTCGTGCGGCTGTCCAGAAAATTCTGGACAACGCCATCAAAGTGGCTAGGGCTCCTACGGCTGCTGCGAAAGGAGCCACTGTTCAGACTGCAAAAGGAAAAGGGAGAGTGAAGGCTCCCGCTGCTCGCACCAGGCTCTCCGCTGCTCAAAAGGAAGCTCTGCGAAACTATCGTGCTGATGGGTATGATATTCCTACCCCCTCTGACTCTTTGGAGACGTTTGAAGCAGATGTGGTTGGTACTTTTGACCCAAACACTCATAGGTCTATCTATGAGTATTCAAGATGGGAATTGCTCCAGCACAAAAGTTTTCTTGATGATAGATTTGTCACTGAGCATTATCTTCACCGTGGTGAGATTTATGAATGGTTGAAGCAAGCAAACTTGCTTGATGCTGTGTTGAGAGGTCATACTTATATTCCTGAGCAAGTCAGGGAATTTTATGCTAATCTGTGTGAGGGGTTGACTGATGAGAAGTCACCAGATTATCACAAGGTGTTTGTGAGGGGGAGACTGATTGATTTCAGTCCAGATGTGATAGAAAAGGCTCTAGGGAGAGAGCCTGTTTTTGAAGATGCTCTGTGGGACTTGGACTTTGATGAAGTTGCTGCTGAGCTCACTCAAGGAAAGATTGGGAAATGGCCCAATGATCAGCATTTGAATCATGCTATCAAATTGCAGTCCCAGTATGCCAACTTGCACAGTTTGGCTGTGAGGAACTGGACCCCTACATGTCACAGGGATTCAGTGAGCAGAAGAGAGGGGACCTTACTCTATGCAATCGGCAAAGGCATGGAGATTGATATGGGACAGTTAATCTTTGAGAAGATATGTTCGTTCATCAAGTACATGGGCAAAATGAAGAGAATGTACTTCCCTGGGCTGATTGGCAGAATTCTGAAGTCTCAAGGTGTGCCCTCTAGGAGGTCTGATTCAAAGCCAGTGAAGCTCAAAGCTATGAGATTTAGCTCCAAGTTGCTCAAGCCTATCCATGGTGTCAACCTGGATGATGATATGGCAGATGAGAGTAATGATGAAGTGTCATCTGCAAATGTTAACCTCTCTGCTAGTGATGAGGATCTGTTTTGTGATGAAGGCAGGCCTGCAGCTCAGTTCTCGAAGAAGTATTCTAGGAAGTCTTCAAAGAAAGCTGCCTCAAAACCCTCCAAGCAGAGTACAGCTAAGTCTCCTAAGGAAGGCCCTGCAAAATCCTCCAAGAAGCCTGCTGTTGTGTTTGATGTTGCTGCTGTCAAGAAGCAGAGGGACGGACTAAAAGCACAATTGTCTTCCCTCCACAAGATGATGAAACACATCAGCCTCCAAAGGCAGCTTGTGCAGTCAATGCTTGATGCATTGCCAGAGATTGCTGAAGATATTCCCCCATCTCCTGTTGCTGCGGTTGATGTTGCAGGTCCATCTGGTCTGACTCCTGCAGAAAAGGCTGTGGATGCTCCTCTTGTTGATGAGAATGAATCTGAGGAAGTGGATGAATCCATCCATATTGTTGATGAAGAGCCAGCAGTGCAGACTGGTGGTGAGGTTCCTGCTGCTGCTACTGAATCTGCCAAGGAGGACTCTGTTTTTCTATCTGCTAATGAGGATGCTGATGCGCGCACTGTGGAGGTTGAGCGCACTGAAGAAGTTCATGGTGATGCTAGTGCTGGTGAGGAGATTTCCAGCAAGCCTACTCAATAATCCTTTGGCATCTGGCATGATTTGAGGGGGAGTAACAGGCAGAAGATTGTGTTTTGCTCTCTTTTCATTGTCTATCTCTGGTTTTTGGATGATTCTATTTGCTGGCATGTAATAGTAAATAGTTGATACTTGGTCTTCTGGATTTCTGGTTTTCTTGGCTCTGTGATGATGGTATTCTGATCTCTGGATTTATGGCCTGTAATAGTACCTGGTAGGAAGCTGGATCCTGCTATGCTGGTTTGCTCTGTTGATGTTTTGGTATGGAATTTGGAGTTTTTGCTGCTATATGTGATTTGTTTGTTTGCAGTTGGTTGTGTGATTTTGAATATGGTTTGGTAGTGTGGGTGAGCTCCTTGCCACCATGTTTCAAAATCTGGTTGTGTATCTTGTGAACAGTTTGGTAGTGTGGGTGAGCTCCTTGCCACTGTTCTTTTCAAGATATGTATTTTGATTTGAGGGGGAGCATGTTTTCTGGTCTGATGCTTATGAAGTACTGGGTTGCTGTGTGAGTACTTCTATCTGCTCCTGTTTGCTGATCTTCTGCTGTGAGTTGATTCATGCAATTCATGCTGTGTTTGAAAATGCCAAAGGGGAAGATTGTTAGTGCATGCGTTGCATGCATGCTTGATCTGTGTTGGCATGTTTCCTTTTGAGTCTTCTGCTGCGTTTGCTGATTGGATGTATGCACGAATCAAGACATATATATATATATTGTTATATATATTATTTTCAAAGAAGGAAGATTTTTCTGCATGGAAAGTTTCCATGCACAGAAGATCAGCTTGAAGATCTTCTAGGGTTTCCTGTGCTGAGTATATATTCTAAGGAAAACCCTAAAGCACGCTGCCGCTCCAGAGTTTATTGTGTGTGAGTTTTGGTGTTCTTGCAACGTGGTTTTGCAAGTTTTGTTTTGTTGAGCGTGCGTGTGTTTCTGAACAAGCTTCCCGGGCTTTGTTCAGTTTTTGTCTAGGCGTGTTGCTTAGAACCATATTAGTGTTTTATCACTTTGCGAGTTTATCTCGTGGTTGTATTCGATCTCATTGTAAGGGAGTTGTAATCGAGACGAATAGGTGACATAAGGTGGAGTCCTTGGTGTAAAGTCCTGTAAGTCTCTCTACTGCTTATAGTGGATTGAATCTCTCGGATATTGTCCCCCAGACGTAGGTGCGTTATCACCGAACTGGGTTACCAAAGTTCTTGTGTTCTTTACTGCTTTCTGTTATTGCATCTAAGAACAGAATTAAGATCGTTTTTAGTTTTTGCACAAACTAGCACTTTCAAGGAGGGTCTTGGATTCAACCGAAACAACTATCAACAAGTTGGATACCAATATCAACAAAGAGCTCAAAGACAAGACTGGAGCAAGACGGAGAGAGGAGTCGAATGATGGAGACAATCCAATGACTTTGTTGGAACTCAATCCAGTGGGAAAACAGTTAGGCGTGAGGAATGGAGGCCTAAACTAACCGAAACTTCAGTTGCTGTTGAACAGAAATCAGAAGAACAATGAGCTACAGAGGAGGTACTCAAACAAGAACACCACAAGGTACCCGAGCATAATTCAGATTCTGAAGTATTTATTCCTCTCTGTCATTACTGTCATAGACTTGGCCATATCAGACCGAGATGTCGGTTCTATCTTGGTGATAAGAGGCAGGAGATGATCAAATATCAAAATAGAAGGAATCAAGGCCAAGGCTATAGGGCTTATGTTGTTCACACCAGTAACAGCTCCAGAGTGGGGAACTCCTGGTATATTGACAGTGGTTGCTCGCAGCACATGACAGGCAACATGGATCTCCTTATTAATGTGCAAAGTTGCTCGAATGAGTCAGTTGTGTTTGGTGATGGTGGAAAAGGTAGAGTTCGTGGAATTGGTACACTGAATGTACCTGGGATGCCAGTTCTGGATGGGGTCCTATATGTTGAAGGTTTGAGAGCTAATCTGGTCAGTATCAGTCAGCTGTGTGATGATGGAATGAGCGTTAGTTTTGGGAAAAATGGCTGCATCATCAACAAAGGAACAGATAAGTTTCTGGAGGCAACCAGATCGGCTGATAATTGCTACATCTTCACTCCAAAGATCACAAGCTACAGGGTCGTCTCTAAGATGAGTGAAATCTGGCATCAAAAGCTCGGGCACACACACTACAGAAATATTCAGAGGCTTATTCAACTGAACGCCATTGAAGGAATTCCTAAGATTAGATTTGGAGATGTGGAGTTTTGTGGACCATGTCAACAAGGGAAACAGACTCAGGAGGTACACAAGAGAGTACTCCGGATCACAACAGCTAGAGTCCTTGATCTCATGCACATGGACTTGATGGGACCGATGCAAGTTGAAAGTTTAGGAGGAAAGAAATACATTCTTGTGTGCGTGGATGGATTCTCCAGATACACATGGGTTGAATTCTTACGAGAAAAATCAGACACGTTCGAGGCATTCAGAGTCCTGTGCCTAAGATTGGAAGTACAGAAGGAGAGCAAACTCAAGGCCATCAGGAGTGATCATGGGCGTGAGTTTGAGAACCAAGAGTTTATGGAGTTCTGCCAATCCAAAGGGATAAGACATGAATTTTCAGCACCGATCACACCTACACAGAATGGTGTAGTTGAAAGGAAAAACAGGACCCTGCAAAGCACTGCCAGAACCATGATGAAGGCGAAAGATATTGCCCTTAGACTTTGGGCAGAAGCATTTGATACGGCATGTTACATTTGTAATAGAGTGTACCTCAGACCGCAGACAGAGTTTACAGCTTATGAGATCTGGCGAGGAAGGAAGCCAAATGTGAAACATCTTCACATTTTTGGCTCACGATGCTTTGTGCTAAACGATAGAGTGCAAAGGAAGAAGCTTGATGACAAGGGAATTGAAGGAATCTTTGTAGGTTACTCCAGAAACAGTCGTGCTTACAGAGTGTACCTGAAAAATCAAAGCAATGTTATTGAGTCAATTAATGTTACTTTTGATGACTCAGTGGATGGCGATGTAAATGCTGAAGAAGAGGTCCTGATCACCAGTACTACAAAGAGTCCTCAGAATCCTAGCAAGGAGAATGATGTCAAAGTTGAGGAGATGACTCTGAATAGTACTCAAGATGGTACTCCAACTGGTACTTCAGACATTGCCGAAACAAGAGTCCATAAGAATCACTCAGCTTCAGACGTGATTGGGCATATTAATGATGGAATACAGACTAGGAAGAGAGAGATAGACTTCAAGAAGTTAGTTTCTCACATTGCTACGGTTTGCTTTGTCTCAAAGATCGAGCCCAAGAATGTCACTGATGCTTTCCAGGATGAAAACTGGATAGCTGCCATGCAGGAAGAACTCTTGGAATTTCAGCGCTGCAATGTATGGTATCTCACCTCTCTCCCCAAAGGTGCTAATGTGATCGGAACAAAGTGGATATTCTAGAATAAGACAGATGAGCAAGGGAACATCACTCGTAACAAGGCCAGATTGGTTGCTCAAGGATACTCACAGGAGGAAGGTATTGATTACGGGGAGACATTTGCTCCAGTCACCAGATTGGAATCTGTGAGATTTCTGATGGGTATGGCTAGCAGCTTAGATTTCAAGCTATACCAAATGGACGTCAAAAGTGCTTTTCTGAATGGGAGTTTAGAAGAGGAGGTATATGTTAAGCAGCCGAAGGGTTTTGAAGATCCCGAGCACCCAGAGTTTGTTTACAGGCTGAACAAGGCTCTATATGGTCTGAAGCAAGCTCCCAGAGCTTGGTACAACACGCTGGCAGAGTTTCTTCTGAAGAAGGGATATGTTCGAGGAAGTGCTGACAAGACCTTGTTTGTTAAGCAACATGGAGGTCACATATTTATTGTCCAGGTATATGTTGATGATCTGGTTTTCGGTTCTAAGTCAGAGGCTCTTGTGAATGAATTTGTGAAATTAATGACCTCTGAATTCAAAATGAGTATGTTCGGGGAATTGAAGTTCTTTTTGGGGCTTCAAGTCAAGCAGTGCGAAGATGGCATCTTTGTGAGTCAGGAGAAGTATGCTGAAAATTTGGTGAAGAAATTTGGCATGGAGAGTTCTAAATCAAAGAGGACACCAATGGGTACATCGGTTAAATTAACCCAAGAAGGAGAAGGCAAGCCTGTGGAACAAACAGTGTACAGAAGCATGATCGGTAGCCTATTGTACCTAACAGCCAGTCGACCGGATATTGCTTACAGCGTTGGGGTCTGCTCGCGATTCCAATCTAATCCTAAGGAGAGTCATCACAAGGCTGTGAAGAACATTATAAAGTATGTCAAGGGAACATGCAAGACTGGCCTATGGTTTGGGAAAGGAAGTTCTCTGAAGCTTACCGGATACAGTGATGCTGATTGGGCTGGAAATCCAAATGATCGTAAGAGTACCACTGGAGGATGTTTTTTCTTGGGAGATAATCTAATCTCGTGGCATAGCAAGAAGCAGAATTGTGTCTCTCTGTCCTCTACAGAAGCAGAGTATATAGCAGCTGGGAGTGCTTGCACTCAGTTAATCTGGATGACCAAGATGCTGTATGATTATGGGATTGATGTGAAAGAATATGTCTTGTTCTGTGACAATATTGGAGCTATCAATCTATCCAAAAATCCAGTCAGTCATTCGAAGGCCAAACACATTGAGATCCGACACCACTTTATTAGAGATCTTGTTGAAAATAAGACCTTATCTCTTCAGCATGTCTCTACTCGTGTGCAAGTTGCGGATATTTTCACCAAACCTTTAGATGGAGAAAGGTTTGAGGCTTTACGAAAGTCTCTTGGGATGTGTATAATCTGAGCTGTTCAGATTATGTTTATTTGATTTCTTCTATTTTTGGGTTTCATGGTGTGTTGGATGGTGTTATGTCTGGTGTTACATCTTGGGTACTTATCTGACGTGGTATTTCTGTCAGTTGAAAAAGGAGCTATTTTTCTGCGCGCCCTTTTGCTATTACTGTTGCTCTTTGGAATTCGAACCGCCTCTTGCTTATTGCAGAGTATATCATCGCTCTCTCTCAAATTGTGCTAGGGTTCCTTATTCCTAATTTCCTCCGTCAGAATCGTTCATCCTTCTCTGATTTTTTTTTTGTCTCTCTGCCGGATTTCTTGAATTCTTTGTGCTGCAACCATGGTTTCTTACCAGCTCTCTGAGGGTATTGATCTATCTCTGCTATTGGCGGCTGCTATTCCCGTACCCACTGTTCCTCTGTTGCCGTGGTACGGCGCCGGGTTGGTTGTGGAGACGGCTCCCTTATCTCCTCGCCATGATGTTGCTCCTCCATCCCCTCTCCATGATTCCGTTCCTTTATCTCCTCCCAGGGACGAGGTCACCCAGGAGCCCCTTCACCCTCTATTCGGTGATGATGATTCCATCCCTCCTCCGCCGCCGTCAGAACCCTCTCCTAGGGTTTCGGTCTCTGCCTCTTCGGTGGAGCCCCCTCCGCGGAGAAAGAGAATCAAGCAGGTTGCTAGGAAGGAGAAGTCCCCTCCTCCTCCGCCGCCCCCTGTTGGCGGCGTCGCTCTTCGCACGCGGTCTCAAGTCCGTATGCCTCGCAATGCTTCTGTCTCGGCCTCAAATCGGAAGAGGAAGGCCTCTTCTCCTGCATCTGGTCAGGGGAAGTCGAAATCCGTCAAGTGAAAGGGCAAGAAGCCTGTGATTGAGTTGGACTCGGAGTCTGATGCCGAGATTCCTAATCCCAGCGATTCGGATGAGGAAGCTGCTGTTCCTCCCTCATCTTCTAAAGGTACAGAAGTTCCTCCTTTGCCTGCTGGATATAAGTTTATGCCGATCTTCCGTGATGCTTTCTATGCCAAGTTTTGGGATATAAATCGAGAGAAGATTATCATAGTTGATAGACCTGCCAGGGAGTTTGATCTGCGAAGGGCAGGCGTCTATGAGTGCATTTTTCAGTCGAAGCTGTTGACTACCTTGGCCGAAGAATTTTGTTGGGTCCAAGATGTGATAATGGAGTTTTACTCCAATCTGAGCTTGTCCATGTTTGATATTTCTTCCCCTGATTATCACCGTGGTTTTATTCGGGGTCAGTTCTTCAACTTCTCTCCCTCTCTCATTGATGTGTTCGTTTGTGGTGAAATTGTGATGGAAAGTCTTGAGCCTATCGATGCTGACTTGATTGCTGCTACCTTGCTGGGCAAAGAAGGTGCTAAGTGGCCTGTGACTGCCAAGAAGCTTCGGGCTTCTGCTCTTGCTCCGAAGTACAAAGCGTTGTACTACATAGCCAACAGAAATTGGGTGCCTACGACTCATAAGACATATGTGAATCTCTCTTTGGCTACGTTGCTGTTTAAGGTGGGAAAAGGTCTTCCTGTGTCTTTTGGTAGACTGGTATTTGAGGCTCTTGCTGAGCATGCAGAAAAAGTGGTGTCTGCTAACAAAGCTATTTGCTTTCCTCGAGTCTTGTATGCTTATTTTTGCAAGTATGTAAAGTTTGAGATTCCAGATGGTGCAAAGGCTCCTGCTGCCTCTTTCATGAGATTCACCAAGGCTCAGACTGGTATTGCGCCTGAGTCTCCTCCATTCAGCACGAAGACAGAAAAGGCATCCTCTTCCTCGATGCCTCATGAGGTGAATGTAGATGATATCCAGCTGCCATTTGGTCCTGCTCCTCCGCACTATGAACCAGTGGTTTCCAAGCTCATGTTCCAGGCTATCTCTCTGGAATATGAAATGACATGTGAGCAGATTCGGATGCTATTTAAAAAGAAAGAGGAGATTGAAAAGCTGCTTATCTTGGCCGGTGGAACTCAGCCAGGGGGAGCTGCTGCAGCTCCTGCTCCTGCTTCTGATGGTGCTACAGTTGGTGAAGATGCTGTGGATGAGGAGCTTGAAGCTGAGTTGCCTTAGCTTGGCATTTCATGTTTGCATTCAAGGGGGAGTATCTGTAGGTATTTTTTGATTTGTTGCTCTGCTGCTTCTGATTCGATATGGTTGTTTTACCTCTTTGCTATTCTGGTTGGTTGGTTGGATGAACAAACAGTTTGTTTTGTTGTTGATGGAGTGGATTGGACATTCTGTTTCTGGTCTGTAATAGTTAATAGGCCACTTTGTGCTGTTAATGATGCTTGGTTTTCTGTTGAAGCATCTTCTGGTCAGCTGGTGTTATATGTGGTGTTATAAGTGGTGTTATGCAGTGGGTTCATTTATTCTGTTTATGTGGTATTCTAGTCCGGGTGCGCTTGGCTAGTACTTCATTTTAGAGAGTGTTTGTAGCAAGGGGGAGTTTTCTGCACTATGCATTCAAGTATGGTTATGTGGGTGCGCTCCTTGCCTACTTGTTTTTGCATTGGGTGCTTCGTATCTTGGAGGAGTTGTGTGAGTTGCGTATGTTGGTGTGATTGCATACATAAAATGCCAAGGGGGAGATTGTTGCTGCATATTTTGCATGGAATTATTTTATATGGCATATTTTATGTATGCGAAGGAATTCTTGGTTGCGTGGAATTCCTTGTGGATCAAGGATTACAAGATATATTATATTCTCTCCTTAATTAGAAGATTTGCATGGAGATTATATCTACCCTATTAAGGATATCTTTTAGATATGCCTTAATTATCTCCTAGGGTTTTACGTGGAGTATATAAGCATGAAGATCTCAATTGGAGCCGCCGCGCGTTTTTCATACTTTGTGGTGAGGTCGTCTTCTTCGTGCGTTCGAGAGTTGAATTGATTCTTCATTCATCAATTGGGGTAGTTTGTTCTTTGGTGAGTGATTGTAATATCTTGAACAATTCCTTGTTCAAGATCGGGTTTAATCTTTTCAATCTGTGAAAAGTGTTTGGGTAGACTAGAGAGAGTTTACCGTGAGGATTCATTGGTGAGGGTAGAGTCGGGTGAGGAGAGAACGTTTCAGTGTGGCTGACGTTCATATATCTTGTATCCCTTATACTCGTCATAGTGAATTATTTCTTGGAATAGCTTCCCCCAGACGTAGGTGTATTTGTCACCGAACTGGGTTACCAACTCGTGTTCTCAACTGTGTTACTTTCTGTGTTACGTGTTGAGTTACATATACCTACCAAAGTAGGGATTATACAATTTCACCTATTATGTATATATACGTAAACGCAAGAACATATAATGATGAATAATTAATATTGATTCTCAATTACAATAATTGTAATATGATTACAAAAATTTATGGCAGATTGTTAAATATAATGCAATATACCCATTATATATATATGGTAAACATTTAAAATCAAATTATGTAGATTTCTCCAATACTATACGCTATCGTAAATGTGGTTACAATATTAGAGAAATTAATTAATCTAATACCCTTATGCTTTTTCGAGGCTCCATTTTATAATAATAGATTTTAAAGTGAACCTTTCTAATTAATGTAATTTCATTCACCGCACATCATAATCAATTAAAAAGGTACTATATATTAAATTTTAAAATATTTTAAAGGTTATGAAAGAGAAATGGAGAATTAAATATTACTCCTATACATAGGTGTTACAAAGTCCAACAATGATAATCAATTAAAATTGGACAAAATTAAAAACATTAATTCTGCATATGATATAACACTCGTGGGTTGGAGAGAGAGAATAAGAGAACAAACATAGATGGCCAATTTTGTGAAAGAGTATGATATCTTATTTTCCCTCATCTCGTATCTCACAATTGAAGTAGATTTGGTTGGTTGAACAAAATAAATAAATAAAGTAGAATAAAATATATTTGCGTTTTAATAAGCATAAGTGGAAATTAATACTAGTATAATTTAGGAGACACAAAATATATTCAACATAAAATTATTATTCAATCTCTTCAATTATTACATCAAGCTTTTTATCAACGGCCCCACTTTTACCAAGCTCCACCACATGAAGAAACTCGGCTTTGAGTAAACCTAACTCATCGACATCGGTAGAACTGCTTTCTTCATCACAAGTGGTTTTTTTCACCCCTGCAATTGCTTCAAGCTCCATTGCTACCGTTGTCATTGTAGGCCTATCATTGATGTCCTTCTGCATACATCTTCTAGCGAGTTCGGCAAAACAAGTTAATTCTTCCATTTCGCCTTCTCTCATAATGTTTGCATCAAGGATGTCAACTAGTCGGTCCTCTTCCATGCAAGTCAAGAACTGTGCTTGCAAAGTGTCGTTTGCTTCGGCTGCTTTCTTGCTCGTTAAAAGCTCCGCCATTACCACACCAAAGCTATATACATCGCTCTTTTCAGTGAACATTCCGAAAGCGTTTTCGAGAGCCATGTAGCCCGGTGTACCATACTGACGCGAAGAGACCACATGAGTTTGGTCAATTGCCACTAATCGCGACGTGCCAAAGTCTGCTACTTTAGCATGGTAGTTATCATCCAACAATATGTTTTTGGATTTTATGTCTCGATGATAAACCGGGGCAGATGCATCCGAGTGTAGGTAAGCAACCGAAGCAGCGACTTCTTTCGCAATCATCAGCCTCTTCTTCCATGTTAGCAAGGAGTCCTCATTGGGATGGTGGATATGTTGGTGAAGAGTCCCATTAGAAATGAACTCATAGACAAGAATCGGGACTTCCGTCTCTAGGCAACACCCTAATAACTTAACCGCATTCCTGTGGTTAACTTGTGACAGGATGCACACCTCATTGATGAAGGCTCGATGTCGCCTTTCTCCACCCCTTGAGGCTTCTTTACTGCCACGATCCGACCATCCTTCAGCACCCCTTTCTAGACCGTACCAAATGCTCCGCTACCAAGGATTTGATCTTCACTGTAGTGATTAGTAGCTATCATTAATTCGTTGGAGCTATACAACTTGGTCATCCCAAGGCCATCATTGGTTGCAGACAATTGTTGTTCCAACAACAATCCTCCATTTCTCTTAAAAATGGTACGCCTGCGTCTGGCCTCAATATTCCTTTTGTTGAGGACTCTGGTCGACCTCCAAGCTACAACGAGCAAGACTGCAACGACAAGGCTAATAGCAATGCTGAAGAATATAATTCTCAGTTGAGTCTTGAATTTGCCGTTTCGATCTTCGCATAGGTACGATCCATTTGTATTCTTGCAGGACTTATGCAACATTACACAAGGATCATGTGTTTTATTGGTGTTGCATTCGTCTATGTCGACGCATTCTTGTGGAAGATACGGGTTGCCTTCGAAGCCTTGCCTGCAAGAGCAATATTTGACCGTTGAAACATAGTCAGCTTCATCACCATGATATCTGCAAATACCGTAATCGGTGCTTTCTAATCCACCAAATTCCCACTCGAGAACCAAATGAGCAAATCCAGTGTCGTCTCTGCCAAATTCATCACGAACAAGGCCTTGGTAGCTTTTAGATTTGTTCAGCCAATTCTTCTCGACTCCGGAAACATGTCCACAAAGGCCTACATTGCTATTTCCCATGGTTTTATATGTGTAGTCGATCTTCTTGAATCGTGATGGAATTGTGATATGACAACAATTGCCATCACTGCAACTACCATCGATGGAGATGCCGTCACACGGTGGCGAACATCCTCCTATAATAGTGGTCTTGTTGGCATGCAACCACACACTGTTGCAGCCCACCACAACCAATGTGTTGTAGCGTCCGGAGATCGTGAATGGACTTCCCCAAAGTGATAAAGGGACCTCTCTCGTACCACGTTGTCCATTGCACTCCAAGGGAGCAGCTCGTTGCTTTATCACGACCGAGCCCCCCACCTATGTATCGAGTACTTCCCTATCAATGCTCCTCAAGGTTGGAGTCGTGGAATTTATGCACACGACGACGAAGAATTGATTGGCGCTGCATTGGAGACCAATTCCAAAGGGATATGGAATTATAACGTCTCCACATCGATCTGGGCAGCCCTTCATCGACAGGGGCGCCGCATGTGCTGATAGCACAACAAAGAGTAGCATCGACACCACACAGAGGTAGATCACCGCAGATAATGACTTCATTTTCTCTGTAAATAGAATTACAACGCATGCATGAATCAGTCTACCTTCAAAAATTCAAAGAGTTCAATACAATTCAACAGTACAGAAAATAAGTAGATGGAATAATTATGCTAGGAAATCAAGAATTAATCATTTATGAGAGGAGCAAAAATAGTTAAGTTAACATGCATAATTAATATTAGCACTGCATGCATGAATAAACATGTGCATATTATATACTAAAATCAAAGGGAGGCTTGTAAATCATCATGAAAGATATTAAAATAAAAGGAGGAACAGAACGTAAATATTCAAATGGTTGGAAAAAAACTAAGGGAATGTATAATAGCAGTTGATATTGTAACAATTTATAATAATTATTCAAAAGTTGATAAAATAAATATACATGTATATATTAATAAGGTTGGAGCCGTCACGTACCTTTAAATGTAATGTAACTGAAAGAACGTCTTCGAACTCGGGTCCTTGAAAATGTCAAGAAATAAATTGTTAAAGAAAAAATGTAGCACTAAAAAGATATTTAAGCTAACAGTGTAGAAAAATAAGTAATATAGTGAATAATTAAGCTAAGATATAGTATAAGGAAAGATTTATGAGAGAAAAAAAATAAAAAATCAAGCTAAGATGCATAATAATATTCTAGTATTGAAAATGCTATCATGAACATGGAGTATACATATTATGAAAGAAAACATGCACAAGCAGCAAAAAAATACAAAAATATTAAAAGGAAAATGAAAATAGAGAAGAAAAGAAGGAAAGCTTAAGAAGGTCGTATAGAATAAAAATGAAATTAAGCGAGTGCATGCAACTACTTAATTAATTGCAACTACTTAATTAATTAACAAAAAACTTATAATTAATTTGAAGAAATTAATAATGCATCGAAATTAATTATCTATTAATTAAATTCTCAACACTCGAGATGAGTAAAAATAATACTCCTACTACATCAACATGTGAACTATTGTTGGAAACTCAAAACACACACACATAAAGCAGTTTAATTATACTGTAAAAATTAATTACTACTATTTGAAAGTGATAATAATAAAATAACAGTTACTCCACATTAAAGTATTGGGCCTTGCCCCATTTCTCAGGCCCAAAACTTCTCAGAGTCGGCCCAAATAAAGGAATTTACCGCAATCTATCTTGTAACTTTTTTTTTTTAATTACTAATAATCATTAAAATTATCTACATACAAGAAATATATATTGTTCATAACTTTAGCAATTATTTTTAAAAGAAAATACTAACTTAACTTAAATAATTAAATAAATAAATAAATAAAAAACTAATGAGGTTGTGGAGTGGATAGTAATAGTACAGTACCTTAAAAAAGATTCGAACACAGCTCAATCTCAATCTATATCTGCAAAAAAATAATAATAATGATTTTATTAGACAACCAAAACATTTGGGCCATGGCCCAACATTTATCCGGGACAGCCCAAACTAATTCAACACGATAGATAGCTAATAATAAGTATTAATTCACTTGATTTTCATCATAAAATGCATGCATGTATGTATTCACTTTTCAAGGAAGATAATTTTTAATTTTTTAATTTTGAAAAATCAAGTACTATAAGAGAAGAGAATTCGGAAAATTAATTCACATCAAAATAAATGCTTACAATAATGTTGAGGACTTTTTTTTTTTTTTTTTTTTTTGAAAAAAAATCAAGTTTGCTCGAAAAACAAGAGAGGAGAATTCAAATGGATGAAGAGAGAGAGAGAGAGAGGAGTAAGAAGTAGAGTATGACTTACAAGTTAGTTTGTGAATGACGATGATGTGAAGGATGTTATATGTATATATATAAGAGTTATTGGAAGTAAACTAAAACCACCACCGATCTCCTATGTTTCATTTATTTATTTAATAATTTATATTAGTGGGCATTTTATTTTCTATTATTGTGCATAATTAGTTTGTTGATTAGAGTTAGAGTGTTAAATAAAAACAAGTGCACTTAGTAGCACTCGATTAATTTATGATATAATTTGTGGGAGTAAAAGGCCAGCTCGGTGGATTAATTACTATTTTTTTAAAGTGTTTTCAAAATATTAAGTAATCGTTTTATTGGGGAATAATATGAGAAAATGGATTGATCATTTACGTGCATGCATGGGCATCCATGCAGATTTAGTACGTTCTGATTGATTGATGATGAATGATACCATTAATTTCCACCTTTTCTCGATTCCCATGCATATATAAATCTCATTTCCAATTTTGCATGTGAGAAATTATTCGAAATAAGCTTTGGATTTTTATATTATTATTATTCTTTGTTCAAAAGAATGGTGAATTGTGATTTCTAATATGGTTGATTAATTAGGACATCTAACAACTTTTGTTAATTTGTTGATTTTTTTTTTTGTTATTTTGTTGAGTCGAGTGCACCTAGCTAACAATTAAGTTTTTCTTTAATTAAGCCTTTTTCAAAAAAATAACTCATAGTTAGAAAATGGACAATTTCTCTTTATTTCCCCCTTTATTCAATTGCCCAGTACATACTCCATCTCCCCTTTAATGTGACGACGTTATTCATTAATTTATTTTTTTTAAAAGGAAGTAAAATGATGAAATCGGGGGGGGGGGGGGGGGGGGGGGGGGGGTTGTTTTGGACGGGCCTATCAGAGAATTCAAAATCTGGGCCTTCAGAAGGGAATTCAGTAAATCGGGGTGTTAGACACATGTTCATGTTAAGTATACTATTACTTAACCAATTTTTTCCTTTGATTCGTAAATTAATATAATATTTCGAATCAATTTCCACATTAAACGATTGCTCATTTTCTTGAAAAACCTTTAAAAAAAAGATATGGGTTATGTTACGATGCATGGGACAAGATGAAGAAATACAAAATCAGTTAGTTGTTAATTTGGAATTAGCGTAATTAATTAGCATTAGTACTGGTATTGATTATACTTGTATTTTTATAGACTCACACACAAATTATATAAAATAAATTGGATGTTAGACACAACTTCGATTCACTTAACCAAAATTTTGTTTTTTTTTCCATTAATTAATCATTACATCACATCACATTAAAGGGGAGGGGAGACCATGCATGATTTGATAATTGAGAAAAAACAGAAACAAATTAATTAGGTTTATTTGAGGAATGAGATGGAAAAATTGCATTACTTAATGTTAGTGTTAGTATTATTATTATTTACGTACATGTGCATGTGCATGCGCATGCATGCAGATTCCATTATCTCATTGAGTTAGATCATTTCCACTTTTTTCTCAAATCCTGATTCCATTATTACTACGTGACTAATCAAACTAGTAGTATTTTGGATTGAGAAGCGAATTGAATTAATAAAATCGGGGTGTTAGACACTTGTTCACGTTAAGTATATCGCTTTTTTTTCTTTTTTCTTTTTTTAATCAAAGAAAGAAAGGAAATTTATTAAAACCAAAAGGAAAGAGGCGCAAGGAATGCCAGTAGATACAAGAGGTTAGCTACGCAACATCACCTCACATAGAGTGATGTTGTTTCCACTTCCACTCCTCGAAACTTCGGTTTGCGTCCGTTTTGCCACGGACCAAGCACCAATTCCAAAAACGTCACTTAATTTCTTCCACGATCCTTCTAGCATCCCACTCTTTTTGTTCGAAATTAATCGCATTTCGCCATTTCCACCAAACCCAAACGGTGCAAATCCAAAGACCACTCATTTTATCCTTCGATTTACCATCTCCAAGGAGCTCGGTAAAGCATTTGAAGTGATCGACTATCGCTTTCGGCGCTGCCCAGCTGACCCCGCACCATTGAATGATTGTAGTCCACAGCCTTTGATATTTCGATTCAATTTCCGCATTAAAGGAGACAAAATTAAAAAGGGGGTTAGTCATTTTCTTAAAAAACCTTTAAAAAATAAAAGATATGGTATGTTAGGATGCATGGGACAAGATGAAGAAATACAAAATCAGTTAGGTGTTGTTAATTTGGAATTAACGTAATTAATTAGCATTAGTACTAGCTAGAAGTATTTGGATAGACTCTGACTCACAAATTATATAAACGGATGTTAGACACCACTTCGATTCACGTAACAAATTTTGTTTTTTCATTAATTAATTAATCATTTACATGCATTTGATAATTGAGAAAAAGGGAGAAAATCTCCATGCAGAAACAAATTAATTAGGTTTATTTGAGGAATGAGATGGGAAAATTGCATTATTTAGTGTTAGTATTATTATTTACGTGCATGCATGCAGATTTAGTACGTACGTTCAGAGTGATATCATTTCCGCTTTTTCTCAAACCCCCATTCCATTATCTTATTTCCCATTTAATGAGAAAAAATATTTGAAATAATAATTGAGTAATTAGGAGGACATCTAACAACTTTTGTTTTTTTTTTTCGATTTTATTTTCTTGCATGTTCGTAACAATACTAATACCTATTCCTTAATTAACCCTTTTTTCAAAAATTAAGCAATCGTTACGAAATGGACATTTTCTCCTTTTTTCTCCCTTCATCTCAGTTCCCCAATTAATATAATCTCTCCCTTTAATAAATGCGAATTTATTCATTAATTAAAATATATCGATCACAGCTAATCATGCATGTTAATTAGTTTGAGATTAGGGTTGGTTCCATTAACCACACTTGTTCTATATCAACACTCAATTTCTAAACTAACAAATCACATACCATAGTGGAAAAAATATTCTACAAAATTGTTTGTTTGCTGGAAAATTAAATTAGGTTCGATTAGGGAATGAGATAAGAAAATGCATTAATTAGCTAGTGATATATATATCTATCTATAATTTCTATTATCATATATATACGTGCATAAGCTTTATCAATAATGTAAACTTTTTTCTTCTTCTTTTTTTTGGATCAATTATTATTTCGAATATTTTCTCACTAAATTGGAAATGAGATTATGCATGGGGAATTAAGAAAAAGTGGAAATTATACTATCATTCATCAATCTGAACGTACTAAATCTGCATGGACATCCATGCATGCACGTAAATGATACTAGTAATAATAAATTAACAACTCCAATTAATGCATTTTTTTATATTAAAATGTTCCCCAATAAAAGGAGAAATCCACATTTTAAGATTGATAAATATTTTGGAAATGCTTCGAAAAATAGTAGTAATCCACCGAGCTGGTTTTGTTCCCGAGAATTGTTACATTATTTTATTTAATACTCTAACTCTAATTCTAATTAACACACACTATAATAGAAAATAAAATACCCACTAGTATAAATAGTTGCTGAAGATTTTCTTTCTCTCTCTCATTTATTTGTAATTTGTAGTAGCTAATAAATAAAAATGTTGAATGACAGGTTTTACGAGTGCCATAGCTGCACCTCCAAAATGTTCAACATGGAAAGATTGTAAGGTTTATTGTTTTAGAACTCCGACTGAACCAGTTTGTAAAAATGGGGTTTGCACTTGTATTCCATGGAATAATTAAGGAAAATCCATGAATAATCACAATAATAATACATGAATAAAATTAATACTTTTGATATCAATTTTTTTTGCGGAAAGTATTAGTCCGTTAAGAATTCCGTACGCGCTTACTTCTAATCATCTTGTTATGCGTTGTAATGAACAAAACGTTCAAGGAGAATAATTAATGTTGAGCTGAAAACAAAATTCGAAAAAAAGTTGTGTCCGAAAATTTGAAATTTTATTGTGCTCAAAGAATGATCTAAACTAAAACTTTTTTGTAATCATCATTCATCAATCATATAATTAAAATTGTTGAAATATGCTAGGTGAGGATAAATCTCTCTCTCTCTCTCTCTCTCCCCTAATCTAATCTTATATATCACTCTCATTTATACAAATCCAGAATGTATAAAAAAGGTTTGCGCTTGTAATAAAACATGTTTCGTATATATTTAATGTAAGAAATTATTGTAAGTATTTATATAGGAAATTATAGCAATAAAAAAATAAAGTATGTTTGTAATAAAATATGTGTGACTACTTCCTCGTTTATCTCTTATTCCAATATCATTGGCTTCCTTTTTGCTGCTTCCTATTTGTTTTTCCCTTCACAGGTAATCTAATCTAATCTTCCTGACTAAGGTCGATCCAAGTGGTTGAGTCGAGCCTGTGTTGTGTTAGAGGCGGCTTGCGTCCCTGGCTCGATTCAACTAACATTCATGGTTGTTTACATGTAGATCCTCTCCGCCTCCTCTCCTCCCTTCGTTCCTGTGCGGTTTTTTCCTCCTCGGATTCATCGGGTATGATAATCATACTACATAGTACTAATTAATTAACTTCTATGTCAAAAAAAAAAGGAAAAAGTAGGTTGATTATGCAAAGTTGTGCAGATTTATGGTGCAGTTATTAGGAATTACTGGGCTACTATTCGCCTCTGCTTCACTCTCCACCACCATACTCAACCTCATCCCGGGCTTCACCTTCGTCTTCGCCGTTATTTTGAGGTATATATATAAATAACTTGATATGGATTGTGATCTTATAAAAAAAAAAATGGCATACTTAAGAAGGAAAGTACTATCAGGATGGAGAAATTCAACTGCAGAAGCTCGACAACAATGGCGAAGATCATCGGAACACTAGTCACAATACTCGGGGCCATAATTGCGACTCTGTATCAAGGACCTGCACTTTTAGGAGCTCCGGATTCGAATTCGAATTCCCTTCTTCTCTCTAGCATCTCTTCGGATTCGCTCATCGGAGGATTGCTCATCACCTTAGATAGTTTGATCGCCGCAGTATTCATCATAGCACAGGTATGATGATGATAAGGTAGAGCTACGCGATCCAAGTGTACAACCGATGAGCTTAAACGTAATTTTGCAGGCGCTGGTGATGAGGAAATGCCCTTCGGAGCTGATCTTGATGCTGTTCTATAGCTTGTTCGTCGCCATTGTTACGGCCCTGGTGTCGTTGGCCGTGGAGAACGACCTCGGCGCGTGGAGCCTGAACTCGGCTCAGAGACTGATCCCTGTTATATACTCGGTGAGAATTTTCTATTTTTATTTTTTATGTCACGAATAAAAATAACGAAGAAATTTAAAAGAAGACGATGATGGTGATGGTGAGTAGGGGCTTTTTGGGAATGTGTTTCAAGTATCCATAATAATGTGGTGCGTGAGGAGGAAGGGGCCCGTGTTCGGGTCCATTTTCCATCCGTTCGGGGTGATTTTCTCAATCGTGGCGGGCGTCGTCGTCTTGGGGGAGACGTTCTATCTCGGAAGGTACCACTCTTTAATTATAGTTATTCTCGATCTGTGCTAACGAGAGTTGTACGTTGTGGGGGTTGGTTAATTCGGTTAAAAATTCGATTGCAGTTTGGTAGGAGCGGTGGTGGTGGTGGTTGGATTCTACGCCGTCTTGTGGGGA
The DNA here is from genome assembly GCA_029379335.1 of Thymus mandschuricus. Classification (NCBI taxonomy): domain Eukaryota; kingdom Viridiplantae; phylum Streptophyta; class Magnoliopsida; order Lamiales; family Lamiaceae; genus Thymus; species Thymus mandschuricus. Next base: position 841,931 of record CM057083.1, on the reverse strand, counting down.
AAGGCGAAAGAGGCGAAGACGATCGAAGCAGAGGGGTCGAATGGGAAGACGACCCCTCTGCTTCAAGAACACTCGCAGCTAGCTTGAAATTGTTCGCAAATTCTTCTTTAATCACCTCTGTAATAAGTCACGTAAACTGATTTAATTTACTTCAATTTTATTTTCCCTTTCAGAATTCATGTATTTTATCAGATGATATTGATTTATTTCCCAAAACATCAACGATCAAGGGGAAAATATACATCAAAAGCATGTATTATTATTACGTTTATTTTTTCATGGGTACCGGTTAATTATTCCATGGAATACAAGTGCAAATTCCGTTTTTACATAAAGGGTCTGTCGGAGTTGTAGCACAATAAGCCATACAGTCTTTGGATATTGAACATTTTGGAGGTCCAGTTATAGCCGTTGTACAACCTGTCATCCGAAATTGTTATTTGTTAGCTACAAATAAATATGTGAGTATAAGAGAGAGATTGAGAGAGAGAGACACCAGTTGTTATGAACAAGATGACAATGAGCAAATAGGAGACGATGACTACATGATCGGATTTAGAAAAGAAACACACCAATGGAGCACAATGAATGAAGTGAGTGATGGTTTATCAAATCGACATGTACCTACCTATTTATATACATACACATGGAGAAGATTACAAAATGATTAAAAGTGTGTACGTACGGAATTCTTAAGGGATTAATTCTTTACGCAAAAAATAACATAAAAAATGATATCAAAAGTATTAATTTGATTCATGTATTATTATTGCGTTTATTTTTTCATGGATTTCCCTTAATTATTCCATGGAATACAATTGCAAACTCCATTTTTACAATCTGGGTCGGTCGGAGTTTTAAAACAATAAACTATACAATCTTCCCATTTTGAACATTTTGGAGGTCCAGCTATAACCCTCGTAAAACCTGTCATTCAACATTTTTATTTATTAGTTACTACAAATTACAAATAGATGAGAGAGAGAGAGAGAGATACCAGTTGTTATGAACAAGATGACAATGAGCAAATAGGAGACGATGACTATATGAATGGATTTCATTTTGAGATAGAGAAATACACCAATGGAGCACAACGAATGAAGTGAGTGATGGTTTATATACGTACACATGGAGAATATTACAAAAATTTAGACTGGATTGTTAAATTTAACTCAATATGCCCATTAATTTAGACTATATTGTTACATTTAATGCAATATGCCCATTAATTATACAGTAAACATTTACATGATTTGACATTTAGATGACGAATACACCCTCTAAAAGTCAAATCATGTAGGTTTCTCCAATACTACACGCGTATATGTGGTTGCAATATTTGAGAATTTAATCAATCTAATACCCTCTGCTTTTTTGTGGCTCTATTTTATAATGATAGATTTTAAAGTGAACTTTTTTAATTAATGTAATTTCATTCACCGCACATTATAATTAATTAAAAAGGTACTATATATTAAATTTTAAAATTTATGAAAGAGAAAATGGAGATCAATTAGAATTGGACATGTACAATTTAACTACATGATAACACATACTATACATACCATTTTAAAATGGGACAAAATTAAAAACATTAATTCCGCATGCATATGATATAATTCGTGGGTTGGATTGAGAGAGAGAGAGAGTAAGAGAACAAACATAGATGGCCAATTTTGCAAAAGGAATCGACTGCATGAATGGGTTTCATATTGAGACCAATGTTTTAAAAACCGAACCGGAGGTCGAACCGGCGAGGCCTTCGGTTCATGGTTTGATCGGTTAAACCGTGATTTAATCGGTCAAAATCGGAAATAACCGGGAAAAACCGCGAACCGGAATTACGGCGGTTCATGGTTCAACCGGGTTTAACCGGCGGTTCGCTTCGATTTTTAAAACACTGATTGAGACAAAGAAACAATAAAGCACAATGAATTGAAGTGAGTGGTGGTTTATCAAACTAACATGTACCTATTATACATATACGTGTACACGCAAGAACATGTATTGATGAATAATAAATTTTGATTCTCAATTTCATTAATTGTAATACGATTACAAAAATTTAGAATCAAAACAATATCCCCATAAATTATATGATAAACATTTAAAATCAAATCATGTAGATTTCTCATTTCTCCAATATACTACACGCTAGCATATCATTTACGTAGAATTCCAGCGAGCTTAGTCAACGTTCAGTTACCTGGAATATGTTCTCGGGCCATAAGAATAGAAAAGGAACAAAGTTCAGACCATTTTTATATTTTTTAAAAGGTCAGGCCATAAGTACATGTAACAAATAAACAAAGTTCAAGCCATATTTATATTTTTTTAAAGGTCGGACCATAAAATAACTACAGTTGCAAAGATTGAGCCATAATTATGGGTTAATTTGTCTCTCAGCTTCTAAGAAATATACACAATCTTCTCAAATCGAACATTTTAGAGGTACAATTATAGCCCTCGTGAAACCTGTCATCCACATTTTTATTTATTATGACTAGTTAGAAATAAGAGAAAGAGAGTGAGGGAGAGAGAAAATTAAAGCATACATAGAGAGCAATTGGGCTTGTTTATATAGTAAATGAAATATCAACTGATTAGATTTAACAACTAATTAGGGCTTTTTATTTTCTGTTATTTTGTTTAGGTGTGCTAGTCTATTTGGTACTCCCTCCATTTTTTTTTTAATTGTTCCAGTTAACAAAGCGTAAATATCAAGAAAATGTGTAAATTTATATTTTAATCTCATTTATTATTTTCTTTTTTTCACAACATCTTATATATAATATTAATTATAAGGGCAAAGTTAGAAATTGTAACTATTATGTCATCAAATTCCGTAATAGGGCACTTAAAAACAAACAACAAAAATAGAAATTGGAACACTAAAAAAACTGGAGGGAGTATACTTCAAGATTTATCCAAAATATTATTCATAATTCTTGGTATATCTCTTTTAGGGATGGAAATTCGGGACGGGTCGGGTACCCTTCCCGAAATTTTCGGCTACCCGAACCCGAAATTTCATGAATTCACTTCCCGTTCCCAGACCCGAAAATATTTTCGGGTATCCGAATACCCGTTCGGGTATCCCGTTCGGGTATTCGGGTACCCTAAAAAATTCCGATTTTTATTCTGAAATAAAATTTTCAATTCATTCAACATTAATGAAAAATTGCACAAAATTTTCGCCAAATGTCAAGATAAATAAACATTGGAAACAAATAGTCACAATTCAAAAAGTTCAAAACAACAAAAACTACGAATTCAAAAATTAAAGTGTAAAATGTAAAAACGTTCACTACCACGAATCAAAGCTTAATAAACACAAATAAGCAAATTCCTTTTATTCCCTCCAAGACGGTGACAATCGATGCACCAATGTCAGCCGCCTTATGGTTCACAATTTTAGAAAGCTGATGATCTTCTTGTGCAATCAATGTGCAGTAACACAAATAAAATTGTCTTATTATTATTATTATTATTATTATTATTATTATTATTATTATTATTATTATTATTATTATTATTATTATTATTATTATTATTTCGGGTTCGGGAATTCCCGAAACCCAAAATTTTTAAAATTCTATTCCCGATCCCGAATCCGGACCCGAATTTTTCGGGTTTGGGTATCCGAAATTCCGTTCGGGTTCGGGAATTTTAGTACCTACCCGAAATCCCCGAACCCGAATTTCCATCCCTAATCTCTTTACCTTAATTTTAGTCATTTACTGTAAATTCACTTTGTAACCTTTTAGTTTATGCACGGTACATACCTAATCAAGGGGTGAGAGATTATACCTTAATTTTTTTGAATTTTGTTTTCAGCACAATATTAATTATTTTCCTTGAGCGTTTTGTTCATCAGAACGCATAACAAAATGATTAAAAGTGTGTACGTGCGGAATTCTTAACCGATTAATTCTTTTTCGCAAAAAAAAAAAATAAAAAAAATATATCAAAAGTATAAATTTGATTCATGTACTATTACTGCGTTTATTTTTTCAAGGATTCCCCTTAGTTATTTCATGGAATACAAGTGCAAACTCCATGCGTTTATTTTTTCAAGGATTCCCCTTAATTATTCCATGGAATACAAGTGCAAACTCCATTTTTACAATCTGGGTCGGTCGGAGTTGTACTACAATAAGCCATACAATCTTGCCATCTTGAACATTTTGGAGGTGCAGCTATGACACTCGTAAAACCTACCATCCAACACTTTTATTTATAAGCTACTACAAATTACAAAAAAATTAGAGAGAGAGGGAGAGAGAGAGAGAGAGAGAGAGAGAGAGATACCAGTTGTTATGAACAAGATGACAATGAGCAAATAGGAGACGATGACTACATGAACGGATTTCATTTTGAGGTAGAGAAAATACACCAATGGAGCACAATGAATGAAGTGAGTGATGGTTTATGAAATCTACATGTACCTACCTAAATACATAGACATGGAGAAGATGCAATATGCCCATTAATTTAGACTGGATTGTTAAATTTAATGCAATATGCCCATTAATTATATAGTAAACATTTAAAGTCAAATCATGTAAATTTCTCCGATACTACACGCTATCGCAATATTACACGCTATTGTATATGTGGTTGCAATATTAGAGAAATTAATCAATCTAATACCCTCTGCTATGATAGATTTTAAAGTGAACTTTTTAAATTAATGTAATTTCATCCCCGCACATTATAATTAATTTAAAAGGTATTTATTTTACCTTTTAAAATATTTTAAAATATATAAAAGGGAAAATGGAGATCAAATTAGAATTGGACATGTACAATTAAACTACAGAATAACACATACTATACAGAACAATTTAAAATTGGAAAAAATTAAAAACATTAATTCTGCATGAATATGATATAATTCGTGGGTTGGATTGAGAGAGAGAGGGAGAATAAGAGAACAAACATAGATGGCCAATTTTGTAAAAGAGTATGATATTTTATTTTCCATCATCTCGTATCTCACAATTGAAGTAAATTTGGTTGTACAAAATAAATAAATTAAATAGAACTAAATATATTTGCGTTTAAATAAACATAAGTGGAAATTAATACTAATATAATTTAGGAGACACAAAATATATTCAACATAAACTATTATTCAATCTCTTCAATATCTCCACCCTCTTCAATAGCATGAAGCTCTCTATCAACAGTTCTACTTTTACCAAGCTCTACTACATGGAGAAACTCAGCTTTAAGTAAACCTAACTCATCAACTTCGATAGAAGTAGAACTGCTTTCTTCATCAGGGGTGGTTCAGTCGGAGTTTTAGCACAATAAGCCATACAATCTTGCCATCTTGAACATTTTGGAGGTACAACTATGGCACTCGTAAAACCTGTCATTCAACATTTTTATTTATTAGCCTCTACAAATTACAAATAAATGAGAGAGAGAGAGAGAGAGAGAGAGAGATACCAATTGTTATGAACAAGATGACAATGAGCAAATAGGAGACGATTACTACATGAATGGATTTCATTTTGAGGTAGAGAAATACACCAATGGATAGAGCACAATGAATTGAAGTGAGTGATGGTTTATATACATACACATGGAGAAGATTATAAAATTTTAGACTAGATTGTTGAATTTAATGCAATATGCCATTAATTATATAGTAAACATTTACATGATTTGAAATTTACATGACGAATACACCCCCTAAAAGTCAAATCATGTAGGTTTCTCCAATACTACACGCTATCGCAATCAGGGGCGGAGACAAGGGGGAGCTGGAGTGAGCTCAAGCACCCCCCCCCCCCCCCCTTCCCCTAAAAATGGTGTTTTTACCCTACAAAATTGTTTAGATTTTTTTTTTTTTTTCCATTTTTTTACCTTATAAATCTAAAAATCATTGATTTTAGCACCCTCCATTCAATTTTTCTCCCTACGCCACTGATCGCAATACTATACGCTATCGTATATGTGGTTGCAATATTAGATAAATTAATCAATCTAATAATACCCTCTCTTTTTCGAGGCTCGATTTTATAATGATAGATTTTAAAGTGAACTTTTTTAATTAATATAATTTCATTCGCCGCCCATCATAATTAATTAAAAAGTTACTATATATTAAAATTTAAGTTATTTTAAAGATTATGAAAGAGAAAATGTCCATAACGATTGCTTAATTTTTGGAGGGGGGGGGGGGGGGGGGGTTAATTAAGGAGTAGTATTGTTAATTACGAGCATGCAAAAACAAAAGTTGTGATGGTCCTCCCCTCTGATCCTAATTACTCAGTTATTATTTCGATAATGGAATCGGGATTTGAGAAAACGTGGAAATGATATCACTCAGATATATAATGGAATCTGCATGCATGCACATGCACGTAAATAATTATAATAATAATACTAACACTAACACTAAGTAATAAAATTAGATTAGGAGAGAGAAAGAGAGATTAATTCTCACCTAGCATATTTCAACAATTGTAGAATGATTAAAAAAAAATTAGATTAGATATTTTTTGAGTACAATAAAATTTCAAATTTGCAAACACAACTTTTTTTTCGAATTTTGTTTTCATCACAACATTGATTATCCTCTTGAACGCTTTGTGTTTTGTTCATTGGAACGCATAACAAAATGATTGAAAGTGTGTACGATTGGATTAATTCTTTACGAAAAAAATTAAAAGAATTGATATCAAAAGTATTAATTTGATTCATGTACTCCCTCCGTCCTCTATTTGTTGACGGAGGGAATATGGGCACGGGATTTTTCGTATTTTATGGTATAATAATAAATTAATGTGTTAAAGTGGAATAATTGTGGGTCCATTTGAATTGTTTAATAGTATTAAAATGATAAAATAATAAAAAGTAGATGTATAAAGTGTTAAAGTGTTAAAGTGATTATGGGGTCTACGTCCAAAAATGGAAATTGTCAACAAATGGAGGACGTTCCAATATAGTATCAACTTCAACAAATAGAGGACGGAGGGAGTATTATTATTGCGTTTATTTTTCATGGATTTCCCTTAATTATTCCATGGAATACAAGTGCAAACCCCATTTTTACAAACTGGGTCAGTCGGAGTTCTAAAACAATAAACCTTACAATCTTTCCATGTTGAACATTTTGGAGGTGCAGCTATGGCACTCGTAAAACCTGTCATTCAACATTTTTATTTATTAGCTACTACAAATTACAAATAAGAGAGAGAGAGAGAGAGAGAGAGAGAGAGAGAGAGAGAGAGAGAGAGAGAGAGAGAGAGAGAGAGAGATACCAGTTGTTATGAACAAGATGACAATGAGCAAATAGGAGACGATGACTACATGAACAGATTTCATTTTGAGGTAGAGAAATACACCAGTGGAGCACAATGAATGAAGTGAGTGATGGTTTATATACATATGCATGGAGAAGATTACAAAAATTTAGACTGGATTGTTACATTTAATGCAATATGCCCATTAATTTAGATTGGATTGTTACATTTAATGTAATATGCCCATTAATTATATAGTAAACATTTAAAGTCAAATCATGTAGGTTTCTCCAATAGTACACGCTATCGCAATACTACATGCTTTGTATATATATGTGGTTGCGATATTAGAGAAATTAATTAATCTAATACCCTCTGCTTTTTCGTGGCTCTATTTTATAATGATATATTTTAAAGTGAACTTTTTAAATTAATGTAATTTCATTCACCGCACATTATAATTAATTAAAAAGGTACTATATATTAAATTTTAGAATATTTTAAAATTTATGAAAGAGAAAATGGAGATCAATTAGAATTGGACATGTACAATTAAACTACAGAATAACACATACTATACAGAACAATTTAAAATTGGAAAAAATTTAAAACATTAATTCTGCATGCATATGATATAATTCGTGGGTTGGGTCGAGAGAGAGAATAAGAGAACAAACATAGAAGGCCAATTTTGTAAAAGAGTATGATAAGTATCTTATTTTCCCTCATCCCGTATCTCACAATTGAAGTAGATTTGGTTGGTTGTACAAAATAAATAAATTAAATAGAATTAAATATATTTGCGTTTAAATAACTAAATAAGCACAAGTGGAAATTAATACTAGTATGATTTAGGAGACAAAATATATTCAACATAAAATTATTATCCAATCTCTTCAATTACATCAAGCTTTTTATCAACGACCCCACTTTTACCCAGCTCCACCATCTGAAGAAACTCGGCTTTCAATAAACCTAACTCATCAACATTGGTAGAACTGCTTTCTTCATCACATGTGGTTTTTTTCACCTCTGCAATTGCTTCAAGCTCCATTGCTACCGTTGGCATCGTAGGTCTATCATTGCCATCTTTCTGCATACATTTTCTTGCAAGTTCGGCAAAACGAATTAATTCTTCCATTTCGCCTTCTCTCTTAATGTTTGCATCAAGGATGTCAACCAGCCGATCCTCTTCCATGCAAGTCAAGAACTGTGCTTGCAAAGTGTCGTTTGCTTCAGCTGCTTTCTTGCTCGTTAAAAGCTCCGCCATTACCACGCCAAAGCTATATACATCGCTCTTTTCTGTGAACATTCCGAAAGCGTTTTCGGGAGCCATGTAGCCCGGTGTACCATACTGACGCGAGACCACGTGAGTTTGGTCAATTGCCACTAATCGCGACGTGCCAAAGTCTGCTACTTTAGCATGGTAGTTATCATCCAACAATATGTTTTTGGATTTGATGTCTCGATGATAAACCGGCGCAGATGCAGCCGAGTGTAGGTAAGCAACCGAAGCAGCGACTTCCTTTGCAATCATCAGCCTCTTCTTCCATGTCAGCAATGAGTCATCATTGGGATGGTGGATATGTTGGTGAAGAGTCCCATTAGAAATGAACTCATAGACTAGAATCGGGACTTCCGTCTCTAGGCAACACCCTAATAACTTAACCATGTTCCTGTGGTTAACTTGTGACAGGATGCACACCTCATTGATGAAGCCTCCGATGTCGTCTTTCTCCACCCCTTGCGACTTCTTTATTGCCACAATCCTACCATCCTTCAGCACCCCTTTGTAGACCGTACCAAATGCTCCGCTACCAAGTATTTGATCTTCACTGTAGTAATTGGTAGCTATCATTAATTCCTTGGAGCTATACAACTTGGTCATTCCAAGGCCATTATCGATTGCAGACAATTGTTGTTCCAACAACAATCCTCCATTTCTCTTAAAAATGGTACGTCTGCGTCTGGCCTCAATCCTTTTGCCGAGGACTCTGCTGGTTGACTTCCAAGCAACAAGGAGCAAGATTGCAACGACAAGGCTAATAGCAATGCTGAAGAATAGAATTCTCAGTCGAGTCTTGAATTTGCCGTTTGGATCTTCGCATACGTACGATCCATTTGTATTCTTGCAAGACTTATGCGACATTACACAAGGATCGGGTGTTTTATTGGTGTTGCATTCGTCTATGTCGACGCATCCTTGTGGAAGATACGGGTTGCCTTCGAAGCCTTTCCTGCAAGAGCAATATTTGACCGTTGAAACATAGTCAGCTTCATCACCATGATATTTGCAAATATTGTAATCGGTGCTTTCTAATCCACCAAATTCCCACTCGAGAACCAAAGGAGCAAAACCAGTGTCGTCTCTGTCAAATCCATCACGAACAAGGCCTTTGTAGCTTTTAGATTTGTTCAGCCAATTCTTCTCGACTCCGGAAACATGTCCACAAAGGCTTACATTGCTATCTCCCATGGTTTTATATGTGTAGTCGAGCTTCTTGAATCGTGATGGAATTGTGATATGACAACAATTGCCACCATTGCAAGTACCATCGATGGAGATGCCATCACACGGTGGCGAACATCCTCCTACAATAGTGGTCTTGTTGGCATGCAACCACACACTGTTGCAGCCCACTACAACCAATGTGTTGTAGCGTCCAGAGATCGTGAATGGACTTCCCCAAAGTGATAAAGGGACCTCTCCCGTGACATGGTTTTCATCGCACTTCATAGGAGCAGCTCGTTGCTTTATCACGATCGAACCCCCCACCGATATGTCGAGTATTTGCCGATCAATGCTCCTCAAGGTTGGGGTCGTGGAATTTACGCACATGACGACGAAGAAATGATTGGCGCTGCATTGGAGACCAATTCCAAAGGGATATGGAATTATAACGTCGCCACATCGGTCTTGGCAGCCCTTCTTCGACAGGGGCGCCGCATGTGCTGATAGCACAACAAAGAGTAGCAACGACACCACATAGAGGTAGATCACCGCAGATGACTTCATTTTGTCTGTAAATAGAATTAGAACGCATGCATGAAGTCAGTCAGTCAACCTTCAAAAATTCAAAGATGAGTTCATACAATTCAACAGTAGAGGTGTAGAAAATAAGTAAATGGAATAATTAAGCTAGGAAATCAAGAATTAATGATTTATGAGAGGAGAAAAAATACTTAATTAGCTAACATGCATAATTAATATTAGCCCTGCATGCATGCATGAATTACTACAATCAAAACGAAACTCATAAATCATCATGAAAGAAACTAAAACACAAGCAGGAACAGAACATAAATATTCACATCTGTATGTATTAATAAGGTTGGAGGTCACGTACCTGTAAATGTAAATGTAAATGTAATGTAACTGAAACAAAGTCTTCGAACTCGGCTCCTTGAAAATGTCAAGAAATAAATTATTAAAGCAAAAATGTAGCATTAAAAAAATTAATTAAGCTAACAGTGTAGAAAAAATTATGAGAGGAAAAAAAAAAAAAAATCAAGCTAAGATGCATATTCTAGTATTGAAAATGCTAAAAAATAAAAATCAATCTAAGATGCATATTCTAGTATTGAAAATGCTATCATGAACATGGAAGTTATATATACATATTATGAAAGAAAACATGCACAAGCAGCAAAAAAAAAAAAAAAAAAACATAAATATTAAAAGGAAAATAGAAAAGAAAAGAAGGAAAGCTTAATAATGCATAGCAACAAACTCATTACTGTAATTGTAATTATCTATTAATTAAATTCTCAACACTCAAGATGAGTAAAATAATAAATACTCCTACTACATCAACATGTGAATAATTGTTGGAAACACACACACACACACACACAAATAGCAATTTAATTATATTGTACTGACAATTAACTACTACTATTTGAAAGTGATAATAAAATAACAATTAATGAACAAAATATACATCACATTAAAGTATTGGGCCTTGGCCTATTTCTCAGGCCCAACCCTTCTCCTAGTCGGCCCAAATACAGGAATTTACTATAATCATTAAAATTATTTTTAAAAGAAAATACTAACTTAACTTAATTAAATAAATAATTAAAAAACTAATGAGGTTGTGGAGTGGATAGTAATAGTACAGTACCTTAAAAAAGATTCGAACACAGCTCAATCTCAATCTCAATCTGCAAAAGAAATAATAATAATGATTTTATTAGACAACCAAAACATTTAGGCCATGGCCCAACAATTTATCCGGGCCGGCCCAAACTAATTCAACACGATAGATAGGTGATAATAAATATTAATTCACTTGATTTTCATCATGAAATGCATGCATGTATGTATTCACTTTTCAAGGAAGATCATTTTTTTTGTATAAAAAAATTCAAATACTAATAGAGAAGAGAATTTGAAAAATTAATTCAAATCAAAATCAATGCTTACAAAAATGTTGAGGATTTTTTTTCGAAAGATAATAAGGTAAATATACAGTAGAGGACGATGGGGAGTTTAATGAACGTATGTATGCAAAAGGAGTGGATTAGTACTTGTGGGAGTTGAAGCAGTTTCCATCTTTGATCTTTTAGCTTGCTGCAACCCAACTGCGATGCTGGATTCAGAGATGCAGCCAGCAGTGAAAGGAAGAGGAGAGAGAGAGAGAGAGAGAGAGAGAGATGGTTGGCAAGTTATGTTATGAAGTGGGTTGGGAGAGAATGGGGTTTTTATAATACGTGCATGCCACTAGTTGCTTTATGATGAAGTTAGGAGTAACTATTAACAAACTTATACTAGTAGTATTTTGTAGAGTGAAGAATCTCCAGTTAGATTTGATGAGAGGGAGAGAGAGAGGGAGAGGGAGAATCCAGCACAAATGTTTACGTGCATGCATGGGCATCCATGCAGACAGTACGTTTAGATTGAATATGAATGATACCATTAATTTCCACCTTTTTTTCTCGATTCCCATGCATATATAAATCTCATTTCCAATTTTTGCATGCGAGAAATTATTCGAAATAAGCTTTGGACTTTTATTTTATTATTATTCTTTTTTCAAAAGAATGGTGAATTGTGATTGCTAACATGGTTGATTAATTTGTTGATTCTTTTTTTTGTTATTTTGTTAGTCGAGTGCATCTAGCTATTCGTCAAAAAAAATACTAATAGTTGAAAAAATACTAATAGTTGAAAATTCAAAATCTGGGCCTTCAGATCAGAAGGGATCGTGTTTCCTATAACGATATCGAGATCGAGATCAAGCTAATAGTATTTTGGATTGAGACGCAAATTGAATTTAATTAAATCGGGATGCTAGACACTTGTTCACGTTAAGTATATCACTTAATTTGATTCGTCAATTAATATAGTATTTGAAATGAATTATCACATTAAAGGAGACAAATTAAAAAATGGTTAGTCATTTTCTTGAAATACCTTTTGAAAAAAAGAAAAAGATATGGTATATATGTTAGGATGCATGAGACAAGATGAAGAGATACAAAATCAGTTAGGTGTTGTTAATTTGGAATTAGCGTAATTAATTAGCATTAGTACTAGCTAGTAGTATTTTGATAGACTCTAACTCACAACTTCGATATTCCTTAACCAATTTTGTATTTTTCAGTAATTAATCACTACCATGCATTTGATAAATGAGAAAAGGCAGAAAAAAAATTAATTAGGTTTATTTGAGGAATGAGATGGGAAAATTGCATTATTTAATATTAGTGTTAGTATTATTATTATTTACGTGCATGCATGCATGCAGATTTAGTAGTTACGTTCATAGTGATATCATTTCCACTTTTATTTCCCAGAGAAAAATATCTGAAATAATAATTGAGTAATTAAGAGGGCATCTAACAACTTTTGTTTTTTTCGATTTTATTTTTTTGCATGCTCGTAACAATACTAATACCTATTCCTTAACTAACCCCTTTTTCAAAAACTAAGCAATTTTTACGTAATGGACATTTTCTCCTTTTTTTTTTTTTTCCCCTTCATCTCAGTTCCCCAATTAATATAATCTCTCCCTTTAATAAATGTGAATTTATTCATTAATCAAAATACATCGACCACAGCTAAGCTAATCATGCATGTTAATTAGTTTGAGATTAGTGTTAATTGGTTCCATTAACCACACTTATTCTATACCTATTTCTAAACTAACAAGTCACATACCATACTTGGGAAAATTAAATATTCTAATACTAAATGAATAAGTAAATGCGTGCACTAATTATCTAGCACTTATTCTATATCAAAAGGAAAAATTATTCTATATCAAAAGGAATAAAATATTCTATATCAAAAGGAAAAAATACAAGATCAAGAAATACAAAATCTCGCACTTATTCTATATCGAAACGAAAAAAATACTCTACAAAATTGTATGTTTACTGGAAAATTAAATTAGGTAAAATTAGGGAATAAGATGAGAAAATGCATTAATTAATTAGTGATATATATATATATATATATATATATATATATATATATATATATATATATATATATATATATATATATATATATATATATTGTATTATCATGCATATACGTGCATGGCTTTACAACGGAGTGTTAGACACTTGTTCACGTGAAGTATATCACTTAATTTGATTGGTCAACTAATATAATATTTGGAATGAATATTACATTAAAGGAGGCAAAAAATGGTTAGTCATTTTGTTGAAAAACCTTTCGGAAAAAAGAAAAGGATATGGTATGTTAGGATGCATGGGACAAGATGAAGAAATACAAAATCAGTTAGGGTGTTGTTAATTTGGAATTAGCGTAATTAATTAGCATTAGTAGTAGCTAGTAGTATTTGGATAGTGATAGGACGATACTCCTATCAAGACAGATAACGGAGGACGCGAGATCAAAGCTCGACGTACGCACCACAATACGAGAAAGAAACGCAGTGAAAAGATAATAGAAATTAGGGTTTCATATATGATATTCGATATTACACCCTTCTCTCTATATATACTAGACCCCTAGGGTTGGTTCGGACTTACATTATCGGGAAAGAACCAACAAGAAAACCCGTAACGGAGCTCATAAATTGCTCGACTCAAAATAATAAAAACGGGCCAAGCCCAAAACAATAATACGGAAATAAATAATCAACTAACGATGAGGTATGAAATCCTCATACTTTCTTGGCTTGCGGATCCTCCGTTGCGGACGACTCACACGTCCTTCATCCCCACGGCTCGCCTCACTCGCCTCGTCTCGTACGTCACCAGCTCCGGCTGACTCTCCTCTTGCCGCTGCACTTCCTCCAGCCGTGGGTTAGCATCCTCCGATGAAGATACGACGCCCGTATCACCCCCCCCCCCCCCCCCTCGTTAACCGCATCCTTGTCCTCAAGGATTAAAGTCGGAAATCTCCGCGATATGACCTCCAACGGCTCCCAAGAAGGGACACGGCCATTATCATCATCCCACAGCAGACGGCCTTCCTCCACGGCAACCCCATTGCGCCACACCCGCCTAGTCGCCGTCCAACTGATAGGCCGCGAAACGACCCGCCCCCGAGCAAAAAAAGACGGGAACTCCGAGACAGCCGTGGCACCACCCTCGACATACGGTCGAAGCAAGCTTACGTGGAACACGTCATGGATCTTGCTTCCTTCGGGCAGCGACAAACGATAAGCCACCTGCCCTATACGCTCCACCACATGAAATGGACCGTAAAAACGCCGCGCCAACTTCTGCGATAATGGTCTTGCCACCGAATGTTGCCTATACAATTGGAGTTTCAAAAGAACGCGATCACCGACCTCGAACTCGACATGGCGGCGGTGTTTGTTAGCCGAGTCACGCATGCTTTGTTGGGCTTTCTCAAGATTCTTCCGCAACCACACCAATAGCTCTCCACGTTGCCGTATCACTTCCGCCACCGCCGGAGGACACGTCGAAGGAGGGGAGACCGCAACAAGGGACGGCGGTTCCCTACCATACAAAGCTTGAAATGGCGAGGCTCCTAAACCCGCATGATGGCTGCAATTCAAGGCCAATTCTGCCCATGGGAGAAAGTTCGTCCATTTCGTCGGTCTATCCGCCACGAACACTCTGAGATACTGCTCCAAGCCCCGATTGCACACCTCCGTCTGACCATCGGACTGAGGATGATAAGCCGTGGTGAATTTCAGCTTCGTACCTCAATTTCATCATATTTTCCCACACTTCATTGAGGAATACCGAATCCCGGTCCGAAACGATAGAATTCGGAAATCCATGATGTTTCACCACCGTTTCCACGAACAAATTTGCAACTCTCCAAGCATCAAATCTCGTAGGCAACGGCGCAAAGTGTGCGTATTTTGACAAGCGATCCACCACCACCATAATCGCCGTAAATCCCCTCGATTGAGGTAAACCGGTAACAAAATCCATCGAGACATCTTCCCAAACGCGCATCGGAATAGGTAATGGCTGTAGTAAACTACCCGGCTTCTGTGTTGAGTACTTAGTCGTTTGGCAATCCACACACGAAGCTACGAACCTCTTAACATCACTTCGCATCCCCGACCAATAAAATGTCGACGCCAAACGTCGCAACGTCCTTTCCACGCTCGGGTGACCCGCTGAAGGCGTAGCATGATGTTCGTACAAGAGGGCTGGCTTCGCTGCCGAAGAAGACGCCACGACGAGCTGCCGGCCACGGTAGATGAGGCCGTCGGCGACACGATATCCGGCAGGAGCTCTCCCTTCTTGGATTTGGCCCATTAATTCCACCAACTCCCCATTAGTCCTCACATCAGCCCGCAAAATCTCTAGTATCTCCGGCAGGGGGTGGGCTACGGCCAACAACAAAGATGCGGCCTCATTGACCCCCATCTCGTCCTCGTCACGCCTCGATAACGCATCCGCCACCTTATTAGTTGCGCCCGATTTGTATTCGATTATGAATTTGTACCCCATCAATTTACGAACATACAATTGTTGGTCCGGAGTCTGAATGACCTGCTGTAACAACTCCCGAAGGCTCTTCTGATCCGACCTTATGACAAACTCGCGCCCCAAGAGATACTGACGCCACTTCTGTACTGCCTCGACTATTGCGTACAACTCCTTGTGATACGTCGAGGTTACTCTCCGTCTCGGTCCCAACTTCTTACTAAAGAAAGCAATGGGATGTGCCTCCTGAAGCAGAACCGCACCCACGCCAAAGTCCGAGGCATCAGTTTCGACGTAGAAAGTCTTGGAGAAATCGGGCAAACGCAAGATGGGAGCTGATGTCATCGCCGATTTCAGAGCTTGAAACGCCTTCTCCGCCTCCGAAGACCATACAAACGCCTCCTTCTTTAATAGATCGGTCAATGGGGCTGCGATCATAGCGTAACCTGCAATGAAACGCCGGTAATACCCCGTTAGGCCTAGAAACCCTCGCAACTTCCACACTTTCGTAGGTTGAGGCCACGCCACCATTGCTTCGATTTTGGACGGGTCGGCCTTGAGATTGCCATCTGCAATAATGTGTCCCAAGTATTCAACCGAATCACAGCAAAAAGAACACTTAGATAATTTAATATAAAATTGATGGCGATGTAGGATAGAAAACACCTCTCTCAAGTGTTCGGCATGCTCCGGAACCGAGCGACTGTATATGAGAATATCATCGAAAAAGACGATGACAAATCGGCGAAGCAATGGACGGAATATGTCATTCATAGCCGCCTGAAACGTTGATGGAGCATTCGTAAGGCCAAATGGCATGACCAGGAACTCAAAGTGGCCGTCATGCGTTCGAAATGCTGTCTTATAGATGTCCTCCTCATGCATTCGAATCTGATGGTACCCCGACCGTAAATCAAGCTTTGTAAACACCCGGGCTGCCCCCAATTCATCAAATAATTCATCAGAGGTGGGAATCGGAAAGTGATCTGCCACGGTTACCGTATTTAAAGCACGATAATCAATGCAGAAACGAAAAGAGCCATCTTTCTTTCGTATAAGGAGCACCGGGGACGAAAAAGCGCTGCAACTACGCCGAATGATGCCTGTCTCAAGCATCTCTCTCACTTGGCGTTCGATTTTCGTCTTCTGGAAGTAGGGGGTACCGGTACGGCCTGACGTTCACCGGCTTCGTGGACGGGAGCAAGTGTATGCGGTGGTCGAAAGCCCGCGAAGGCGGGAGTCCCGTAGGAATGGCGAACACGGCTGCATGCTCCAGAATGGTCTCCCTCACGGCTGTAGGGATGTCGGGCTTCAACTCCAACGCTTCGGACTCTGCCAAATACTCTCCTTCCAAAGCCACCAACTCAAAACACTCCACCGCCTCTTGGTGGAGCATAATCGACGCCAACGAGCTCGCCGACACCTGACGGGCTGACCTTGGTGAGACTCGTAAGCGAATTAGCCGTCCGTTATGATGAAACTCCAACAACCCCGCATCATAGTCGCTTGTCACTCTGTGAAGCGAGCTGAGCCAAGCCATACCCAGTATCACATCGGGGCCGTGAATGGGCAATACGTGAAGAAACAAAGGCAAAGTGTGGCCTTGAATCCGCAGCTCCACCTTAGATGCCATGTTGGAGCAGACCAAAGATTCTCCGTTCCCCACGTAAACCCGAAACGAACGGATCTCCGTAAGAGGTAACTCCACCTTCTCGGCCACGCGGGGGTGCACGAAATTGTGCGTGCTACCGGTGTCCACCAGAATCCGAACATCGGCCTTGCCAAGAAATCCCCGAAATTCCATTGCCGCCACGCGAGTCCGACCATCCATGTGATAAAGATGCGACAGATCCGCCGTAATAACCTCCGCCGTGGACGTAGCTGGCTCCACAGGGGTCGGCTCCTCCTCATCTTCGTCATCAGAGCCAATATATGCCAGGAACCGGCCCTTACATACATGACCACTCGCCCATTTTTCCGAACAGAACCAACAAAGGCCTAGGCGGGTCTTTTCCGCCTTCTCCGCTGCCGTGAGACGAACAACCGGCAGCTTGGAGTAGTCCCTCGCACGACTCCCCGTAGGCGGAGGGGCTGATGGGGGCTGTTCAGTCGGCGTGGAAGACGGCCCAATTCCTCCAGCAGGCCGTGTCTCCCTGCTCACCCATTGTCGGCGTCCCGGCGCCGATCCCCGGTCCGAAACCCCCTCGAACTCACTCGCTATAGCCATGGCAGCCGCGACCGACGTCGGGTGCTGAAACCGCACTTGCACCTTCACGGAATGGCGTAAACCCCCCAAATAAATCGAGAGCAACATCGACTCGGAAACACCGTGAATATGGCTCATCATGCGCTCAAACTCCTTGTTATAATCTGAAACCGAACCCGTCTGAGTCAATTTAGCAATTAATTCTCGGTAATCAACGAAGTAATTGGCATCAAAACGCCTACGGACGTCCTCCAAAAACTGAGACCAAGAAACGCGTGGATTATTCGCTCTATAAGAAAATATCCATTCTGTAGTAGGCGGAGCGAACAACATCACCACGTAATGCAACCTCTGATTTTCCGGCATCTTGATGTGGTCAAAGTAATACTGAATCCTCGTCACCCAACTCTGCGCTTCCGAACCATCGAAGATTGGGGGCTCCATTCGAAACAGGCGAGATGAGTCGCTCCCCGACGCCGAGGAGTTATAACGGTGACTTGCCTGCTCAAACGCCGGGCTGGAGGCCGGGAGATCCCACGTCGACGGCGGCTGTGACGAGGGGAGGTCCCACGTCGACTGGTCGTGAGACGAAGACTGCGGCACAGACAGCGCGGGCTGAGACGGCGTGAAGCGTGAAGGGTGTCGAAACCCTACCCCCGCGCCAGGCGCTGCCAAGGAAGAAGGCGCCGCATACGACGTCACAACGGCAGGGGAATACGTGTATGTCGGCTCCGGCAGCGACGTCGTCGACCCTCCTGGAATCCAAGACGGTGCGCGCCACCCGGAAGGCATCCCGTAGGGAGGATCGGGGTCCGGTGGGGCCGGCGGCTGTTGTGCCCTACCCTTGTCCTCACGTTCATTAAATCTCGCCTCCAAACGGCGAATCATAGCCACCACCTCCTCCATTGACATGAGAGTATGCGCACCCGAGGACGCGACCGTCGAGGACGGCAACGAACCAGGGCTTGCTGTTGACAATGGAATCTCCGACACCACCGGATTGGACACCGGAATCGTCATCGTTCAAGATGAAAGCACCAGTTGATAGGACGATACTCCTATCAAGACAGATAACGGAGGACGCGAGATCAAAGCTCGACGTACGCACCACAATACGAGAAAGAAACGCAGCGAAAAGATAATAGAAATTAGGGTTTCATATATGATATTCGATATTACACCCTTCTCTCTATATATACTAGACCCCTAGGGTTGGTTCGGACTTACGTTATCGGGAAAGAACCAACAAGAAAACCCGTAACGGAGCTCATAAATTGCTCGACTCAAAATAATAAAAACGGGCCAAGCCCAAAACAATAATACGGAAATAAATAATCAACTAACGATGAGGTATGAAATCCTCATACTTTCTTGGCTTGCGGATCCTCCGTTGCGGACGACTCACACGTCCTTCATCCCCACGGCTCGCCTCACTCGCCTCATTCGTCTCGTACGTCACCAGCTCCGGCTGACTCTCCTCTTGCCGCTGCACTTCCTCCAGCCGTGGGTTAGCATCCTCCGATGAAGATACGACGCCCGTATCAGATAGACTCTGACTCACAGCTTCGATTCCTTAACCAATTTTGTTTTTTTCAGTAATTAATCACTACCATGCATTTGATAAATGAGAAAAGGCAGAAAGAAATTAATTACGTTTATTTGAGGAATGAGATAGAAAATTAAAATTGCATTACTACTTAATGTTAGTGTTAGTATTATTATTATTTACGTGCATGTGCATGTGCATGTGCATGTGCATGCATGCAGATTTAGGAGGTACGTTCATAGTGAACATTGCCACTTATTCTCAAACCCCCCATTCCATTATCTTATTTCCCATTTAATGAGAAAAATATTTGGAATAATAATTGAGTAATTGGGAGGACATCTAACAACTTTTGTTTTTTTCGATTTTTATTTATTTATTATTATTATTTTTTTTGCATGCTCGTAACAATACTAATACCTATTCCTTAATTAACCCCTTTTTCAAAAATTAAGCAAATGTTACGTAATGGACATTTTCTCCTTTTTTCCCCCCCTTCATCTCAGTTCCCCAATTAATATCATCTCTCCCTTTAATAAATATAATGTGTGAATATATTCATTAATCAAAATACATCGATCACAGCTAATCACGTTAATTAGTTCGAGATTAGGGTTCCACTAATTAACCACACTCATTCAAATTTTACTACACCATCAAATGTCACTACACTTAGTCGATCACCACCGGACCAAGCTCATCATGCCGGACAAAATCCTCGAGGAAATCCTGTCGAGGTTGCCGGTGAAATCGCTCATGAGATTCAAGAGCGCGTGCAAGTCATGGAACAGTCTCATCTCCGGACCTCGATTCTCGAAGCTCCACCTCAAGCAATCAGTCGATCACCACCGGACCAAGCTCATCTACCTCCGCGGATGTTCCACCACCTTAGCATACGAAGCAAGAGCCGTCGATCCAATGGAGGAGGATGATTACGTGGACCATAGTGTCCTAGCCATCTGCAACGGCTTGTTCTGCTTCGGCATCGCCAACGAGGCCTACCTCTGGAACCCCTCCACTAGGGAGCCTCCGAGGCTCGTGGCCGCCTCCCCTGTCGAGTTCCCGCCTTCCTCGGCGTGGGCCTCCGCGTTCTTCGGGCTCGGTTACCACTCCCAGTCAGACGACTACAAGCTAGTCCGGATCTCCATGTTCGACGGCCCGGGCTTTTCATTCCGGACGGAGGTGAAGGTCTACTCCAGAAACTCAGGAACATGGAGGATGATCGGAGACTTCCCGTACGACTACCCGTACGGGCGGCCAGGCGTGTTCGTGGCCGGCTCCCTCCACTGGATAGTCTCGATGTCAGAGGACAACACTCATATACACAGAGTCGCCCACTTAAATCTTACAAACGAGAGGTACAGCTTGATCGGGCTGCCCTCGGCCGTGTCGAAAGAACTCTTCTTCGACATCGGGTCGTTGGACGAGAAGCTCGTCGTGTTCTACTCGTCCAAAGAAGACTCCACCTCAAGCATATGGATACTCAAAGAGCACCGGAGGGAGGATCCGTGGACGAGGATCAAGATCGCCGTGGATTGCATGAGCAGTTTGGAGGCCTTCATGCACTTCCAGCCTCTCTGCATGCTGGAGCCGGGGAAAATTCTGGTACGCATTGGCGCCGAAAAGATTGCGATCTTCGACGTGGAGACGAGACGGTGCGACGATGTTTGCTTGCCGGACATTGCGGAGTTCAAAATGATTTGCTACGTGGAGAGTCTTGTGTCACCACATCCTTCCTTGAACTGAACTGATGTATTTGTATTTCGATCTTAATTTGTTTTATTATTTATTTGAATAAATAAATTTTGTTTAATCGATTTCTTGTTTCTGTTCTTGTAGTCATGATCCATAATCTTGATTGATTTTAATTTAGTTAATTAGTTATGTACATAGATAAGTGAAATCCTTAGGAAGTTGTAAAATTTAAACATTCATTAATTCTCTTTCAATTTCAATGCCTTAGATTAGTACTATTGACATGGCTCCAAATCAGTGAATGGAAGCAACCCAATAGCCATTTAACAATTTAACTTGAGGAGAGTTGGGCCTGTGTAATGGCCCATGATCAAAAAATAATAAACCATGTACAGTATTAATTAATAATTTATTAACTGCACTATTTTAATTATTTAGAAGGATCACTAGAGCTGTATCCATTTAGATTTATTCTTCATGCAAAGTGTTGGGCCAATTGGTTGGGCCCAATAATTTTTATGTTGAGATTGTCATCTCTTGGTCCATTATTTATTCAATTAATTATTATTTATTTAGAAGGATAATGGAATCTGCATGCATGATGCACATGCACGTAAATAATAATAATAATAAATAATACTAAGAGTCTAACACTAACATTAAGTAGTAATGCAATTTTAATTTTCCATCTCATTCCTCAAATAAACCTAATTAATTTGTTTCTGCTTTTTCTCAATTATCAAATGCATGATAATGATTAATTGATGAAAAAAACAAAATTGGTTAAGTGAATCGATGTTGTGTCTAACATCCAATTATATAATTTGTGAGTCAGAGTCTATCAAAATACAACTATAAAATTAGGGGAGAGAGAGAGAGAGATTAATTCTCACCTAGCATATTTCAACAATTGTAGCATATTTCACCTAGCATATTTCATTCTTTGAGTACAATAAAATTTCAAATTTTGCTACACAACTTTTTCGAATTTTGTTTTCAGCCCAACATTGATTATTTCTCTTGAACGCTTTGAGTTTTGTTCATCGAAACGCATAACAAAATGATTGAAACTGTGTACGATTGGATTAATTCTTTACGCAAAAAAATTTAAAAAAAAATTGATATCAAAAGAGTATTACTTTGATTCATGTATTATTATTGCGTTTATTTTTTCACGCGCGGATTCCCCTTAATTATTCCATGGAATACAATTGCAAACTCCATTTTTACAATCCGGATCTGTCGGAGTTTTAAAACAATAAACTATACAATCTTCCCATTTTGAACATTTTGGAGGTGCAGTTGCAGCTATAGCCCTCGTAAAACCTGTCATCAATCATTTTTATTTATTAGCTACAAATAAAAATGTGTGTGTGTGTGTGAGAGAGAGAGAGAGAGACCGACCGGCTGTTATGAACAAGATGGCGATGAGCAAATAGGAAACGACAGCATGAATGGATTTCATCTTGAGCCAGAGAAACAATAAAGCACAATGAATTGAAGTGAGTGGTGGTTTATCAAATCGACGTGTACCAATTATATATACGTAAACGCAAGAACATATAATGATGAATAATAAATATTGATTCTCAATTTCAATAATTGTAATATGATTACAAAAATTTAGATTGGATTGTTAAATATAATGGAATGTACCCATTGATTATACGGTAAACATTTAAAATCAAATCATGTAGATTTCTCCAATATTACACGCTATCGTAAATGTGGTTGCAATATTAGAGACATTTATTAATCCGATACCCCTCTGCTTTTTCGATGCTCGTTTTAATACTTTGTAATGATAGATTTTAAAGCTAGTTGTTTTTTTTTTTTTTTTTTTTTTTTTTTTTTTTTTTTTTTTTTTTCGACGTTATTTTGTGTCGGCAGCTAGCTAATTAATTGTATTACAACTAAAACAAAGTTTCATCGTCGTTTTCCAGATTTTTTTTCCCTTTCTTATTTGATTATCCTCTACTATAATTTTGGGCAGCCAATCTATTTACGAAGTAAATAAAATTAGATAAGAAATCTCAAGATTTTAGATACATCTATATATTGTGCTCACTTTTTCTCTTACAAATTAAATTTAATACTACATCAAGAAAAACACACAAAGAGACTAATTTCAACCCACCAATCTTGAGAAATACGACACAATAAGATATTCTTCGCTGATGTCATGCTCAGCTCAGTGCTTGTTTTATTTGAGAGAGAGAGAGAATTTGTGAATTTGTGATGATAATCTCAAATTCGATCGGTCGAGTTCAGTAATCAAATGGACTAAATTCACAAGCGTCGAATGCATATATGAAGGTTTTTGTGCGTCATAATTCATACAAAATGATTGAAGTGTGTGCGACAATTCTTATCGGACTATTTTTGCCGGAATTTCAAGAAAATAAATATCCAAACACATTTAGGGACGATGACGATTGGTACAAAAAAGATAATTTACATCAAAAATATTTGATGCATGTATTATTAATCTTATTTTTTGATGGATACAATGATGATTAATTATTCTACGGAATACAAAAACAAACCCCATTTCTACAATCTGGGTCTGTCGGAGTTGTAGCACAATAAGTTATACAATCTTCCCATGTTGTACATTTTGGAGGTCCAGCTATGACACTCGTAAAACCTGTCATTCAACATTTTTATTTATTAGCTACTACAAATTACAAATAAATGAGAGAGAGGGAGAGATACCAGTTGTTATGAACAAGATGACAATGAGCAAATAGGAGACGATGACTACATGAATGGATTTCATTTTGAGGTAGAGAAATACACCAGTGCATCACAATGAATGAAGTGAGTGATGGTTTATATCCGTACACATGGAGAAGATTACAAAAATTTAGATTGGATTGTTAAATTTAATGCAATGTGCCCATTAATTTAGATTGGATAGTTAAATTTAATGCAATATGCCCATTAATTATATAGTAAACATTTAAAGTCAAATCATATATGTTTCTCCAATTATACGATATGGTAAACGTGGTTGCAATATTAGAGAAATTAATTAATCTAATACCCATCTGCTTTTTCGAGGCTAGTTTTAAGGGGCAAAAATATATCTACCTATTCTCTTTAAGAGAAACACAAATATATACCCAACTATAATTTTACACAAAAGTTACCCACTTTTTCAACTTCCTTCCAAAATTACCCCTACTTTTCCCACTCTCATTCTTTCTCTCTCCCCCACATGCACTTGTCAACATCATCTTTTGTCTTTTCCTTTTTTTGTTTTTTAATTTTCACCAACATTTTCTTACTTCCTTCCTTTCTTTTTTTTTTTTATCTAATTTTTTATTTCAAAATTCGTATTCAGTTTTATTTATTTTTTATTTTTATTTTTATTATTATTTTTTTTAAAGAACTGCAAAAGTCATTTGGTTAGAAAATGGCTCATTCTTACCAATATGGTAAGAAACTATGTATAATCTTATAAATGTTGTGTAAGAAGTCATGTTCATTCTAACCTATCTATCTTACGAGTACTCCAGAAAAGCTTGTTAAGTAAGAAACAAACTCATTCTTACTTTCAATCTTATTATATATGGTAAGAATCTATGTACAATCTTATGACCTATTGTAAAATATCATGTCTAATGTGCATGTGCATAATCTTATAACCAAATGCTCTCGTAAGACTTGTTAGGTAAGAAACAGACTCATTATGTAATATGTAAGAAACGTCAGTTGGTTAGAAAATGACTCATTCTTACCACGCATGATAAGAAACAATGTACAATCTTATAAAATGTTGTGTAAAAAGTCATGTTCATTCTAACTATCTATCTTACGAGTGCTCCAATAAAACTTGTTAAGTAAAAAACAAACTCATTCTTATTTACAATCTTTTCAATCTTATTATATATTGTAAGAATCCATGTACACTCTTACCACCTATTGTAAAAGATCATGTTCATTTTGTAAGAATCCATGTACAATCTTACCACCTATTAAATATTGTAAGATGTACATGTACAATCTTACCACCTATAATCTGAAATTATAGTTTCCATGAAGATGTTTTTTCTCTTTTTTTTTTTCTTTTTTTTTTTCCTCTTCTTTTTTCCCGCTAATTTTCGTACACAGATTTTTTTTTATTTTTTTTTATTTTTTATTTTTTTTTTTTTTAAGAACTGCAAATGTCATTTTGGTTAGAAACTGACTCATTTTTACCACACATGGTAAGAAATAATGTATAATTTTATGTTGTGTAAAAAGTTATATCCATTATAACTATCTATCTTCGAGTGCTCCATTAATACTTGTTAAGTAAGAAACAAACTCATTCTTACTTTCCATTTTATTATATATGATAAGAATCCATGTACAATCTTACTACCTATTGTAAAAGCTAATGTCCATTCTGTCTGTGTAAAATCTTACAACCAAGTGCTCCAGTAAGACTTGTTAAGTAGTTAGAATGAACATGACTTCTTACATAACATTTATAAGATTATACATTGTTTCTTACCATATATGGTAAGAATGAGTCATTATCTAATCAAAGGACTTTTGCAGTTCTTAAAAAAAAGAACATTCGTAATTATTTTTAGGAAAAAAAAATGAAAAACGAAATTTGAAATAAAAAATTAGAATAAAAAATAAAGAAAGAAATAAAAATGTTGTTGATGGAAATTAAAAAAAAAATAAAACAAAAGAAAAGAAAAGATAAAAGATAAAAGGTGATGTTGACTTGTCATGTGGAGAAGAGAAAAAGTAGGAGAGTGAGGAAAAGTAAGGGTAAATTGGGGGTATTTTGGTCCACAAATGCAAAATATGGGTATATTTGAAGTTTTTTTATAATTTGAACAAAAATGTCATTTCACTTATGAGAATAGGTAAAACACTATAATACCTCCTAGTTTTAATACCTTGTAATAATATATTTTGAAGTAAAACTTTTCAAACTATGTAATTAATATCACAAGTCACAACACATCGTAATTAGTTAAAATTTTCACTTTTATTTTAAAAATATTTCAAGGATTAAGAAAGAGAAATTGAAAATTAAATATTACTACTCCCTCCGTTTTTTTTATAAGTCGTTTTTAGCTCAAGCACACGAATTAATAAAACTTAATGACTATTCTTTATTGTTCATTTTTTTTCCTCGTAAATCGCATTTTCATGTAAAAATAGATGAAATTATTTTGGAAGAAGAGATAAACATTAATTGTGATAAATGAAGATAATGAAAACAAGAGAAAAAGTGAAGAATAGTTAGTTAGAAATTGAAAATCTTATCTTGAAATATGAAAACGACTTATAAAAAAAAAACAAAGACAAATAGCTAAAACGACTTATAAAAAAAAACGGAGGGAGTAGTAACTAGAGATTGCAATGAAAGTTTTTTGTCAAAGGAATATATAAAGTATTTTTTTAATAATTTTGCGCGCATGCGAAATTAATTAGAACAAAGTCATTATAATTTCTTTTTTTCTCTTATTAATTTTATTGGTGTTGGAATTTAGCAAAATAACATTCAAACATTTATTGACTTTTTTCTCTAAATTCTAGCGAGTGTAAACAATTTCTTACATCAATTATATATGATGCATCTTTTATTAGTGTGCTTATTTTTTGATGAATATCAATTAATTATCCATCAAAGGAAGAATACAAGCTCAAAACCCATTTATATATTCCTGGTTAATTTGTCTCTCGCTTCTAAAAAAATAAGGTACGCAATCTTCTTAAATCGAAAATTTCAAATTTTTGGACAAAATTTTTTTTCGAATTTTGTTTTCAGCACAACATTGATTATTTTTCTTGAATGTTTTGTTCATCAGTACGCATAACAAAATGATTTAAAGTGTGTACGTACGGAATTCTTGACGATTGATTCTTTACGCAAAAAGTCAAAAATAAAATCGATATCAAAAGTATTAAGTTGATTCTTGTATTATTATTGCGTTTATTTTTTCATGGATTTCCCTTAATTATTCCATGGAATACAAGTGCAAACCCCATTTTTACAAACTGGTTCAGTCGGAGTTTTAAAACAATAAGCCTGACAATCTTCCCATTTTGAACATTTTGGAGGTGCAGCTATAACCTTCGTAAAACCTGTCATTCAACATTGTTATATACTATTAGCTACTACAAATAAATAAGTCAGAGAGAGAGAGAGAGAGAGAGAGAGAGAGAGAGAGACCGGCTGTTATGAACAAGATGGCGATGAGCAAATAGGAAACGACTGCATGAATGGATTTCATCTTGAACAAGAGAAACAATAAAGCACAATGAATTGAAGTAATTGGTGGTTTATCAAATCAACATGTACCTATTATGTATATATCCGTAAACGCAAGAACATATAATGATGAATAATTAATATTGATTCTCAATTACAATAATTGTAATAATGATTACAAAAATTTAGGGCGGATTGTTAAATATAATGCAATATACCCATTATATATATGGTAAACATTTAAAATCAAATCATGTAGATTTCTCCAATACTATCGTAAATGTGGTTACAATATTAGAGAAATTAATTAATCTAATACCCTTATGCTTTTTCGAGGCTCCATTTTATAATAATTGATTTTAAAGTGAACTTTTGTAATTAATGTACGTAATTCAATTCACCGCACATCATAATATTAATTAAAAAAGTACTAGTAGTAGTATATATTGAATTTTAAAATATTTTAAACATTATGAAAGAGAAATGGAGAATTAAAAATCACTCCTATACATACGTATAACAATTTGACACTACCCAACATATGATAATCAATTAAAACCGGACACAATTAAACTACAGAATAACGCATTACAGAACAATTGAAAATTGGACAAAATTAAAAACATTAATTCTGCATTCATATGATATAACTCGTGGGTTAGAGAGAGAGAATAAGAGAACAAAATCAAACATAGATGGCCAATTTTGTGAAAGATTATGATATCTTATTTTCCATCATCCCGTACCTCACAATTGAAGTAGATTTGGTTGGTTGTACAAAATAAATAAATAAAGTAGAATAAAATATATTTGCGTTTTAATAAGCATAAGTGGAAATTAATACGAGTATAATTTAGGAGACACAAAATATATTCAATATAAAATTATTATTCAATCTCTTCAATTATTACATCAAGAACGAGGATCTTATTTACGAGCCCGAGTTCATATTTTTGGGATTTTCAATGAGGATGCAATTTAAGGAATGAGTTCTTGTTTTTGCCACATAGACAAGAACTCATCCATTCTAATGTAGGTGTAAGTATCAATGTTTTAAAACCCAGCCCGGAGGTCTCGGGTCGACCTCCGGGTCACGGGTCAATTGGTCGAACCGGTTGAACCGTTCTTCAATTAAATAATAAATAAATATAAATATATTATAATCAATTTTTTTTTAAAACTAATTTCATAGCTTTAGTATTAATAGAAATTCATAAAATATAAATAAATATATTTTTCCACTAAAAATTATAATATCTTAGGCTCTTAGCATATGTTTAATTTACTAGTTAAAGCTCTAAATAATAAATAATACACCCTCCGTCCCGCCAAAGACGTTATATTTCTTTTTGTCAATTTCTGTCACGTTTTTTCACGCTTCTTGATGATGCGTTTTAAAATAGATTTTTGAAGATTTTTTTCTTTTGCGGGATACTATGATAGTTGTATTATCCCGCAAAAGAAAAAATTCTTCAAAAATCTATTTTAAAACACTTCATCAAGAAGCGTGGAAAAACGTGCTAGAAATTGACAAAAAAAAATGTAACGTCTTTGGCGGGACGGAGGTAGTAGTTATTTTATGTATTTTATTTTCGATAAAAATACTTTTAATAAGATTTAATACTAATTTCTTATTTACATCAATGTATTTGTATTTCTTAATTTGTTTTATGATTTAAATAAATAAATAAAGTTTGTTTAATCGATTTCTTGTTTCTGTTCATATAGTCATGATCCATAATCTTGATTGATTTTAATGTAGTTTATTAGTTATGTACATAGATAAGTGAAATCCTTAGACGTTGTAAAATTTAAACATTCCTTAATTCTCTTTCAATTTCAATGCCTTATATTAGTACTAATAAAATGGCTCCAAATTAATGAATGGAAGCAACCAATAGCCATTTAACAATCTAACTTGAGGAGAGTTGGGTCTGTGTAATGGCCCATGACCCAAACTTTTGGGGGCCCAAAAATTTATAACCATGTATGATAGAGGAAGGGGCGATTTCCTCTATCAAGAAACGAACGAAAGGAAGTAAACGATACAAAGGTAGACGCGGGAGCACTGCCGACGTTCACACCGGCAAAGTAAAGGAAAAATACGCAGCAAAAGAATAGAATATTAGGTTTATTGATTGATTGAATGAATATTCACGGCAATACCCCCACTCCTTATATAGACCTAAACCCTAGGGTTGGTTCGACTTACGGGCCGGGAAAGAACCAACAAGAAAACCCGGAACGGACTCGATAAAATAAAAACACGGGCCAAGCCCAACAAATAATTAATTCTAATTAATTAACGTATCAACTCCCCCACCCTTGAGAATCACCTTGTCCCCAAGGTGGAGATTCAATAGATCCCTGTATACTTCCTCAAGCGCGTAGATACCGAAAATTACCAAGCCTCGTGAAACTTCAAGAATTTCCTCTTCCTCGTCAGTTAGCTTTGACGCGTGGCGACCTCTCTCTCCCCCGTTCTTCTGCGAGGCAAACCGACTGCCCTTTGCGAAGTGAGCAAATTAAATGATTCTGTCAGGTGCAAGAGGTAGTGTAGGCGCCACTTTCCTTTCTTGTACATATCACCATCACTTGCAGCATTCGGTGTATCAAATATCTCTTGTATCTTGTGATTCGTAAACCTTTGCATTTCATTGCTCCTCCTCGCATCAATATACTCCATCTGAATTTCCTTGAGGAAGGGCGTGATTTTGGTTTCACAGCCTTGCTGCTCGCCCCTAACAACATCCCAAATAACAACGGAGGAGCCATCGACCTGGAATTTATTGTACAGCTCATCGTTGTTATTGACGACGGCGGAGCTTCCACGGCGTTGTTGGGGTCGCCCTCACCAATGCCGGAACCATGCGTCGCTTTGACGGGGTTAGGTTTTTGGGTCCCGGCGGAGTCGAGCACCTTGGAGTCCCCCGCCTCTTCTACCAATTTTGATCCCATGGAGAATGACACGCGCTCTCTCTCTTTCTCCTCTATCTCCGGGTTTGCTGGGCGCGGCACCAATTCGGTGCGTGATGGCGGTGGATCGGAAACACTCGGCTGAGGCACCGGCACGTAGAAGCCGTCCCGTGAAGGAGGCGGCGGCGTCGCACAAGGTGCGGGCAGGGGCTGAAGCTTGTGCTGCACTACCGGTAGCGAGGGCGCCAAGATAGGGGCAGCCGGTGTGGTGGCCTGGCGGCCGCCGAGATCCCACGTCGGAAGGCGCCATTCGGGCAAACTGAACGGCGGCTTGGGCTGAGGAGCCAACACATAGTCGCCTTCCCGCGGAGGAGGAGGTGGCGGCACATACGGGTTAGGCTCGTTTACATAACGACCACCAGAGTATCCTCCTCCATAGTTTGAATATGGCGAGTAACTTCCACCTCCTTGGTTTTCGCTCGCGCCGTACTCGTACTGTGATGATCCTCCGCCTCCATAGCTTTCGAAACGAGGACTTGGAAGATCCCACAAAGTGAGTGGTCGGCGAAATGGCGAATCGTAAGCATACGGATCCGAATAGTCCCAATCTGAAGGGTTGCTGCAACTCTCCGGAGCAATACGAGGCCTTGGGAGATCCCACGAAGTGCGTGGCCTGCCCAATATCGGATCGAATTCATACGGAGATGAAGCCGACGACGGCGGCGAAAGCGGCACCGAAGAGGTAACCTGCGTCGAGGTTCCGCGTGGAGCCGTTGGTTCCCAATATGAACACGGGACATGGAATTCTTCAACTCTCGTGGTTGGGTGATCCCACGACGTCGGAGTAGGTCCCTCGTACGGCTGAAAACCCGTACACCCCTGCTGCTGGAACGGAAGATCCCATGACGTAGAAGGATGAACGTCCACCGGCCGCGAAACCAAGCCGGTATGCTGCGTGGCAGAACCGCGGCTAAGCGAATCCGGATGCGGCCACCCAAAACTAGGGTTTCCGCCTCTCTCCCAATTTGAATTCATACTCAACAGAAGGTTGAGTTCAATGATGGCCTCGTAGCCAATTGAATCAAAGCACAATCCACCACCAAATCAAAGCAACGGACAGCATCAATTCACCCACCCAAACTTGTAGCCAATTGATCCAATTGACTTGCGAAGGTGAACGAAATTGACACCTTTGATTAAATAATCGATACCTCGCCCCCTCAAAGAGACTCCCCTTTGGAAGCTCTCAGTGAAAGCACCAATTGATAGAGGAAGGGGCGATTTCCTCTATCAAGAAACGAACGAAAGGAAGTAAACGATACAAAGGTAGACGCGGGAGCACTGCCCGACGTTCACACCGGCAAAGTAAAGGAAAAATACGCATCAAAAGAATAGAATATTAGGTTTATTGATTGATTGAATGAATATTCACGGCAATACCCCCCACTCCTTATATAGACCTAAACCCTAGGGTTGGTTCGACTTACGGGCCGGGAAAGAACCAACAAGAAAACCCGGAACGGACTCGATAAAATAAAAACACGGGCCAAGCCCAACAAATAATTAATTCTAAGTAATTAACGTATCAATGTATTAATTAATAATTTCTTAAGTCTTAATTAGCTAGAACGCACCATTTTAATTATTTAGAAGGATAACTAGAGTTAGAGATGTCAAAGGCTCGTGCCGGCCCAGGCCCAATCCCAAGCCCATCGAGCTCAAAGGGGAAAGTCGGGTCGGGTCAGGTCAAGATTTCGTCGGGCCACTAAAATAAATGCCCAAACACAGCCCATGAGAAAAATGTAGTGTAAAAATGATCGGGCTGCCCGGGCCGCCCAAACCTATCGGGCTTTTGAGTGTCTTGGGCCGGGTCGGGCTAGCCCAAAATTTTTGTGGGCCTCTAGTGTCATAGCCCAAGCCTGCCCAAACTATGGACGGGCCGAGACTACCTGTCGGGCCGGGCTTTCGGGCCAAATTTGACATCTCGAACTAGAGTTGTATCCATTTAGATTTAGTCATGTAAAGTGTTGGGCCAATTGGTTGGGTGCTTATTATTGTATGAATGTAAAACAATAGGATAGGCCCAATAGTTTTATGTTGAGATTGTCATCGCTTGGTCCATTATTTATTCAATAGATTAATTAATACTCTTCAAATATTGTAAATCATCTCGATCTGTATGGGTTTAGATTAAATCAAAATTTGTAATTCCCCGTTCATATTGATTTCCGATGCACAATAAATCAATTCCGATGAATAAAACTTTCTTTATTACAAAAATTATGTTACGATGAAAGCAAAATTCGAGGAGTAAATCTTTATACGAAAAATCTGGAAAAAGTTCTATTGTGCCAAAAAAAAATTGGGAAATTAAATTAAGGGGGTCCATTTCTCCATTTCAATGAACCGACGATATTACAATTTTTCTTGTCGTGCCTCGGCCTTCCTCCTCCTCATCTCTCGGAACACGTCATCCCAATCAGCCGGCGGCATCATTGCATATGCCGCGTACACTCTCCGGACGACTTCCCTTCATTGATCGGGAGTTGGATCTTCGATCTTCATCGTTTTTTGAAGCAGAGAGACCTCCGTTTCAAGCTGAGCCTTGTCCGCCTTATTTGTTCCCATGATGGTAGGCCTTTTGAGGTAGTCGAACTTCGGGGGCTTGATCCGTTGGTTGTTGGAGATGGCGATGCCTTTGGTAGCCCTCCAAAATTCGGGATGATTCTGCTCCATGAATTCCACGAAGGATTTCATCACTCCTCCTCCGGCACCGGCAGCAGCATACACCTTCCAGTGGTAGAACCCTCTCACGAAGTCGGTTCTAATCCCCTCCCACACCGCTAGTTGCCTCTCCGGGATGATATCTTCGACGTATTTGGAGGCTCCGGTTCCTTAACTTACATGTTTTGACTTTAAATGTTTACTATATAATTAATGGGCATATTGCATTAAATTTAACAATCCAGTCTAAATTAATGGGCATATTGCATCTTCTCCACCATGTGTATGTATATAAATAGGTAGGTACATGTCGATTTCACCATCACTCACTTCATTCATTGTGCTCCACTGGTGTATTTCTCTACCTCAAAATGAAATTTGTTCATGTAGTCATCGTCTCCTATTTGCTCATTGCCATCTTGTTCATAACAACTGGTATCTCTCTCTCTCTCTCTCTCTCTCTCTCTCTCTCTCTCTCTCATTTATTTGTAATTTGTAGTAGCTAATAAATAAAAATGTTGAATGACAGGTTTTACGAGTGCTATAGCTGGACCCAGTGGCGGATGCAGAAAAATTTTCGAGTAGGGGCTTTATATTATAAATTTTGAGTTCAATAGAAATATTCTTGATATTTGATTTGGTAGTAGGGGCTTTTACACTATAATCTACACAAAATAATAGTAATTTGATAATTTTGGAAGTGTAAAATTAATTTTTTTTTTTTTAATTTAGTAGGGGCTTAAGCCCCCAAAGACCCCTTCTTAAATCCGCTACTGGCTGGACCTCCAAAATGTTCAAGATGGCAAGATTGTATGGCTTATTGTGCTAAAACTCCGACTGAACCAGTTTGTAAGAATGGAGTTTGCACTTGTATTCCATGGAATAATTAAGGGGAATCCTGGAAAAAATAAACGCATGGAGTTTGCACTTGTATTCCATGAAATAATTAAGGGGAATCCTTGAAAAAATAAACGCAGTAATAATACAAGAATCAATTTAATACTTTTGATATCAATTTTTTTTTTTTTTTTTTTTTTTGACTTTTTGCGTAAAGAATCAATCGACAAGAATTCCGTACGTACACACTTTAAATCATTTTGTTATGCGTTCTGATGAACAAAACTTTCAAGAAAAATAATCAATGTTGTGCTGAAAACAAAATTCGAAAAAAATTTGTATCCAAAAATTTGAATATTTCGATTTAAGAAGATTGCGTAGCTTATTTTTTTAGAAGCGAGAGACAAATTAACCAGGAATATATAAATGGGGTTTGAGCTTGTATTCTTCCTTTGATGGATAATTAATTGATATTCATCAAAAAATAAGCACACTAATAAAAGATGCATCATATATAATTGATGTAAGAAATTGTTTACACTCGCTAGAATTTAGAGAAAAAGTCAATAAATGTTTGAATGTTATTTTTGCGAAATTCCAACACCAATAAAATTAATAAAATAAAAAAAGAAATTATAATGACTTTGTTCTAATTAATTTCGCATGCACGCAAAATTATTAAAAAAATATTCCTTTGACAAAAAACTTTCATTGCATGAAGGTCTGGAATCTGGGAAGAAAGGAAATTGGAAGAAGAAGAAGAAGAAGAAGAAGAAGAAGAAGAAGAAGAAGAAGAAGGAGAGCATTTTGGAATTAATTGTGTGGAAAAGGAGGGACTTGGGTTGGGCCTTACACGTGTCACAAGCTGAAGAAGAAGAGTTGGTGTCGTTGATATGTTTTAAATTGAGAACCACTCTTTTACTTACGTTTTTACTTTCTTGTTTTCCAAGTTTGGGTCTTAGATAGGGGATATTTACGTGCAAGCATGCATGGGCATCCATGCAGATTTACTGAGAAAATATTCGAAATAATAATGGTGTGTGCAAATATTAGAACCGTGATTTATAATAGCGTTGATCAGTTAAAGATATCTAACAACTTTTGTTTTTGTTCCTAACAAATACTAATAGCCATGCACGTATATGCATGATAATAGAAAATATAGATATATATCACTAATTAATTATTGCATTTTCTTATCTTATTCCCTAATTTTACCTAATTTAATTTTCCAGTAAACATACAATTTTGTAGAGTATTTTTTTACTTTTGATATAGAATAAGTGCGATTTTAATTGTATTTCTTGATCTTGTAATTTTTCCTTTTGATATAGAATATTTTTTCCTTTGATATAGAATAATTTTTCCTTTTGATATAGAATAAGTGCTAGATAATTAGTGCACGCATTTACTTAATTATTCATTTAGTATTAGTATATTTCATTTTCCCAAGTATGGTATGTGATCGACTTGTTAGTTTAGAAATCGATATAGAATAAGTGTGGTTAATGGAACCAATTAACACTAATCTCAAACTAATTAACATGGATGATTAGCTGTGATCGATGTATTTTGATTAATGAATAAATTCACATTAATTGAAGGGAGAGATTAATTTTGGGGAACTGAGATGAACGGAAAAAAAAGAGAAAATGTCCATTTTCTAACTATTAGTTATTTTTTTGAAAAAGTGTTAGCTAGGTGCACTCGACTCAACAAAATAACAAAAAAAAAAATTAATAATAAACAAATTAATCAACCATATTAGCAATCACAATTCACCATTCTTTTGAAAAAAGAATAATAATAAAATAAAAATCCAAAGCATATTTCGAATAATTTCTCACATGCAAAATTGGAAATGAGATTTATATATGCATGGGAATCGAGAAAAAAGGTGGAAATTCATGGTATCATTCATCTTCAATCTAAACGAACTCTCTGCATGGATGCCCATGCATGCACGTAAACATTTGTGTTGGATTCTCCCTCTCCCCCTCTCTCTCCCTCTCATCAAATCGAACTGGAGATTCTTCACTCTACAATATACTCTACTAGTATAAGTTTTTTAATAGTTAATCCTAACTTCATCATAAAGCAACTAGTGTCACGTATTATAAAAACCCCATTCTCTCCCAACCCACTTCATAACATAACTTGCCAACCATCTCTCTCTCTCTCTCTCTCTCTCTCTCTCTCTCTCTCTCTCTCTCTCTCTCTCTCTCTCTCCTCCCTCCTTCCTTT
Source organism: Thymus mandschuricus (assembly GCA_029379335.1). Lineage (NCBI taxonomy): Eukaryota > Viridiplantae > Streptophyta > Magnoliopsida > Lamiales > Lamiaceae > Thymus > Thymus mandschuricus. Next base: position 805,389 of record CM057083.1, on the reverse strand, counting down.
CACTGCTGGCTGCATCTCTGAATCCAGCATCGCAGTTGGGTTGCAGCAAGCTAAAAGATCAAAGATGGAAACTGGTTCAACTCCCACAAGTACTAATTAATCCACTCCTTTTGCATACATACGTTCATTAAACTCCCCATCGTCCTCTACTGTATTTTTACCTTATTATCTTTCGAAAAAAAAAAAGACCTCAACATTTTTGTAAGCATTGATTTTGATTTGAATTAATTTTTCAAATTCTCTTCTCTATTAGTACTTGAATTTTTTTATACAAAAAAAATTATCTTCCTTGAAAAGTGAATACATACATGCATGAATTAATAATACGTATTTATTATCACCTATTGGGCCGGCCCGGATAAATTGTTGGGCCATGGCCCAAATGTTTTGGTTGTCTAATAAAATCATTATTATTATTTTTTTGCAGATTGAGATTGAGATTGATCGAGCTGTGTTCGAATCTTTTTTAAGGTACTGTACTATTACTATCCACTCCACAACCTCATTAGTTTTTTAATTAATTAATTATTCAAGTTAAGTTAGTATTTTCTTTTAAAAATAATTGCTAAAGTTATGAACCATATATTTCTTGTATATAGATAATTTTAATGATTATAGTAAATTCCTGTATTTGGGCCGACTCTGAGAAGGGTTGGGCCTGAGAAATGGGCCAAGGCCCAATACTTTAATGTGATATATATTTTGTTCATTAATTGCTATTTTATCACTTTCAAATAGTAGTAGTTAATTGATACCACTCCGGACCACGCTTCTTGACTCATTTGCTTTATACACGGGAATTAAGACGAAAATGTTTAGTGTATAAAGTGTATTTTGTAGGGAAATATAATGTGGTTTATGTATTTAGACATATTTTAGAAATAGAGCATCATAGATGCATAAAAACATGTTCTTGTCTGATCTTAAATGAAAGATCGTATCAAGACCTTTAATTTGATATAAAAATCATAAAAATCCGATAACAAACGAGCAAGTTATAATAATTTAAACTTCAAAATTTAAATTATATTGAACTACGTGCAGAAAAATGAGTGGATGAGATTTAAGTATGGAATGTTAAGTGTAATAAGGGGTTTACTAATTGTACTTATTATACTCTAATTATTTCTAAAAAAGGAAATGAGTCAATATGTGTGGGACGTCCCAAAAAGGAATATGAGTCAAGAAGCCTGGACCGGAGTGGTACAATATAATTAAACTGCTATTTATGTGTGGGTGTGGGTGTGTATGTGTGTTTCCAACAATTCTTCACATGTTGATGTAGTAGGAGTATTTATTATTTTACTCATATTGAGTGTTGAGAATTTAATTAATAGATAATTACAATTACAGTAATGAGTTTGTTGCTATGCATTATTAAGCTTTCCTTCTTTTCTTTTCTATTTTCCTTTTGATTTTTATTTTTTAGCACTTTCAATACTAGAATATGCATCTTAGCTTTTTTTTTATATATTTTTTTTCCTCTCATAAAATTTTCTACACTGTTAGCTTAATTAATATTTTTAATGCTACATTTTTGCTTTAATAATTTATTTCTTGACATTTTCAAGGAGCCGAGTTCGAAGACTTTGTTTCAGTTAAATTACATTTACATTTACATTTACAGGTACGTGACCTCCAACCTTATTAATACATACAGATGTGAATATTTATGTTCTGTTCCTGCTTGTGTTTTAGTTTCTTTCATGATGATTTATGAGTTTCGTTTTGATTGTAGTAATTCATGCATGCATGCAGGGCTAATATTAATTATGCATGTTAGCTAATTAAGTATTTTTTCTCCTCTCATAAATCATTAATTCTTGATTTCCTAGCTTAATTATTCCATTTACTTATTTTCTACACCTCTACTGTTGAATTGTATGAACTCATCTTTGAATTTTTGAAGGTTGACTGACTGACTTCATGCATGCGTTCTAATTCTATTTACAGACAAAATGAAGTCATCTGCGGTGATCTACCTCTATGTGGTGTCGTTGCTACTCTTTGTTGTGCTATCAGCACATGCGGCGCCCCTGTCGAAGAAGGGCTGCCAAGACCGATGTGGCGACGTTATAATTTCATATCCCTTTGGTATTGGTCTCCAATGCAGCGCCAATCAATTCTTCGTCGTCGTGTGCATAAATTCCACGACTCCAACCTTGAGGAGCATTGATAGGCAAATACTCGATATATCAGTGAAGGGCTCCATCGTGATTATGCAACGAGCTGCTCCCTTGGAGTGCAGTGCAAAGCATGCCAGGGGTGAGGTCCCTTTATCACTTTGGGGAAGTCCATTCACGATCTCCGGACACTACAACACATTGGTTGTGGTGGGCTGCAACAGTGCAGTGTGGTTGCATGCCAATGAGACCACTATTGTAGGAGGATGTACACCACCGTGTGATGGCAACTCCATCGATGGTACTTGCAATGGTGGCAATTGTTGTGATGTCACGATTCCATCACGATTCAAGAAGCTCGACTACACATATAAGATAATTCAAGAGATTAGCGGAAATTCTAGCTCATGTGGACATGTGTTTGGAGCTGAGAATAAATGGCTGAAAAATTCTAAAAACTACAAAGGCCTTGTTCGTGATGGATTTGACAAAGACGACGGTTTTGCTCCTTTGGTTCTCGAGTGGGAATTTGGTGGATTAAAAAGCACCGATTACAGTATTTGCAAATATCATGGTGATGAAGCTGACTATGTTTCAACGGTCAAATATTGCTCTTGCATGAAAGGCTTCGAAGGCAACCCGTATCTTCCACAAGGATGCGTCGACATAGACGAATGCAACACCAATAAAACACTTGATCCTTGTGTAAGGTTGCATAAGTCCTGCAAGAATACAAATGGATCGTACGCATGCGAAGATCCAAACGGCAAATTCAAGACTCAACTGAGAATTATATTCTTTAGCATTGCTATTAGCCTCGTCGTTGCAATCATGCTCCTTGTTGCTTGGAAGTCAACCAGCAGAGTCCTCGGCAAAAGAATTGAGGCCAGACGCAGACGTACCATTTTTAAGAGAAATGGAGGATTGTTGTGGGAACAACAATTGTCTGCAATTGATAATGGCCTTGGAATGACCAAGTTGTATAGCTCCAAGGAATTGAAGATAGCTACTAATCACTATAGTGAAGATCAAATTCTTGGTAGTGGTGCATTTGGTACGGTCTACAAAGGGGTGCTAAAGGATGGTAGGATTGTGGCAGTAAAGAAGCCGCAAGCGGTGGAGAAAGGCGACATCATATGCTTCATCAATGAGGTGTGCATCCTGTCACAAGTCAACCACAGGAATGTGGTTAAGTTATTAGGGTGTTGCCTAGAGACGGAAGTCCCAATTCTTGTCTACGAGTTCATTTCTAATGGGACTCTTCACCAACATATCCACCATCCCAATGAGGACTCCTTGCTAACATGGAAGAAGAGGCTGATGATTGCAAAGGAAGTCGCTGCTTCGGTTGCTTACCTACACTCGGCTGCATCTGCCCCGGTTTATCATCGAGACATTAAATCCAAAAACATATTGTTGGATGATAACTACCATGCTAAAGTAGCAGACTTTGGCACGTCGCGATTAGTGCCAATTGACCAAACTCGCGTGGTCTCGCGTCAGTATGGTACACCGGGCTACATGGCTCCCGAAAACGCTTTCGGAATGTTCACAGAAAAGAGTGATGTATATAGCTTTGGCGTGGTAATGGCGGAGCTTTTAACGAGCAAGAAAGCAGTTGAAGCAAACGACACTTTGCAAGCACAGTTCTTGACTTGCATGGAAGAGGATCGGCTGGTTGACATCCTTGATGCAAACATTAAGAGAGAAGGCGAAATGGAAGAATTAATTCGTTTTGCCGAACTTGCAAGAAGATGTGTGCAGAAGGATGGCAGTGATAGACCTACGATGACAACGGTAGCAATGGAGCTTGAAGCAATTGCAGGGGTGAAAAAAACCACCCCTGATGAAGAAAGCAGTTCTACTTCTGTCAAAGTTGATGAGTTAGGTTTACTTAAAGCTGAGTTTTTCCATATAGTGGAGCTTGGTAAAAGTAGGACTGTTGATAGAGAGCTTCATGTTATTAAAGAGGGCGGAGATATTGAAGAGATTGAATAATAATTTATGTTGAATATATTTTGTGTCTCCTAAATTATATTAGTATTAATTTCCACTTATGCTTATGCTTATTTAAACGCAAATATATTTAATTCTATTTTATTTATTTATTTTGTACAAACCAATTCTACTTCAATTGTGAGATACGAGATGTTAGAAAATAAGATATCATACTCTTTTACAAAATTGGCCATCTATGTTTGTTCTCTTATTCTCTCTCTCAATCCAACCCACGAATTATATCATATGCATGCAGAATTAATGTTTTTAATTTTTTCCAATTTTAAATTGTTATGTATAGTATGTGTTATTCTTTAGTTTAATTGTACATGTCCAATTCTAATTGATCTCCATTTTCTCTTTCATAAATTTTAAAATTTAATGTATTGTACTCTTTTTTTATAAATTTTAATGTGCGGTGAATGAAATTACATTAATTAAAAAAGTTCACTTTAAAATATGTCATTATGAAATAGAGCCACAATAAAGCAGAGGGTATTATTAGATTGATTAATTTCTCTAATATTGCAACCACATAAACGATAGCGTATAGTATATTGTATTGCAATAGCGTGTAGTATTGGAGAAACCTACATAATTTGACTTTTAGGGGGTTGTATTCGTCATGTAAATGTCAAATCATGTAAATGTTTACTGTATAGTAATTAACGGGCATATTGCATTAAATGTAACAATCCAGACTAAATTAATGGGCATATTGCATTAAATTTAACAATCCAGTCTAAATTTTGTAATCTTCTCCATGTGTATGTATATAAACCATCACTCACTTCATTCATTGTGCTCCATTGGTGTATTTCTTCTCTACCTCAAAATGAAATCCGTTCATGTAGTCATCGTCTCCTATTTGCTCATTGCCATCTTGTTCATAACAATTGGTATCTCTCTCTCTTTCTCTCTCTCTTTCTCTCTCTCATTTATTTGTAATTTGTAGTAGCTAATAAATAAAAATGTTGAATGACAGGTTTTACGAGTGCCATAGCCGCACCTCCAAAATGTTCAAGATGGCAAGATTGTATAGCTTATTGTGCTACAACTCCGACTGACCCAGATTGTAAAAATGGAGTTTGCAATTGTATTCCATGGAATAATTAAGGGGAATCCTTGAAAAAATAAACGCAATAATAATACTCACTCCGTTTCTTATGAAACGACATGTTTTCCTAATAAAGACATTTCGTGCGAAATGACATGTCTCCTATTTTAGCCCTACAATCTCATATGCACCCCCATTAACTCTTTAATATATCACATTTATACACTAAATTCTCATTTAACTATGTGGACTACCACTATTATACAACAAACCTCAATTTTATTAATATGCTTGCTGAAAAGAAACGGGTTGTTTCAGAAAAAACGGAGGGAGTACATAAATCAAATTTATACTTTTGATATTATTAAAAAAAATTGCGAAAAGAATTAATCTATTAAGAATTCCGTACGTACACACCTTTAATCATTTTGTTATGAGTTCTGATGAACAAAAACGTTCAAGGAAAATAATTAATATATTGTGCTGAAAACAAAATTCGAAAAAAAATTAAGGTATAATCTCTCACCCCTTGATTAGGTTAGGTATGTACAGTGCATAAATAAAAGGTTTCAAAGTGAATTTACAGTAAATGGCTAAAATTAAGGTAAAGAGATATACAAAGAATTATGAAGAATATTTGGGATAAATCTTAAGGTCTACTCCCTCCGGTGTTTTTTTTTTTTTTTTTTTTTTTTTTTTTTTTTAAGTGCCCTATTACGGAATTTGATGACATAATAGTTACGATTTCTAACTTTGCCCTTATAATTAATGTTATATATAAGATGTTGTGAAAAAAAAATAATAATAAATGAGATTAAAATATAAATTTACACATTTTCTTGATATTTACGCTTTGTTAAGCGGAACAATTTAAAAAAATTGGAGGGAGTACCAAATAGACTAGCACACCTAAACAAAATAACAGAAAATAAAAAGCCCTAATTAGTTGTTAAATCTAATATGTTGATGTTTCATTTACTATATAAACAAGCCCAATTGCTCTCTCTATATATGCTTTAATTTTCTCTCTCCCTCACCCTCTTTCTCTTATTTCTGACTAGTAGTAATAAATAAAAATGTGGATGACAGGTTTCACAAGGGCTATAATTGTACCTCTAAAATGTTTGATTGGAGAAGATTGTGTATATTTCTTAGAAGCGAGAGACAAATTAACCCAGGATATATAAAGGGTTAATTATCACTTATGGCCCAATCTTTACAACTGTAGTTATTTTATGGCCCATGCTTTTAAAAAATATAAATATGGCTTGAACTTTGTTTATTTGTTACACGTACTTATGACCCGACCTTTTAAAAAATTACAAAAATGGTCTGAACTTTGTTCTTTTTCTACTCTTATGGCCCGAGAACATTTTCCAGGTAACTGAACGTTGACTAAGCTCGCCGGAATTATACGTAAATGATATGCTAGCATGTAGTATACTAGTATATTGGAGAAATCTACATGATTTGATTTTAAATGTTTATCATATAATTAATGGGGATATTGTTTTGATTCTAAATTTTTGTAATCATATTACAATTAATGAAATTGAGAATCAAAATTTATTATTCATCATTACATATTTACATGTTCTTGCGTGTACACGTATATATATAATAGGTAACCACCACTCACTTCAATTCATTGTGCTTTATTGTTTCTTTGTCTCAAGATGAAACCCATTCATGCAGTCGATTCCTTTTGCAAAATTGGCCATCTATGTTTGTTCTCTTATTCTCTCTCTCAACCCAACCCACGAATTATATCATATGCATGCAGGATTAATGTTTTTAATTTTTTCCAATTTTAAATTGTTCTATATAATATGTGTTATTCTGTAGTTTAATTGTACATGTCCAATTTTCTAATTGATCTCCATTTTCTCTTTCATAAATTTTAAAATATTTTAAAATTTAATATATATAGTACCTTTTTATTTAATTATAATGTGTGGTGAATGAAATTACATTAATTTAAAAAGTTCACTTTAAAATATATCATTATAAAGTAGAGCCACGAAAAAGCAGAGGGTATTAGATTAATTAATTTCTCTAATATTGCAACCACATATACAATAGCATGTAGTATTGCGATAGCGTGTACTATTGGAGAAACCTAGACTTTAAATGTTTACTATATAATTAATGGGCATATTACATTAAATGTAACAATCCAATCTAAATTAATGGGCATATTGCATTAAATGTAACAATCCAGTCTAAATTTTTGTAATCTTCTCCATGTGTATGTATATAAAACCATCACTCACTTCATTCATTGTGCTCCACTGGTGTATTTCTCTACCTCAAAATGAAATCTGTTCATGTAGTCATCGTCTCCTATTTGCTCATTGTCATCTTGTTCATAACAATTGGTATCTCTCTCTCTCTCTCTCTCTCTCATTTATTTGTAATTTGTAGTGGCTAATAAATAAAAATGTTGAATGACAGGTTTTACGAGTGCCATAGTTGTACCTCCAAAATGTTCAGGATGGCAAGCTTGTGTGGCTTATTGTGCTAAAACTCCGACTAAACCACTTTGTGTAAATGGGGTTTGCACTTGTATTCAGTGGAATAATTAAGGAAAATCCATGAAAAAATAAACGCAATAATAATACATGAATCAAATTAATACTTTTGATACCAAATTTTTTATTTTTTATTTTTGCGTAAAGAATTAATCCATAAGATTAATTCCTTACGTACACACTTTTAATCATTTTGTTATGCGTTTTGATGAACAAAACATTCAAGGAAAATAATCAATGTTGTGATGAAAACAAAAGGGAAAAGTAGCAAAAACAACCCTAACGTACTCACCAAAATGCAAAAACAACCTTATCGTAACGTTAAGTGCAATTAGCACCTTAACGTATCAGAATGAGAGCAATTAGGCCCTCTCACTAACGTCAAGCTTACACCGTTTGTAAAATTTTATTTTTTTTTTTCCATTTCCCCTTCTATTGTGGGGCCCACTTCATCTTCTTCTTCGTTCAAAGTCATCACCAATCCACCATGGCCTCCACCCTGAAGCTCCTAAAGAATATTACTAATATACACCCTCCGTCCCCTAATAAGTGTCCCGAGCCGTCAAAATTTTTATCCCCTAATAAGTGTCCTATCACATATTTCAAGGTAAAATTTTAGCTAAACTTCCAATTTTACCCCTATTATCATTACACTTTTTTCACTTTTTCAACTTTCAATGTAATAATTAGGGAATATGGTAAATTAGGGGTTAATAATTAGGGGTTAATATGGTAATAATTATTCTCAAAAAAATGTAATAATTAGGGGTTAATATGGTAAATTTACCCTTCTCCTTGGTTTTTACGAAATGGCGGTTCGGGACACTTATTAGGGGACGGAGGGTGTAATTCACAAGCTTGTATTAAAAAAAAATTGAGAATCCAAACTTGGTTCTCAAAATATATATATGTGAACAAAATTAAATGCCAACATTATACCATAGAAAAGAGATTTTGCAACTTCTCGATGGAGGAAGAGTGCCCACCATAGATTGAAACTCCATCTCGCCAAAGAATTATGCCTGACTCTCTCACATGATTTTACCTCAAAATTCACCTACATTCATCCCTGAGAATGTACGTTACTGTTTAGATGACTACTACTCCCATTTTCACAACACTCATTTATTTCATGACATCGTTGTCTCCACCTCGTTCAGTGGCAAGAATCACGTGGTCATCGTTCAAAACAACCACTCGGATGCATATCAGGAGAAGGTGATTGCGACAAGGAGGACATTGACGGCATCATTCGTCCAATCCGAAGGATGGACTCGTTCAAGGGAGAGGTGATGCATTTTTAATCGATTGAGAGAATGGAGAGGTTCAGCGAGGAAGAAGATGAAGTAGGTCCCACATAGAAAAATAGTACTCCCTCCGTCCCGCCCGATTTGGCCCGTTTTCCAAATTGGGGTGTCCCGGCCGACTTGGCCTATTTCCTTTTTGGGACCAACATATCACTTTCACTTTTGTAGTTTAATACTTTTAAATTGTTAAGAATGAATTTGATTGGCTAGTTTTAATTTTCCTTTATTGGGAACACAAATTCAAGGTTATTAATTAATGTAATTTACTCCTCCTTAAAAATCGTGCCGAAAAGAACTATGCCAAATCGGGCGGGACGGAGGGAGTAAATGAATAAAGACATTTATTGTTGACGGCTTTAGTTGAACCGCTAGTGAGAGGGCCTAATTGCTCTCATTCTTGATACGTTAAGGTGCTAATTGCACTTAACGTTACGATAAGGTTGTTTTTGCATTTTGGTGAGTACGTTAGGGTTGTTTTTGCTACTTTTCCCAAAACAAAATTCGAAAAAAATTTGTGTCCGAAATTTGAAATTTTATTGTACTCAAAGAATGATCTAATCTAAAACTTTATTCAATCATTTTACAACTGTTGAAATATGCTAGATGAGAATTAATCTCTCTCCCTCTCTCTCCCCTAACCTGATCTTAAATATCTCTCTCACAGTCTCATTTATACAAACCCAGAATGTATAAAAAGGGTTTGTGCTTGTAATAAAAACATGCTTCGTATACATTTAGGTTGTGTTCTTTTTTATACGAAAGAAAATGAGAGAAAAGAGAAATTCACCCTATAAATCTCATCATTTTTTCTCACATTTTCTCAAATTTTCTATTTTTTTCTCTTCATTTACACTACAATGGAGAGAAAATATTATCTCTCCAATTTGGTGTTGTAAATATTATCTCCAATCTAAGGAGTTAAATCCCCCCTCATCTATAAAAAGTGAGAAACGGGATGGAATTTATAGTGTAAGAAATTATTGTAAGTATTTCTATAGGAAATTATAGTAATAAAAAAAATAAATTATGTGTGTAATAATTAAAAAAAATGTGTGGCTGCTGGGATTCGAGCCCAGGTCTCCACGGCCACAACGTGGAATTCTTACCACTAAACTACAGCCACTTTTTTATATGCTTGTTTTATTTTATTTAATTTGTTCTAATAGTATTTAAACATCTATCTAAAATAATATTTTGGCACTTTTACAAATACTATATGTTAATGGAATGTTGTAACACTTGTATTGGAAATTCATACAACAATTAGTGAATAATTACTACAAAACTAGGCCGTAAAATAATTAAAATCCAATGCAAAAGCACATTTTATTCATAAATTAAACCGTAACTCGAGTACACTGTTCGAAGTGGATAATAATCTCACTCCATAATCCTTCAACATTACATATATAAAGCATTTGATTTTCAACTAATTAGCGAGAATATAAGCATCCAAATCTTGGAAAGTTTTGATTGCAAATTCCTTAACGAAATCCGGCTCTGGAATTTCTTCACTCGCCTTCTCAAACTCACACCCCCATTTCACCTTACTCCCATTTTCACCATTGCCATTCACCACCACCTCCAAACTCCCCTTGAAGTTCTTGTAATACTTCAAGATGTCCCCCTCGATCACGCTGTACTTCACGATCTTCTTCTCGTCGTCCACCGCCTCGATCTTCTCCTTTATGCTCGCCACCGCCGATATTCCTGCACGACACGACGACGTTTAATCATTAAAGCTATGCATTTGAACTGGCTGAAATCGTGACCGGTTCTTGGTTCAACCGCCGGTTCGGTTTTTAAAACACTGATGCAGCCACATTAGGGCCCACCATAGTAATTAATTAAATGTTACTATGACTTTTTCACTTTTCTACCCAATTATAGTGGTACTAATTTTAGAGAGAGAGAGAGGGACGATACCGGGAGGGTAGTTAACGAGGCGAACGGAGTCAACGGACTTGCCGTCGCCTTCGAGGACCTCGATGCTTTGGTAGTGCTGAGGGATGGCTTTGGGGAAGACAGTGGTGGATTCCCTTATGCTGTTCCATATCTTCTCTGCTGCACTCTTACACTCAACCTCTACTTCCATTTTCGACCCCATTTTCTATTTAATCTTTTTCTTTTAATTTTAAAAAACTTATGATGGTGTAAAGTTATTGGAACCCCTCTTTATATAGTGCCCATGCATCTGCATTTATTGGGAAATTCATATTCCTAACCAACCTCACAACTTGGATTTTCTTCCATCTATTAATGAAATTGAATAGTTGGGCGTTGATCCACTATATTTTAATCTTTAATTTATTAGATTTTGAGTAATTTAGGTGTTATGAGCATTTATAGACACAACCATAAGCAAAGCTAACGAGCAGCGATTCAGATCATCTATTAAAATCTCGTATTACATAGTTTCGTACACTATTGATGGATCTAAATGAATCAGTACTACAGACACATTTATTGTAAGTATGTTTTGTAGTTTTTGAAATGATAATCAGAATTAAGTTGTTGATTAATTGAGAATCCAAAGATGGTTAAGAGATGGAGGTGCAATAAATATGTTGAGTTGGGGGCCTTCATTCAATTTAAGCAGGTGGAAAGGCAGTAGGTAGTTGCACAAAATTAAGGCACCACATGTTATAGATCGAAAGGAATCTCTATCTTCTGTTTCTTCCTTCGTCCCACTCGACTTAAGTCATTTGAATATAAATATAAATTATACAAACACACTCGATTTCAGTAGAATAAGTTGTGTTCATATTAAAAATCTGGAGAATGGAGATATTCATTTCTGAAGTGATTTATGGCGATTTTAAAATCCATCTTACATATACTCCCTCCGTCTATTGGGTCGGGCCAATTTTGGGTTGGGCTTGATATTTAGCCGTCGATATTATTTTCGGTCTAGTTTGGTCTAGCCCAAATTTCTAGCTTTGGCCCAATGGACTTGGGCCTGTACTAGTTCGGCCCATCAATTTGATAGCTCTGATGCCGGCCTGCTAAACTATTTTATTAGAAAAGAAACATGATTATTAGGCTGGGACGAAGGAACATGAGTATACTCGAAATCATTCATCGTAGTATTACTATTACTCCCTATGTTCCGCATATTAGCGTGAAAAGAGAAACGACGTAGGTCTTAAGAAATAAAAATCAGACAAATAGAATGATGGTGTGCATGTACGTTACACGACAAAGATGGAAAGTGATGATTCTTTTCTTGATTGAAACCACCTTAAAATATGGAAACAATCCTTAAAGAATCTCAATAAAAGACACCTCACAAAATTACTCTTCTACTGCAAAATAAATAAATAAATAAATAAATAAATAAATAAATAAATAAATAAATAAATAGAATAAGAAGTTGCTTTCAAGAACTACCACCCCTAAAACGGCGACGTTTGATCAAATGAGAAGTTGAGCAGAAGATTTGATCAATGATGCAGAGAGCAGCAAACGAAAGCCACCCTTCAACTACATTATTTCTCAATCAAACAAATATTCAAATTCTTGAAGAAACTATGCAGCAAGAAATCTGCAGTTAATCTTTCCCTTTCAAGAAATTATACATACCTTCCATTGTTACCCTCTCTCTCTCTCTCTACCTTTTTCTTTAATCCCAAGTGAGAAAATCCTGGGTTGTTAGGAACTAAGTATGCTCAAAGCTAACTTCCCCCGCTTACTTTATACGTACTCATGTATCGATTCTCTACTACCAAACAATATATACTCGTATGGTTTAACGAAAGCTAGACTTTTTATCCTGTAGTTCATACTCAAAGCAAAGCAAGAGATATGCCGTTTGGTTTAGTTTCTGCCTGGAACAAACGTCGGAGGAGCAAATCCGAGGATCAGATCAATCCTTGTAATTCCTACTCCTCGTACTTTCTTTCATGATCATGATCATAAGTCTAGCTCAATTATGTTGATTCGATTGCTTGGTTTAGGGATATACAAACCTGTGGAGCAATGGCAGAACGAGCACAAAGGGCCTCCACCGAAGAGGAGAAATGCGTCTTCAGTATATACGGTGAGGGAGATGGAGGAGGCGACGTGTTCCTTCAGTGAGGAGAATCTCCTCGGGAAAGGAGGCTTTGGCCGTGTATATAAAGGCACTCTGAAATCTGGGCAGGTGAAGTCGAGCTTTAGTTGTACGGTTGTTGGTTCAAGCAGTTACCTGAAACAAGATTATGGTAAAAATCAATTATCTGAATTCACAGGTAGTGGCAATCAAGAAAATGGAGCTGCCACCGTTCAAAGCAGCAGAAGGGGAGAGAGAGTTCCGGGTGGAGGTTGATATCTTGAGCAGACTAGACCATCCGAACCTCGTGAACTTAATAGGGTACTGTGCAGATGGGAAGCAGAGGTTTCTCGTGTACGAGTATATGCGCAAAGGGAATCTGCAAGATCACTTAAACGGTGAGTTAGTTAGGATTACGGAAAGAGGTTTTTCATTCAATACAGCTTTCATTTTACTTACTTAGTCAAAGGAGAATGTTCCTGCAGGAATCGTGCAAGTAAAGATTGATTGGCCTTCGAGGCTCAAAGTGGCACTGGGAGCAGCTAGAGGACTTGCATATCTCCATTCGGGTTCTGATGTCGGGATTCCTATAGTCCATAGAGACTTCAAATCTACCAATATTCTTCTTGATGCTAATTTGGAAGCTAAGGTAACATGTTTTTCACATAAATTTTAGCAACATGCATATCGTTCGAGACTTATCACTAAACGATCCACAAGCAGATATCAGACTTTGGGCTAGCAAAGTTAATGCCAGAAGGACAGGAAACTTGCATCACAACAGCAACAGTGCTTGGCACGTTTGGTTATTTCGACCCCGAGTATACCTTGGTATGGCTCTTTCTCTAACCGATTTTCACCTCAAAGTAATTTTTCCAGTTTTTTTACTACAAGAATTTTCTGAGTTATAACAGAAAATTGAAATTTCCAAGGATGAACACCTGGGAAACGAAAGCAATAAATGCATCATCTTACTCTATACAAGCTCGATACGAGCAACAAATTCCTATGCTTTGAAGATTTGCATGCTTTCTCATGTAGAATGCGTTCATAGATTACACTGAAAGGAAACAGAACCAAGCAGAAGACAATTTTAAAACGATGAATGTGTTGCTTCTATAGAAATCGCCTTGGCTTTTACTGTTTTTACTTGTGTTCCTTTTGCTCATAATACTATTATTTATCTTGCTTGCAATCTTTTAATAAAGTTAGGACTGGGCGAAAATTTCCTCACTCGAGGAATCCTACCAATCTTAATCATAGAAAATTCCATAAAATCAGTTGTCTGCATGTCTAATAAATCGTAGAGATCCTTGCCTAAGTTCGTAACCTATGTAAAGGACTGAAGGAGGATAACTAGTATTCTTTCTCGTTCGCTTCATGAGATAGGATTTCCAAACCAACAACAGGTCTAACCTTAATTTATGGAATGTCAAGAGGGATTGAGCAATGGATATGTCTACCTTGCAACAGACAGGGAAACTCACTCTACAAAGCGATGTGTATGCATTTGGGGTCGTGTTACTCGAGCTTTTGACTGGAAGGAGAGCAGTGGACCTGAACCAAGGGCCGCACGATCAAAACTTAGTGCTCCAGGTACCAGAAATCATACTCTCCTCGAACGTCCTACACCAGTTACCAATATGAACGAGTGTATATCGAATTTCACAGGTTAGGCATATATTAAATGACAAGAAGAAACTGAAAAGGGTGATTGATCCTGAAATGGGTCGGAGTTCATACACAATGGAGTCGATAGCCATGTTTGCAAACCTGGCTTCACGCTGCATCCGAGTGGACAGTCAAGAGAGGCCCTCGATGACAGAATGCATCAAGGAACTGCAACTGATACTCTACATCAATTCTAAAGGATTAGGGATGACAATGCATGCACTTAGAATGAAATGAAACCACTGTTACTGGTTTCCGGTCAACTGCAAGGTTGAGCTTCCGCATGCACCAAAAACCTTCATTAAGAGAACCATTCAAAGTTTGGTAAAGAGCTGCAACTCAAACACATCAGAGACATGTTTCGAAAGATGGCACAGTTTTTCTAAGTAATTTATTGTCACTCTGCACAACAATCATATATTCCAGCGAAAGAACATCCACGCCTTCGCCACATGTGTCTGTTGTACTGTAAGAAATTTATTCTTTTCTGTTTTGATACAGACATTTCTGGCAACTAAATTTATTCCAGAATTTATAATGCCATATGAATAAACACTATAACAATAAGTAAGAGTGTAATGCAGGGCATGAAAACAGAGTTGATGACTATGAACTAACGAAACCCAATAATATCGAAGGTAAAAGTTTCCATAACGATCTATATGCTACTGGTAATATAAATTGACAAAAGCAAACACGGCCATACTTCAGAATATTTTCTGATGAAGTTGGATTAGCTCGACTTCAGTGTCTTAGTTAAACAAGACAATAAAAACACCATCAGCGTAACAACAATGACCAGCGAACACAAATGACGGCACTCATAAGCTTCTGTGTCAAACACACACAAACAGGCACGCTTGCACACACACATACACACACACTTAGAACATTGATGTCACATTTGACTAGTCGAAAAGCTCAACAGCCATTTTTCTGGGATATAACATCTCAGGGAAATTAGATTAGATCAACTGATCAAGAATGACAGTTTATTACATAGTGGCAGCATTGAACTTGGTATAAAAGGGGAAAAAGTGGAACAGTGTCAAGAGTGCAGAAATCTATAGAGGGTACGTATATTCTAATTCCTTGGTCATGTATAGTGTACAACAACAAGAAGACAGTTTGAAGCAAATACATAAATAGCTTCAGTGGGAAGTTTCCGACATTTTCTCATGATTCTTACCTCAAAAATCATTTCTACATCTACATGGATCAGGTAAGCTGGTCATCAGGATTATCATCCAGTACAGAAACATCCTCAGAAGGAGGAAGTTCTTTGCGCATCAAGTGCCTCCTCCTCTGTAACGTTAGCAAGGTCAAGATGGTATCTGTCTTAACAACGGTGTAACCTGCTCTTTTATACATGTTGAATGGACCTTCATCAACAATTCTGCAATGCAGATGGACCTCCCTTGATGAACTCATTTTCGTAATGAGCTCTTCACCGGCTCTCAGTAGATGCCATCCGATGCCTCTCCTGAAATACATAGTTTAGAAGGACTCAAATAAGGAACGATAATCAAAAAGGCAAGGTGATTGAGTTCTTAGTCGACATGATTATTACTCGGAAAATCATCCATTTCTTCCAAACATCCAATTTTGTTTTCCCACTCATAATCTGTCAAAATCGATCTTTCTAGCACTGTATACAGATTCATACATCAACCCAATTCATTCATCAAGCTTCAAGAACTTCGATTTCACATAACCATTGCACCGAATGCAGCCAACAAGATCAAGAAACGAGCAATCCAACTATATGCAGAATCAAATGAAAACAAAACATAAGGAAGAAACATACCTCCTAAGTGGCTTCCTCACAGCCATGTTACAAATGTACGGCGAGTTCTTGGGCGGCGTAGGCGTCGGAGGATTGGCATTCGCCCCCATTCGATCAAACGTCAATTCCACAGTCCCAGCTAGCTCAAAATCCTCTTCCCCATTCTCCCTATAAATCCCAAGAAGCGTAACGTTGTGGGGCATCATCTCCCTCCTCTCGATCAGGTAATTCTTCACCAAGAACTCCAGCAGCTTCACGTACCCGCTCGCCATCATCATCGACTCCGCGAAGGATTCGGACAGCAGGGTCACGGTCAGGTCCATCTCCTCCTCCCTCATCAAACGCACCCAGAGAAGCCCAGATTCCAATTCTTGATGGTAGCTGTAGTTCCCAAGAAGCTCGAGCTTCTCGAGCTCCTCGTTCGTCAGAAACCGCCCGGTCTGAAGCCGGTTCGGCAATGGCGGCGAAGAAGAAGAAGAAGACGGCGATGGCGAGGGCGAGGGGGAGGGGGAAGAAGACTGTGAAGCTGAGAGACTGAGGGAGGGACAGTACAGCTTGTCGCTGGGGAATCGGAGAAACGGGTGCGGGTGGGTCGCGGCGGAGAGGCGGCGGCGGAGGTGGTGGTGGTGGTGCGGCGGCAAGTGGGCGGAGATGGAGATGGAAGCAGCTTCTCTCGCCATGGACGATGGAAGAGCTGAAGCAAACAACACACAAAAAAGGAGGTAGTGGTTTGGATTCGGAGATTCAGTGAAAGGATAGATCGACAGTTGATTTCGTTTCAACCCGTTGCTTCTTCGTTCTTGGAAGCATTCTCCATTTTTTTTTTCCTTTTTTTTTTCGGGAAAAACGAATTTACAGTCAATTGGGCCTGGTCGGGCCGTAATTGGGCCTTCTAATGGTTAAATAAAAAAGCCCAGCCCAAATCCCCTCTCACTTTAGGCCCAATTAATCAAGGCGGGAATATTTTTTTTTTCTAGATTTTAAACTAGAAAGAAAAAGTAAAGAGAGAGAGAGCATAAAAGAATATGTTTAATCGGTAATTTACTTTTATTAATTTTGAAAAAGATTATGCTGTGGTAGCCCCAAACATACTATTTTTAGAAATCCGTATCACAATTTATTATACTCTCCGTTCACAAAATATGTGGACATTTCGTTACGTTCCGACGTTTAAATTAAGACGGAAAATATTTTTCTGGACCTAATTGACTAATATGGAAATTAGTATTTTTGACCACCGTATTTTTGCAGCCGTATTCTAGGGTGGCTTTACAAAGAGCAGCAGTGGTGAGCCAGTCACGTGATGCCACGCGTCCAAATGGTTGTACTTTAATGGAAGGTACAAGTCTGGTGTGCAGTGCAGAGAACCTAATTCCAGGCCTAGAACCTGAATTTCATGTTCTTACTCTGCTTGGAGTATTTTCACAGAAGCTACTGCCTTTTAATTATACTCTCTCTCTCCTACTACATCAACATATGTTCTTATCCATATAAAATAATGCCTAAAAAGAATTATACATATTTAAATTTGATGGAATCAATGATTTTCTTGATTAAGCTAGTGTGGAGTAACAAAGGTGGTGAGATGCTCAGAAACTTTATCTTTTGCTTCAGAGAGAAGAACAGAGGAAAGTAAGTTCATACAAATCATATGACTCTCTCTCTCTCTCTCTCTCTCTCTCTCCTTTTGTGGGTGTTCGGAGTTGCATGAGACAGATTCTCCAAGGAAGGCCTTGATTGCTGGGAAGAAGGTTGCATATTTTCTTTCTTTTTCTTCTGCTTTATCTCTTTTCTCTCTCTCCTTTTTTTGTCATCTTTCTTCTCGGCTCTGCTTTGTTCAGGCCCATTTTCACATTTACTTTATTCTTGAATTTCTTCAACAATACCTGCGTGTGAACTACTCTTCGCTTTTCCCCTCAAAAACTCATCCACAGTAGAAATAAACAGTACAAAAAAATAGTGCATGGTTTCTTTGTCGTTGTTAAGGTGTTTACTGTGTCTGTAACAATTGAGAGGATTTGGGTTTGTTGAAGTGTTGCAGCTACTGAAATCAATCGGCGCGACTGGAGCTAAGCCTTAGTCTTAATCTCCTTGTCTGGTCAGGTACTGTTGCTGAAAGCGAAGAGTAGCGGGAGCAGAGATCATGGCGGGAGGCGGAGGAGGAGCGGCGCCGCCGCCGAAGCAAGATGAGCTGGTGCCACATCCGGTCAAAGACCAGCTTCCCGGGATTTCTTTCTGCATTACTAGCCCACCTCCATGGCGTGAGTTGTGTTCTTGCTAATTCTCCTGGATTTGTTGAATTATTTCCATATTCTGAAATTGATGGTGGTGTTTATGTAATTATGAATGAAGCTGAGGCCATACTGCTAGGGTTCCAACACTTTCTGGTAATGCTTGGGACAACTGTCCTCATCCCCTCCGTTTTAGTCCCCCAAATGGGAGGAGGAAAAGTAAGAATCTATAAACTGTGTTAATATGCAGAAATCTTGATTTTGGATGAGCTAAATCTGTGCCCCCTTTGTTAGGAAGAGAAAGCTTTGATGATTCAGACACTGCAGTTTGTTGCTGGATTGAACACACTGTCTCAGACATTGTTCGGTACTCGTTTACCGGCTGTGATCGGGGGTTCTTACACCTTCGTGCCCGCGACTTTGTCTATTGTACTAGCTGGTCGATATAGTGATGTATTGGATCCTCATGAGGTGATTGATTAGTCCTAAGTTGCTGTTCTTCGCCCTTGATGTAGTAGAGGCTATTGGTTTACTTGATCACTGCATTCGTTTTCGTTTGCAGAAATTCAAGAAGATTATGAGAGGGATCCAAGGTGCTATGATTGTAGCTTCCACTCTTCAGATTGTCATCGGCTTTAGTGGTTTGTGGCGGAATGTGACGAGGTGAACTGCCTTTCGTCTATTCATACTATCAATGGTCTAGTTTAGGGAGATAAGAGTAATACTAACAAACGATGTTCGAATCTCAGGTTCTTGAGCCCACTTTCGACGGTTCCATTGGTAGCTCTGACCGGATTCGGGCTCTACGAATTAGGCTTTCCTCTGGTAACATTTTCTTGAAACATGGAAGCAAGCGTATGCAGAGGTTTTCGTTTCCTTTCTAAACACGATCTTCGTTTTGACATGTCTTGCAGCTTGCAAAATGTGTGGAGATTGGGCTGCCTCAGCTTGTTTTGCTTGTGATTTTTTCACAGGTGAGTTGAAGTTTAACCAATCATATTACATTGAGGTTAATTCAAGATTCTTGAGCATGTAACACCATTTTTCGCCTTTTCCCTTTGCAGTACTTGCCACATCTGATGAAAGGGGGGAGGAACGTGTTTGATCGGTTTGCAGTCTTGTTCTCGGTGATCATCGTCTGGATCTATGCTCATCTACTCACTGTCGGGGGAGCATACAAGAATGTGCCACTAGCAACTCAATTGAGCTGCAGAACTGACCGCGCTGGGATCATAGGCGCTGCTCCTTGGTGATGCCATCGTCTAATTAGTCCAAACGAAAGGAAAAACGATTCGTAATCTGAATATGTGGCCTTCTTAACATGTTTGCAGGATTAGAGTTCCATATCCTTTTCAGTGGGGAGCTCCCACCTTCCATGCAGGAGAATCATTTGCCATGATGGCTACTTCATTCGTAGCCCTCGTTGAGGTCCAACAATTCTTCATCTTCGCAACAATTTTCTTGCACATTCGAATACTGAAATATTTCCCCTCTCTGAATCTGTTTTGGCAGTCTACTGGTGCTTTCATTGCTGTTTCAAGGTATGCCAGTGCAACTCCAGTCCCACATTCTGTTCTTAGCCGCGGCATTGGCTGGCAAGGTGTCGGCATTCTCTTCTCCGGGATTTTTGGAACCGGAACCGGATCATCAGTCTCTGTGTAAGAACCCCTCTCCATCAAAATCCCCATAGGAAAGAAACAGTAAGAAAAATGTGTAGTGTCATATATATACACTCATCACTCTCTCTCGTTCCAGAGAAAATGCCGGTTTGCTTGGGCTCACACGCGTTGGAAGCCGTCGAGTGATCCAAATATCTGCTGGCTTCATGCTATTCTTCTCCGTACTAGGCAAGTAGTCATTTCTAGGGGGGTTAACTCAAATATATGCAACATAGTTCATGAATAAATGATCTCTTTTATTGCACCTCAGCAAAATTTGGAGCTGTTTTCGCCTCCATCCCAGCCCCGATCATCGCTGCTCTCTACTGCCTTCTGTTTGCATACGTTGGTACGTCTCGTACACTCGTGTTTTCACAACATACCTAAATCAATACCTTATTCATACTCTCATTCTACACATGAAGGTGTTGGAGGGCTTGGTTTCCTACAGTTTTGCAACCTCAACAGTTTTAGGACAAAGTTCATCCTTGCATTCTCAGTCTTCATGGGATTCTCCATACCACAGTACTTCAACGAGCACGAGTCTGTCAAGGGCTACGGACCGGTGCACACCCACGCAAGATGGGTAAGAACTAAGAAGAGGTCATTCTCTTCTTAAAGCTTCCACCAACCATTCGAGCTAAGTCGTCGTTTTTTTTTTTTTTTTTTTTTTTTTCGTGTGCAGTTCAACGACATGATCAACGTGCCATTCGCCTCTGAAGCATTCGTGGGAGGACTACTAGCCCTCGTCTTGGACATGACGCTCCCGCCTAAGGACAACACGACGAGGAAGGACAGAGGTATGCATTGGTGGGACAAGTTCAGATCTTACAAAACTGATACTAGGAGTGAAGAGTTCTACTCTCTTCCCCTCAATCTCAACAAGTTCTTCCCATCAGTTTAGTTAATCAAAATGGTTTTAAAAATTTGTCACACTTTCAACTCTTTATGCTTTCTTGAATGCTCAAACTGAGATCTATTTTATATAACGGAGGAGTCGAGCTCGGGACCAATTTAGCCGTTACTGTTTGGTCAACACATGCACGTACGCGATTGTGACAGAGCTATGATTATAAACAGGAAAGGGTGTTTAATTGCTTAATTGTGTCTAAAATTAGTTGAAACATCCCAACAATATTCGCAGTTTTTTCTGCAAATTGTCTTGTTGAAAAATGAATTATTTTGCCTAACGTAGAAAATGGAACAAAATATTATATACTATAAAATATAAATTGCAGATAAAACAAAGTCTTAAATTTGTTTAATAATAATATAATAAATTATTTTATAATTATTGTGCCAGATTCATAATTTGTCAGCAGGCAAAAAGACAAATTCAATAGAAACCATTTTCGTGAAGTGACGATATTGCCCTTGATTATCAAATTAATCAACACAAACAAATCACAATTATGATGTCCTAATGTCTGAAAATATCAAGGCAATAAAATCCACGTTTTCCCACGTGTCGCCTCGCCATTGGCCAGTCAATGGACATGTTTCTGGGCCTAACCAATAATTTGCCTAAATTATTTTATTTTTGTTCACATATCATTATTTTTTATAATTTTATTAATTTAAAAAAAAAAAAGGTGAAGCCCTTTATTATCATCCATACAATTTTTACTCCCCAGAAATAATT
This sequence comes from Thymus mandschuricus, assembly GCA_029379335.1. Taxonomy (NCBI): domain Eukaryota; kingdom Viridiplantae; phylum Streptophyta; class Magnoliopsida; order Lamiales; family Lamiaceae; genus Thymus; species Thymus mandschuricus. The sequence goes on along the minus strand of CM057083.1, from coordinate 783,355 downwards.
GATCATTTTTAGAAAAAATTTATTCAAATAAAGAGAGAAATTAAATTCCTACTTTATTTCCATCAAATCCAATTAAATAAATTAGTTAAATAAGAAAAATAATCTAACTGCGAGGTGGGCCGTGATATGGGCCGGACTCGGCCCGTTGCAATGCCTCTTCTGCTCACATAGTCGTATATTTGGGGGTAAATTTGCAAAATATTCATATTTCAGGGAGGCTAGAGCAAATTTTATAAATTATAAATTGAAATCAATTAACAATAATTACCATCTTTCACATTTTTTTAAAAAAATCTTAGTATTTCACATTTATTTATTTTCTTAAATCCACATAATTTATTGCAGATAGATTCGTTTTAGGTTGCTTAAAAAATTGATTAGTTCTTTTTCCTTACAAGAATATATGCTGCATTATAGTCTAATTAATCATTATTCTTTATGTAGGGTTCCTTTAGATAGCTAAGAACTTCTTTATTGATGAATCTCTTTAAAAAAATTAAAAATTAAAAAGTCTTTTTCATTTAAAAGACTTGGATAATTGAATTAGTGATTGTATAATAGTTAATTACTCTCTTCGTCCCTCGCAAAACGAAACGTTTCTTTTCGGTCATGAAATTTAAGAAATGGTGAGTTTGTGTAGTTAATCACGATTCGCTTCCTCTGTTAGTCTATTACAGTGTTACGTTTAAGAGCTTCAAAAATACACAAATTTAATAGTATTATAATTTGGACATTATTTATGATACACTGTACTAATTCTAATAATAATGTTATCTACTACTATTATTTGATTAGATGAAGAGAATGTAGAGAAAAAGCTACTTGGATTGGATCAATTAATTTAGCCTACTCTATATCGAATTCCAATCTTAAAAAAAACATAATGCCTAACAAAATTTTGCCCCTACTTCTTCCTATAAAACCTACAAGTACTTAAGTAGATCTTAAACTTCCCCTAATAATTAAAAAGGGTTTGTTCTCCATGCAATCTCGTCCCTCCGTATTCCGACATATTTCGATTCGTTCATGTGTATTTTCGCTTTGAAGTCCTTGTAAGACAGGTTCTCTATTCGTACTGACAATTACTCTGTACTTTTGTTCCGAGCGTCGTATAATATGATAGCCCGAGAAAACAGTCGATTTCACCATTAAATGTATTTGGTAGTAAGATCCCCAACACCTCACATGGCATACACAAACTGGCAATTAGTGAGGCAAAATACATACTTGGAATTAATTATGAGAGTCATGTGTGTATGTGTGTAAGTTGATCAAATTTTCAAACACAGTGTTCTAGCTCGATTCAGATTAATTAATTAATTATACATCTAAATCTGGTTTCATTACATAAGTCAAAGATCTTCGACAAGATTTAGGGAGTTTACTCCCATAATTATGCAATGGGGAAATCTTTCCACAGTTCAAAATACTAAATAATTACGATCCTGTTTGAATTCACGTTCTCTTAAATCTTGGAATTAGGGTTTTACCAAAGAAATTTTTAGTCATATTTTGACTACTTAATTGACAAAAAACAAAGGAAATCTATATATATATATATATATATTAAAACAAAATCACTTATGCATGCAATTTCCCGCCCAAATGTCATACTTCCCGCCTAAACTGCATGCATTTGTTTATAAATGTTTGTGACCTTTCATTTGCCCCACCAAATAAATTAAATGTACTGGCATGCTTTCTTTCACAGATAATCGCGTACATACAAAAACATTTAATATATATATCAAAGTAAATATTTATTCCAATCATGAATGAATAAAATTGAGAATTTGTAATTCATGCAACGAAACAGTTACGGTGATCCACTTAATTACATTCGATCCACTTAAAATCTAATTAATTGTCCTACCTCCTAAAATAAAAGAAGCAATTTTACATTCTTTATTCTGAACTAGCACATACATCGATTTCTGTACCACGGTCTTTCCAATACAGAGATAACATCCCAACTTTTGTGTCTTTTTGAACGCTAATCTCCTATTAAATGGTGTTGCATATTAAAAGTTGTTTTTCTTAGGATTATTTAAAGAGTAAATCTACTCGGATCAATTTGATCCGGATCAAATGGGGCGTAATTGTAAATTTGATAAAATTTATAATATGGTATACCTAAACTATCCCTAAATGCTAAAAATATAAATAATTTAAAATCTGAAAATTAATTAATTTTTAATACTTTACTCCACCCTAATTATAACATCTGATTTTAAAATAACGAGGCACCAATAGCTGAATACTAAATACAATTATATAAATTGGTTTATCTAAAATATGTCACACTGCATTTACCAAATATGCATGCTCTTGTAAAAATTATCATACTATCATAAGTATTATTTATCTGTACAAAATATCAAAATAAATATTTATTGCAGTAAATAAAAAACATATTTTTTAACTTTTTTTTTTCATATATTTACGTTTATTTAATATATTTTCAAATTTATTTTTATGGAATTTTGAAGCCAAAACAAAAATAAGTGTATATAAATTATTGAGATATAAAATTATATATCAGTATAGCTTAACTAGTATTACTACTATTAATAGAACTAACTAGTATACAAACTACCACTATTTCGACGTAACTTGTGATTAAATATGTATAATTGAATTCGATAATAACAATAATATAGTAGTATCTATGTAAGTTGTTGTATATTACGATTTCTCCGTCTTGCCGAGTTTGATACGTTTTCTTATTTTGTATCTCATATATATTCAAATAATATGTCATGTTTGGTAGGACGAGTAGAGTAATTATCCTGAAATGGATTCAATTTAGCATATCTAATAATTCAAAAGTAGGGTGTTGTGGACTCTATTCGTTTATATTATATTTTTGAATACTCCACATCACGTGAGAAAGAGATTGATTTTCAACTCCATATATCATTTTGATAAGTACCCAATAAATATACACAAGATCTCGACACTGGCCACACATTCTGAAGCTAAAGAATTTTATATCATATAAGAGTTCAAACTTATATAAACTTCTTCCTTTTATTTTTATTAGAGAAAAAAATACAATATCTAGCTAGTTTTACAATAAAATTATTTACAAGTGTTTCATATAAGTTACGGTTATATTATACTACTAATATAAAAAATATTTTCCTCATTAGTATTATATTACGAATGTTTTTTTCGACACACACATATATTATATTATATGTATTTGTTTTCTAGTAAAAATAATTATTTTGAACCTATGTTAATAAGGTATATATGTAGTTCGTCATTTTTCTCAACAAAAACATAAGTTGTCATTTTTCTCAACAAAAACAGAAGTTGTATATATATATTTTATATACAGTTGCATGCGAAGAGTACTAGCTTCAATTAAAGAAAAGTGGCGTTCCATATATCATGATTTGAGAAGAAAACCAAAATTAATTAATTCAAAATTTTGGGAGTAGAATAATTTATTAAGCTTGTTATTCCCAACATGAATATAAATATTTCAGATAAATTAAGGGAAATGTAAGAGCAAAAACAATAAGGATAAACTTGTCCTTTTGCATTTGATTTGTGATAATTAATGCATTTGATCCACCTCAAATTGATCCAAATAGCATCACTCTTATTTAAATTAGTACACATTAGGATTATTTAAATTAGTACCACCTTAAAATTTTAATTTTAATTTTAATGTACATCATATGATAAAATCCAATTCTTGAGTATACAAAGATTAAGAATTTAAGATGATTAGATGATCAATTAGTTAACATAAAGTATAAAAATTTTGGAATATTAATTTAATCAATATGAATAATACTACTTTTTTAATGTGGAAAAAAAGTTGAAACATATATTTAACTTTTCTATAATTCTTTCTTTCTTTTTGAAAATGAATAATCAAATATATGTATAATTAATAAATATTATTTAATTAGTATATTTATATTTTGGGGGTTTTTGGGTACCCAAACTTCGGGTTCGGGTAACTCGATACCCGAATTTTATTAAAATATTAAATCTGAACCCGAACTTTCGTGTTTCGGGTACGCGAAAATTCGAGCGGGTTCCGAGTATTTTAGTTCAGGCCCAAAAACGGAACCCAAATTTCCATCCTTAATTATAGCATTGCACCGCGCAAAGCGCGGGTGTAAAACTAGTTTAAAATAAAATAAAAGAATTATAACTAGATGTGGACACGAAGGGAACTGCCAGCAGCCTTTTGAGATTAGTATCCAGCTTATTAAATTATTTAACTGAGATTTTTTTTTTAATTAAAAGAAGTATTCCATTTCTGGAAAAAATTAAACATGAATTCCATGTAAATCGCCGGCCATAATGTGCATGAAAAGAAGCTTCTTAATAAGATCGAAGATAAATCCTTTTCAACATCTTCGTCATATTAAAGTTTCACGTCTCGTTGATATCGAGTCCGTTAAATATTTAAAGTTTCATGATATTAGAGTTTTCACTGATCGTTATAAAAATGATATTATAAATAGACACATCCAATCTAGACGAAGAAATCCTTGTATTAGTAGTATATTAAGAATATGATTAGATCATCAAGAGAGAGTTGAGTTTTTGAAGATTTAGGTATTTAAAACAAGAAGTTACAGTTGCGCCTAAACAGTTGACTTCAAATTTAAATTTAGACAAGCCAAGCTTGGCCGGTCATGAACTAATTGAAATGCTATGTCACTATACATTTAATCACAATTTTCAACTATTCTTTTTGTTTTTTTCCACCACCTTCATTTTAATTTTTAAAGGAAATCAATTACTCACGTAAGCTAGATTAAAATGCTCACAAACGCACATTACAAAAATGAAAACAATAACAAGACAATTGAAACGAGACTTTCCCGTTAGCTAAATAATCTAGCTCGAACTATAGAAATTCTTATAATAAATTTATTTGACGGCTCTCCACGTGTCAATTTCACCATTCTCATTGCCGGCCCCAAATGCCTGTGACGCCATCACATATTTAATAAAAAATAAATACTAATTATTTCAATAAATTAAACACACGTACAACTAGTTTATTAATCCACTAATTAAATAAATCAAGCTCGGTTCCCCGCCCCATCACCTATTTACGACACCAAACATTTAAAAAAAAGTGTCGAAAATCATGTAAACAAAAAAACACAAAACTCAGATTAGGTAATCATTAATTAATATAGTTAGTAAACAATATAGTTAAATTATTAAATCATTAGTATTAAATGAGTGTTAGAAAAAGGGACCATGACCGTGAGTTAGCTAACTCTCTTCTTCCACATACACACTCTCTCTCTCTCTCTCTCTAGTCTCTCCTTCCTTCCTCCTTCCCTTCTTATCCCATCTCAATTAATTCCCCTCCCCAAAAACATTCCTAACTGAATTACTCAACCCCCAATTCCGCTTGCATTTATGCGTGACAGGCGAAATTAGGTATTCACAACTGACCTAGAGAGAGAGAGAGAGAGAGAGACGATGGGGAACTGTCAGGCGGTGGATGCAGCGGCGCTGGTGATACAGCACCCGTGCGGGAAGCTGGAGAGGATGTACTGGCCCCTCGCCGCCAGTGACGTCATGAAATCCAACCCCGGCCATTACGTCTCCCTCATTATTCCCCTCGATGTCTCCGACGTCGCCGGCGAGAATCCAGCCGCCGCCGACGCCAGGGCCGTGCGGTACACGCGCGTCAAACTCCTCCGGCCGACCGATAAGCTGCTCCTCGGCCACGCCTATCGCCTCGTCACCACCCAAGGTCGGTTCCGATCGATTTCTGATTCCGATTCTGATTTTGAGTTTGATTTTATGGATTATTGATGAATTTCTCTTATTTTTTATTGTTTTTGTTTGAGCAGAGGTGATGAAGGTGCTGAGGGCGAAGAAGCATGCAAAGATGAGGAGGAGCATGGCGGAATCCGGCGATTCCGAGCGGCGGAGCTCGGGTTCCGAATCGGAGGCGGCGGAGGATAACGATCTGGTAATTAATTTAAATCAATAATTAATCTCAGGCCATTTGATTTTAACTGAGGAGTAATTCGTATTCATAGATTTTCGTGCATTTGTAAATGTTTGAAGATTAATTGAATTAATTCTTCAGGCAACGAGAACGGAGAGACAGCGGCAGCGGCCGGGTTCGACGTCGAAATCGTGGCGGCCGTCGTTACAGAGCATATCGGAGGGCGGGAGCTGATGAATCTGTACTCATAAACAATACTAATTTCGCAAATTTAATTAATAAAAATTAGCTGTTGATTGTTAATTTTGTATAGCTAGAATGGGGAAATAGCGCTTCCCTTCTTCACTAATATATATACATGAAAAAAAAAAAAAAAAAAAAAAAAAAAAAAAAAAAAAACAAATGGGAAAATCTACTGAATCTTAAGCTATGATCAATTCAAGAGTATTTATAGTAAAGTTAATTAATTTTACGAGATCGAGTCTATTATAATATTCGAAATCGAGTCTTTTATAAATGGCTAAACATGCAAATATATTGACGTTGAAATTAATCAAAGATTGACATAAGTTACAAGGATGTCAATTTAAATCAATTCAATTTAGGCTGCATCGATAGGTTGATCCGAATAACTCGAGCTAAAAAGCACGTTATAGTCGAATATTTCTAACGTACTAGCTTCGAACAAGCACGCCTGTGACTATTTCCCGAACAAAGCGAAGCTTCCTTTATTTTCGGAAGGAGAACATTTCCTTTGATATGTAAAAAGAACAGCAGAAAATAGGTAGGACAATTTGGGGTTGCTTTTAGTGAAGAGATATTCTCATAGAGCAGCTTTATTTAGAATGCATACACATAAAGATGATAGATTCTAATATAGGAAGCTCATGTTGAACACTTGTTGTTGTATGTATACGTATAGTGTATGTATACGTATCAAGCCTAAAAAATCCGAACTCAACACAACCGAGTTAGTGCAAATTCATTTGGACAGGTCCGGTAAGTCCGAGCCCACCGGATTTTTATGCTTTTGGGCCAGCCAGCCCAGCCCAACCCAAAATTGGATCGGGCCTACTTTCATGGAGCCCAACTTGGCCAAAAAAACGGGTCAGCGCAGACCGGACCCATTTTGACAGCTCTATTTGCATTGCATGTGTTACCAAAACCTATGAAAGGAAGTATCTAGCTACTTAGGTTCCATGTGACCTTTGGCTCATGGTATCTCACAGCTTAGCCTTTCCTTTTCCTCCGCCAAAAGCGAGTCGATAAACCCAAGAAAGGTTTACGAATCGATGAATCTAGGTAAGCCGCTTCCCCTCTAATCAGTAATTCGAGAATTCGAGACACATATACAACATGGGGTCGTCATACGCCGAGCACTCATGTGTTCTTTCGCATCTTGAAAATTTTCTAGTAATATTTTGTACTATCAAATTCTAATCAAGCATTAATAAAAAGGCTTTGTTAAGGCATGAGCCCAAATGGCACAATTTATGGGCCGAATGGCCCGAATCTATACATAAAAATGCGGTTATAGAATTGGGCCTGAGGCCCAATATTGAGTTTCAAACATCTGATTTGGGCCAAAAATAAATAAATGAAGTAATTAGTTTGGGCTAAAAGCCCAATTATACTATTCGGATTTGGGCCCAAACAGCAATCATGCAGTATTATTGAAAACGTGGAGGAAGATTAATAATCACGTGTAAATACAAAAAAGGCTAATTATAGTAATTAAAGTTTGTTAAGAGATCCTACGTGGCGCTTTCTCCTTAAACACGCAGTAAAGTAGGAATTGACTGGGTCAAAGACAGTGATTCCCTATTTCCAAATTACTAAGATATTACTACCAATAAAACACGCAGTAGTAGTACATTGCATATTCCCAATAAAACAAAACAAAAAATGAATACTTAATTCTTTTAAATATGAAAGATAAAGATTTGAATAAACCTATATAATTAATTATGATTTTTATATTACTGTAAAAGAAATTATTCCCTTCGTCCAATTTATATTTTCTCATTTTATATTCAATAGAGTCTGTTATAGTAATTAAATGAGATAATATAAATGAGACGGAAGGAATATAATATATTTAATGGGATAAATCATAAACGCATGCATCCGTTTTGCTCATCGTAGAAACAGTTATCAGCAGAGAATATCTCTCACTTTTCGAATATTATTCTGTTTTTTTTAAATACTTTTCATACTAATTATTCCCTTATTGAATATTTTAATGAACACTAAAAATTAATCTTAATTTAACTAAGAAAATATACCCTCTTAATTACAAGGAATAATTTATTCAAAAACAAGGGGAAAAATTCAGTCTCCCACTCATTATGAACATTTTTAATGTGCCCACGAATGAAGTAATATATTATTAATGAATAAAATATATAAATATATACCCTAATCTATTTAGCAAAAGTAAACCCTACGAACAACATATCCGGTAAACATATTAAGATTAATCACGGTGGGTAGGAGAGCATTTCTCGAAAACTCAATCAAATTCGACAAATCTTGACATTCTCTCTAGATATGTATGTACTTAACTTTCCAAATCCTTTTTCCTTTTAGACCTTTATTGATAAACTAAAATTTTACATATTAGTGGATAAATAATGTGTTCATATTTTCCAATACTTTCGGCCACATTTTCCCTTACAAGTTCAAATCACATATAAAGAATTTAATTTTAACTATTGATTAAGCCACTTTAGTTTCGTCAACTCGGCTATTAGTTACTCCCATGTCCCATTCATCTAGAGATAAATTCGATTTTCGTCTCATTGATATAAGGATATTATCTTAAATGACAAAATTTTAATCAATTAAAACTCATTTACACAAATTCATTCACTACTACGGTTCTCGTCTTAATTTTGAACTGGAAGAAGTTACCCTCGTATGAGTGAGACGGAGAGTGGATTCAAGAAGCTAAGAAACTGCCAATTTCATAGCTATAAATAAGGCGGGGAGTAGTTCGTTCTGATTAAGACAGGAAAAATAAATACTAGTACTACTTTCATAATAATAAAAAACAATAATATGATGAGTTAAAATATTGATGATTATAGAGATGACTCTTTTGTCTCCACTCTTTATGAATTGGAGGCCACTATCTCATTTTCTCAGACGCTCCTCTCCATTACTATGCTATGCATACCTCTCTCTCTCTCTCTCTCTAGCTCCCCTATTCTCATCCCACTCTCTCTTTATTTTTTCATCTCTCTTTTTAGGGTTTGCCAATTAGGATCCAAAGCCAATTCTTTTTTATTTGTGTTTGTCCCTTTGAGAGAGAGAGAGAGAGAGAGATGAAACACATCTTTTAACAAACCGATCACGTTCAAACTTACATCTTGCAAAGTTTCACGTGTGATCATCTTTGCTTTTTGTTTGAAAAAAATTAAATCTTGATGAAAAAACAGAATTGGAGTAAACCCTAATAAACCAAGAGGTTATAATTATGATTTTGTGTCAAGATCTAAACACCCTTTTCGGCAAAAGTATGTAAATTAAATGATTATTAATCAAGATTTTGCTTCAGATTATTGATCAAAGAAAAACAAATTACTTAAAGTAAATGATGATGCATAAATTTCTACGGCAGAATCATTATACACAGAGCAGTTGATGAGTAACAATCATGCACATTATGTTTTTATTACATCCATATTCGTATATATTCAAGAAACGAGTGTCTTTTATCTCGAATACATTAATTAGTTTCGTATAAAGAAAAATTCAACTAGAAATGGGGACCATATATATTGGTGAATGCTGCTGTCTAGCATTCAGCATAAAATCTCAGCTGTATCTGAGAAAAAAAACATTTTTTTTTTTTTTTTTCTTGAGAATGATTCCAACTTTTGAAAATAAACTTCATTCCTATATCTAAATCCAAATTCCCAATAGTTTTTACATCCAAAAAAAAAAGTATATAAAGCTGAATTTTATGGCCTCTTTTATCTTTGTCATACACATATGCCTAAAAAGTAAGAAATGTTTCTTTAAATTAATATTCATGTATGATTATTGTTTTCATAGTAGAAAGTGACTGAAGAACGCTCCTCTATACCCCTCCATTCCAATAGCTGCATATATATAATTTCATGGAGAGAGAGAGAGAGAGAGAGAGAGAGTTTTTGGCTTTTAGGAGAAAGACCACTTGGGATTCTCTTTTTTAAGATCTCTATTTTATAGTCTTATACATACCTCTTTTACTATTCAAACATAGAATATAGTTTTGGAATTATTTTCTTGTTCATATTACAAAATTCCTTTTTTTTTTTTAATTTCTTTTTTGGGTTTTTTTTCTCTCATTAGGATCTTTGTACACTATGTTGCTCTATGTGTACTGAAATAAGCGAAAGATCCAATCCCCTATGTTGCATGATTCTTGATTGTTTTAATATTTCTTTGAATTGAGAAATATAGGGCTGTGGATATAGAATCTGGTTCACGTAGAAATAAGTTATGACGTGAGAAATATGAATAGATCTGAATCACTAATCTGAATTTGATCCACGACCGTATTGATCTTAAGTATCAATGTATACATAACAAAGCACAATTATCTAACAAACATAGTCTCATATGTGTTCTAAGCATACTTTTACACATTTTTCACATGTTCGCACGTCGGGATTTATTTATACGAACATTTTAGTGGTGGAATTAGGGGAACGTGGAACATGCAAGTGATTAAGCTTTTCTAGTGTCACTAGATAAAGGGGGCATGCTAGTGGAAATTGTATTCTCAATGTTAATATCACAAATTAAAATAATTATCTACTTTACCTATATTTATTTTATGACTATTACATTACCTCATTTTGGCCCCACTTTTCTAAACAAAATTTCTAAGGTGCAAGTATTTCTTATTTTTGACACTTATCTTTAACTTTTTTGATACACACATGTATTATATTTAATAAAACTTTATGGTTGTTGTGGATAGAATTATCAACACCAAAAAAAGGATCAATTCGTATTAAAATACTAAAGCATTAATCACATAACAACACGTCGACATATTATGATTAATTCTTAACTAATTAAATATAGTGAAGGTTTAATATCAAGTTCAAGCATTATATTTCACGTATATATTCAGCAAACGAGTCAAATAAATATACCCCCTCTGTCCACCATTTACTGACATAATTACTATATTGGGACGTCCACCATTTACTGACACTTTCCGTTTTAGGACGTATACCGCACAATCACTTTAACAGTTTATACATCTACTTTTTATTACTTTAACATTTTAATACTATTAAAAAATTCAAATGGACCCACAATTATTCCACTTTAACACTTTAACACATTAATTTATTATTATACCATCAAAATGCAAAAAAAATTGTGCCCATAAAACTATGTCACTATATAGTGGACGGAGGGAGTACTACGAAGTACCGATTTTGCCCTTGCGGTCTCATCAATTAATATCAAGATTATGAAAGAAAGTTAAAGTTCTTTTGTCATTGTTCACCACTCATCTCTTATTTATTAACTCTTTGTTTGAATGTAGTTAGTCGTGGCTTGGTGGCGCCTGGCTGCTATAATTAATTGCATAATTAATTATAGATTTTATAGTAATTGGCTCGTAATTACCTAACAAAACCCACAAAGTTAAAAAAGCTTAGTTAAATGCAATGTGACATTTTTCTAGAAAGGGAGAGAGAGAGAGACTAGTTCAATATAATTGCACAAGTAGTCCAAATCTACAATTTAAATTTGACCTTTAATCTAATTGGCACTTGCCACATACCCCAAAATCTAAAAGATGGTAGCTACTTCAAGCATTATTAATCATATCATAATCTAATTATTGTGGGAGCCACCCCATATATTTAGGGATAGATTCATATTTGCTAAAAGGACTTTTGCCTAAAGTTTTTGTGCAATTAATTCAAAAAGCCTACTCAATATCAATGTAATCACCTAAATCTTCAAAATTTAAACATTATGTGCATTCAAGAAACGAGCCAGATAAAACGAGACGGGCTGGTCACTGAATTCGATGCCCAGACTAATGAGGTAATTTCAAGTCAATAGGTGACAAAATTTGTCACGGATTTTTTATATTATATGAGGAAAATGGGACCAGACCTAAGTCCCAAACCAGCTGTTTGATAAATCAACATGATTGAATGGGAAAAAAAGAAAAATCATATTATTGAATATATGTTTGGTACTTAGTAATTCAGAAGTAGTACCACGTTAGTTTAGGAGTTTGAGACAGTATGTTGTAGGGTGGGGATTATAAAAGTGACTGTCCCTAAATCAATCCCATATTACCTTTTACAGACCATACTTATTTGGCCACGACCCATGTCTCTTTTCATTGCATATTTATTCCACATTTTTCATGTCGGGGCATACGGGGATATCTATACTCACTTCTTCCCATTTTACGAGAACCACTTAACTAACTGACTGACTATTGTAGAATGTTAAATCGCTCAATACTAAACAGAATAATAAGATTGTAAGATAAGTTTAATCTGGTCTTATGAATGTGAATTTCGGGCGAAAACTATCTCTAAAGTGGAGATTCAGATCGACAGTCCAGATTGGTATACGTGTATTCGACTCGATCGAGTGGATTCGACTAGGGCATAAATGTCCGAAATCAAGGGGAGGGAGACCCGGAGACATAGGTCACGAGAAGAGGGGGTTAAGGAGTCATATTCATTGATAGGATGAGTCTTTTATTGCTGGAGGGACCAACCCCCTTCAGTCCCTGCCATCTACACTCACCTCCACTGATTCACACTCACTCTCACACACTTGTTCTTCATAAAGTATTTATTTTTTTATACTCACTGTCACTGATAAACCAAATGGCAAACCTACAAAATCTTCAGTGTCAATCACATGCATTTGCACAGACCCCTCTTAAATGGGTCGAGGTCGGTTTGGTGGGTCTCCCCTAATTCATTACTATATATCCGTCCCACCGATCTAGGAGCGTTTCTTGAATATACACGAGACGTAAAATACAGAAACGTCTCTAGTTCGATGGAACGGGGCAGAGTATTATTCATTGCATCCAAATACAACAACCAAGTGCAAAAAATTTAAGAGAGATGATTCCACAAAAAAGAAAGGCCCCAAAGACCCTCTGTATGGTTATGAGGCCACCTCCTTATTGGCCATTCAAGAAAGAGACTTTTTCTCTCCTTCTAAAAACGTAATTTAAATTACAAATTATTACAAAAAAAAAAAAAAAAAAAAGAATTCGTCGCACGCGCGTGTGTCCCGTGACACGCACGTGCGATCCAACACCCCAAAGAAAAAAAAAATTCAGTCCAGTATATGGTTAGGACAGAAGGAAAAAGCCCCATAAAAAAGGGGTGGATTCCCGCCAAAAAAAGAAGAAGAAAGAAACACACATGCACATGCTCACACACACACACACACACACCCATGCGTGTGTGTGCAAACATCACTCAAAATTTTTAATAAAAAAAAATTAAATAAAAAAAGAAAAAGAAAAGGAGCCATGAACCTCATTTTGTTCTTCCTTTCTCAGCTCTTCTTCTTCTTCCTCCTCTCTCTTGCAGCAGTTGATCATTTACACAGAGTAGAATTGCTCCAAATTCTTCAGAACTGGGTCCCACACTTGATTCAATCCAAGGCTCCATTTCCTCACTAGCAACTACATTTATTAAATTTCCTCTCTCGTCTCACACAAAATTAATTTAATACTACTAGTATTATAGTATTATGTACCAAACCCCCCCCTTCCCTTGGGAATCTGCGATGTAGAGCAATTCCCACTAAAGAAATGGGTCTCTCTCTCTCCTCTCTCTCTCTCTCTTCTTGTACATACATACATGCATTATGCCACCCCCTACTACTTTATCTACATCTCACACTCACTCTTTCATTACCCCTCCCATGATAAAATATAGTGTGATTTTGAGGGTTTTAGACAAACCTTGGACCACTATTATTTTAAGCACCTTTTCTCCCTTGTTTCTTTCTCCCCAACCCTCACTCAGTCACAGCTTCTCTGTGTCACCGTCCACATGCATCCACCCCTTGTTATTCAACCTCCTCCTCTTGTACGGTGACGTGGACGAAGACGAAGATGAGGACGACGTGTCGCTGTATGCTAGGCTCGCCCGCCCCATCACGCGGAGCTGTGGTAGCACCTTCGGGTGCTTCCTCGGGGGGTCCTTTCCCGACAATTTCCGAATCAACTGGTGGCAGCTCGCAATGTTCTCCTGCAATTTTTGTTTTCATTTACAATCAATCTTTCTGTTTTTCGTTTTTTTAAAAAAAAAATAGAAAAAAAAAAATAATAAACAAAAATCTTACCTTGTGAAGTCCATCGCTCCATGATTCGGCGTGTTGAGCGTTGATCGTTGAGAATTTCGGGAGATCGTTTGCTGCACAGAGCATGGCTGCAGCAGCAATGCATGAGGGAAGGTACTCAAGGAAGCTGGCCTCTGTAAATAAATAAATAAATAAATTCAACTCTTTCAACAAGTCAAGATTTATATAATTGATGTATGTTTACGCATGCACATGCATGCATACATCACGCATTCATACATAAATATGAATATGTGCAGAAGTCAAAATAATAAACAGTTGATTAAGAAGTTTTTTCAACATAAAGAAAGGCACCTTGCATTGTAGAGAGAATAATCTCTTTTGCCCTTGATGCGAGGAAGCCGGTATACGTCGCAGTCGGGTCAATTTTGAGAGCGAAAAAGCTTAGATAGCAAAACGGAGAGATCGACCGAAGTCTCCAGTCCAAGACTCTCAGCACAAGAAGCTCCATTCTTTGAATATTCTTTGGCTCAAAGATAAATTTCGCACTCTCAACCTAATTGATATTAATTCAAGATTTTATCACTAATTAAGTATGATTAAAACGAACACTAATTGTTAATTAAAAAATATAAAAAAAATACAATAATTACCTGAAGGTCCAAGAGAGAAGGAACAAGGGGTTCCTCCATTTTAGCAGCTAATGACAAGCATGCAACAGACAAAAGTTGAAATGGCCATCCGTTCATTTTCTGCATTATTGTAAAGCAATGGAATATTGTTTAGCATGCAAAATAAACAACAAAAAAGATTAGGTGGTGTATTAAAATAATCACATTTTCTTTATTCGTCCCTTTATAGACATTACATTTCTTTTGGGGCACATGAACTAAGAAAGAATGAATTTGTGTGTTAAAGTGAAGAGTGAATGTGCAAAAAGTGTTTTTTCTTCCAAATAATAAAAACGTAATGTCTTCCGCAGGACGTACAAAAAGAAAACGTAATGTATATAAAGGAACAAATAAAAAAAGATGCATTAATTCCGAGGTTGGCAAGGATGGCCAGGGAACAAATGGGCCATCTTTATTAAATCAATTTATGGAGAAGATAATTTAGGTAATTAATTATAATTAAACTCAAAAAAGCATGCTTAATATTGAGTCATCACTCACATATTCCTGCATAATCTCATAATTCATCAAATAATTACGTATTAGAAAATGGTAGTTTGGATATAATTTAATTGATTGTGATTAATTGCCCTTTTTAATTATGAAAGCACCCTTTTGTTACAATATAGTTTTAGTCCATACGTGTGACACTTTTTCTCCATAAACAACCATTAATTTAATTAGTGGGTGGACTAAATATTGGTATTAACCGAAAAAGAAATAAATGATTCTGATGTATAGTAGTATGTACTTTATAATAATAATGTCATTACCAATAAAACCAGTATTTCATAAATTCTACATCAAATCATGGAGTTTGTTGCATTAATTTTAATTCTACCCAATAGGAATTTTATAATTATTACATGTCCTTCTCAATATATATTGGTATTAAAAGTCAATATATAGTTTTAGGAGTAAGGAAAAAAAAAGTCAATATTTTTATTTTCATGAGTATTACGGAAATTTGAAAGTGGCAAAAGAAAGAAGACACTTTCATTAATTGTATTACTGTATTAGTAAAGAAAATCAGAATTTGATTAAAAGAATATATATATAAAAGGCTTAGTGTTAAAAAAGTAAATAAAAGTAAAACCTAAGGGGTAAAAAGGTAAGAGTGAATATTTCCATTTGAAGGAGGAAGACAATTTTTGTGACACGAACTGATTAGGAAAACAAGTAAATAAAAGTAAAAACTAAGGGGGGTAAATAGGTAAGATTGAATATTTCCATTTTAAGAAGGAGGCAATTTGTGTGAGACGACCCGATTAGAAAAACGCGATTATCGTAGAAAAAAGTTATCCGTATTTGACGGTGACGGGGTCTTACCGGCAAATGATGGGAGGAAAGAAAACGATCGAAATAGGTGACGGAGAGATACGCCGTTAGTGGCTGAAAACCGTAATACCGTTGTACCTGCATCAAAGCAAGCGATAACTATTCAGTCAACTCATCATAAAATGCGCCGAAAACACTAAAATGCGCCGATGGCCACTGTTTCATCGCCTTCTCGAATGTTCCACCGACTCCCCCACCCGCCGGTGCATATTAGCACCTCGAATCCGAACCAGCTAAAAGTGCGCCCAATGCGTAAACCATCGGGAAAAAAAAAACGGTGGTAACGTGCGCCACCGGCGCATCCTAGATAGTGTCCTAGTTTCACGAGCTACAGTTCGCCACCTGCGCATGATAGCGAAATACCGACGAATCGGAAAACGGAAACAGGAATATTACCTTGAGCATCCATGCAACCGATTCCGCCCTCGCGGAAGCATCGATCGATTGATTCGACTGATGAGAGAGAGGCGAATCGATTCCGGCGAGATCTCTCTCGTCCTCCAAAAGTCCGGCGATGGACTCCTCGACGTCCGGCGGACTGGATTCGATGTCCGATGAGTATTCCGGCAAGTCATCTACCCCGGCAGCGAAGATGATGCTGGAGTCCTCGCCGCAGAGTAGGTCGGAGAAGCAGTCGGAGCACGACAGCGACATGGCGCGAATGCGATCGACCACCGATGATCGGCCGTCAATATCTACTGATCATTAGAAGTACAGCTGCTCCGGACTACCGCCGGAAAATCGTCGGAAAAGTCGCCGGAAATGTAGGCGGCGCGGGTTGTGTGCTAGGGTAGAGTGTGTGTTTGGGCTTAGACAGTCTCTCCTGTTTCCATCGGATATATAGATAGGTAGAAATTTAATTTCCAATATTTATTTATTTATTTATTTATCGAGACAAATTTTATACTCCAAAATTTATATATATATATTTAATATCTGTAAATATAAAAGGCTTCTAGTTTTTGGGCCGTAATAATTTATTCAATGTTGGATCCAAAATTTAAACATAACTATAATTTATCAAAAATTAATGTATTATAGTGTATTAGTGTACTATATAATTGTGCATTGATTGTATTAAAATAATAGAATTTTTGTATTATTTGTGTGTATGAGACATCATTTTCATATATAGAGAAGTATAAATAGGGATGGGGCAGGTTTTCACCTCTTATTTTGTTTCATTGGCTCTCTTGTTATGGTTTTGTCCAATTTAATTCATTAGGACCACATACACATATGTTGTGTGGAGTAATTAAAAATTGCGTCAAATGTCCCGATTTCTAGTCATTTGTGACCGCAATCTTTAAATTTTGTATTAATTGATTAAAAAATTATGTCTATTTTGCACATATTGTAGTATGTTCAATAATCAATGTACAAAAATTAGTGTTAATTGTGTTACAACTTAATCCATGGGATTGAGATTGTTTTTGTGATAAGAGTATAGAACGTATAGTATCGTCTCGGGCTCGTTTTATTTGGCCCGTTTGTCTGTCTCGGTTTATTTGGCTCGTTTGATATTTAGAAGATTGATTTGATTTTTATTTTTATTTAAAATATGTTTTTGTATGATTGTATGTCGGTAATTGAGGGCAAATCCTTTTGAGTTAGATGACATTTGGTTTAGTCCAATGAGAATCCACTATAAATCATTTTCGTGAGCCCACGTGCCTCGTGACGTGGAATTATTTTTCACTTTTTCTGAAAATATGCTCTAATAAAATTGCTTTTTAACAAACTATTAACGACTTCTAGATTTAAACTTTTGGAGATTAGCGATTTTCAGTTATAAAAATGCGATTTTAACATTTATTTGACTCTATTTTTTTCTTTAACTGCGGCATTATCTAACCCAATGAGGCCCAATCCATGTCGAGAATGGACTTTTCTTTTTTTTTTTTTGATTTTTTTTTTACAAATGTGAAAACTATTCGTGGGCTTTTAACAGTATAAAATACTATTCATTAGGAGATTTTTTATTTTTATTTTTTAGTTTTTTGTAATTGTATTTATATGTAAGTAATAGTTATAATAGTAACAATTATTTATATTTAAATAAAAGCTTGAATCTGTAGAAAACGATGAAATCAATTAGTTTACGTATATCGTACCATCTGGGTCAGAGGTCGAAGAAGTGTACACTTTTAATATTAAGATCATCTTGTGCTTAAATTCAACGATGTGGCTATGAATAAGTGAATGAAATGTTTGTTTTCAAGGTACCCATTATTAACTTAAAAAGAGATTCCAACAATAATCCTTCATCACTTCATGTATCACATCAATTTAGATGATTAAGTCCCATAATTTCTCTTACCCTAATTAAAATCATGATGAAAAAAAGAAAAATAGAAAAAGATACTAATTCAATTCAAGAAAAAGAAAAAAAGGAAGAAAATGAGCCAAAAATGTAGGGACATGAAACATTTCTTCATCAATTAATTCTCATGGCTTTTGTCAACTGTTGCTAACCTACTAGCACATTGTCTGTCACCTCTATTAATTGCCCATCAATTTGAACCCTCAACTTCCATATCCACAATAATATTTAAAAAAAAAAATTACAATATTGAGACCAAAATTAGCAAGGCATAGTAGAATTGATTGATCATATACATTGCATTTCTCTGCTAATTACAATTGATAATGTTGTTAGGGCTACCGAAACGTCAGACAGATCAGCACCAACCACTCGGGCTTTATGTCATTCTGGATTAGATCAGCCTAGGCTTAAAATTTGATCGGGTTTTACCGTCTTACTCGAAATTTGGTCAAGTTTACCGTTACCAGCTCTAACTGCAGTGGGACACAACTACTAATGAATTTTATAGAGAGGAAAATTATACATATAGTGGTACAAAATTCCATCAAATTAAGGGAGGAATAAACAATGAAATGTACTATAGTCAACATCCCATGAATAAAGCACAGTGCCCATGTCCTGAGCATGAGATATGGGGTTTTGCTGGATGTGGGATATGCATATGCCTCTCTCTCTCTCTCTCTCTAGAGAGTATAGTATTTGATTAATTTGATTTCTTAGCCTCTTAACACACCTCCACACATCCATAATTGTTTTTTCTTGTGACATGTAGTATGCAACATGGCCAATTTATTGTTTATATATAGTGCAAAGTGGAAGCTTCATTTTCATCACTTGTTAGTTGTTACTGCATTCTTTGATTAATGTAACTATGCTTTCCTGTATTTTTCAACATTTCATTATTGCGCTTTGACAAAGTCCTACTAATGATCACTATTATTTAGGTGCTTGTGCATTTTCACATTGTTCTATCACTTCATTATACTTTTTCCACTATTGGCACAAGATTGATCACTTCCCATTTTCCCGCATTTCTTTATCAGGCAAGACCCAAGGTTGTTAAGGGGGTTTTAACTCGTGACCTATCGGATCATAGACTACCCATGTGACACTCTAGTCACGCCCTAATTCCTTATTCATGCATACGCATCTTTCCGATTCTCGTTTTAAAATAATTAACAGAGAACTCGAGGCTGCACCATGAAGAACTCGAACTCAGAACCTTTGATCCCGAAACTTAAACCCTTAGGAGGCTACTACCGTCAGACCAACACACGCACACACGTCTTTCCAATTCTCATGACTAACACTAAACTCCAAGAAATACAAACATTTATTTAGTAACATTATTTTCTTGAATTTTTTTTATCAATGGCTGCTATATAAAACATTAGAAAAGTTCGTCCAACATGGCACTGATTTGGTTGTACCTTGTCATTTGATTCCCAATTAGTATTGTAATTAGTATTAATTAATATAATTACATGAATCTATGTATTGCCAAGGGCACTTAGCCAACACAGAACTTTTGAACAGTAGCTCAAAATTCATGTCTTTTTCTGCAAGAGAATAAAAGAGATCTATGTTTTAATCACATTATTTAGTGCTTGTGTTTGACCAAAAAATAATTAAAAATCAGAACAAAAATGTTATGGACTATTAGGCCAACAACCAAAGTATGTATAAAATGTCACAAATTAAATTATAAGTGATGTTTTCAATCTTTTAAATTTGGCACAACATTTGTCTTAACCTTAAACCTTTTCTCTACAAACTGTCAATTATCTGGCCTTTCATCAAAACCCTAAATCCCTAAAATCTTATCCACCTTAGTAATTTTGTATCAAGTGGATAAATGATAAACAAAATATACTTAATATGCTCACGACTGATGTGACAGACGGTGACGATAAATGTGATAATATCCTATATCAATAGCGATTGTCATGGTAGATAAAACATCTAATTTTTAATGCAAGGGTAGAAAAGGACATATATAATTTAATAAAAGTCTAACTTGAATTTTGAGTTAGGCTTTCTTAGACTTGGCCAAACCGAATTTAATTGATATAGTAAGAGTACAAACAATTCTTTCCGACCAAAATTGTCAAATATAATTGAGACAAAAGTAAACAACCTTGAATTTTTGTTACAACTAATTATTACTTTGGCCGTCTACTACTCTAGAGCACACTTATATAATCTAAATCAATCAAAACTTCAATTTATGAAACATGTGTGCAATATAATATTATACTCCATACGTCCAGGATTTGTTGATTTCTTAGCTCGTGTCGGGTATCGAATGAGATCTTCTATTGCGTTCCTATTGCAACGATCGATGACTGTCACGCCTCAAATCAATAGGAAATCTCATCCGGTTGGATACCTTGATATAAGAGGTGTCAAGGCCTTTGGAAATTCAATGCGGGCCTAATGAAATAATTTAATTCTCATAGGCCCAGCCCGAAGCCCATTTGGGTGAGGGAAATTGGGCTTTGCCAATAATAATTTGGGCCCAAACATAGATGATCGAGCCCAATTTATACTACGGGCCTCAAGTTTATTCTTTAGTTGGGCCCGGCCCGGCCCATTCGACCTCCATCGTCTTCTTCAGCGCAGCCTTTAACAAAACTGAAGAACACTCTGCCTCCATCTCCCCTTATCTATAAAAATCGAAATATTTCAAAATTCCCAACAAAAATCAGTTCAAATTGCACCGGTTAAGAACTCAATGCTGAGTCTAGGAAGGTTTCCGGCGAAGTTGCAGTACGACGCCGTTCTGCACAGCCCCATTACGAACTACCTTCAGTTCCCTCCCAAATCCCACCTCCCATGCTCGGCCCGCCTCCCTTCCGAAGCTGTTATACTGAAAGCGCGAGCTGGGCTGTGCTGTAGCGCCTCGAAAACCAAGAAAAAGGGCGGCTTTACGGTGGAAGAAATCGACGGCGGCGACGAATTTGAAGACGAGGATTTCGACGGCGAGTTTTCAGATTCCGACGAAATCGAGGGCGGCGACGGCAGAGGAGAATTCGACGATGATGAGGTGGTTGTTCCTTTGAAGAACATGAAGAAGTGGCTCGAGCGCAGGCCGCGTGGGTTCGGTGAGGGAAAAGTGTATGATACTACGATTGAGGATAAATTGATGGAAGAAATCGAGCAGAGTAGGGTTGCCCAGATTGCGAATGTGAGTAAACTCAAGGATGATCCCATCAAATCGAATTCCCAGAAAGAAGCAAGCAAGAAGGATAAAGGTTTCGCCATTTTCTTTGATGCTTACGATTTCTAGATTTCTTGATGTTTTTCATGTTGGATTGTGTGTATTGCTGCGTGTTAGGGTTAGATTTGAGTAGAACATGAATATGTGGAGCTTGTTTGAGAGTTTGAAACTGGGATTGAGCTTGAGTTTGGTTTCTTGGTGAGGTGTACTACCTCCGTCCCGAATGAAACGCACCCCGTCTTTTGGAAAAGCTCGAACACATTTCCGATAAAGACAAGGGGTGCGTTTCGTTTGGGAGGAGGAAGTATTCATTAATAGGTATTGCATGGATTTGACTCTTTGAGCAGCTGAAAAATCATCTGCTACTACTTTATTAGTACTTCATAAATTTAGAGTTTATATCTCCTTTTGGTGACTAGAACTAGAGTTAATATCTACTATGCTGGAAATCTGCAGTGCCTCCGCCTATCGTAGATGGATTTCGGGTGCGTTTGGTGAATCTTCCTAAGAAGAAGAACATTCACAAGGATTTACGAGTGGCTTTTAAAGGAGTTGCTGGAGTAGTAAATATAGTCCCACTTGTTTCCGGAAATGAAAAAACGAGGGATCCGGTGTGCAAAGGAATTGCTTTCGTCGACTTCAAGAACAAGAACGAGGCAGAGAGGTTGGTACATGTGCAGATGCACATTATGTAGTTGTTGTGTTCGTTGAATTTTATAAAGTTGGGCTGAATTTGGTTGTGTCTGAATAGGTTTATACAGAACTTCTCCGGCAAACCTATATTGTTCGGCAAGGTTGAGAAGGAGATCAAATGTGAAATGATGAACACGAAGCTAACGAAGCCTGAGTCTGATCGATCTGTTAGGAGGAGTAACGGCCCTTCTCTTCAACCCATTCTCAACTCAGATGAAGAGCCCGTCTCTGCCTCTGAAATCGACAAGTCACTGCTGTTTCCATCGAAAGAGAGCATTTCTAGCGAACTCAATGATGCAGATGAGAGAAATGATGCATCAGAAGAAAGGGAAGAAGATGAAGATGTGATCAGCGCCACCTCAACTACCCCCGATCCTGATCTAGCTGATGAACCAGAAGACGGAAAAGATTCTGCCATTGATGCCTCTTCGTTGAAGCAGACAAAAAAAATGAAGAAGCATCCGAAGAAGGTGGCATCAAGAAAAGTGAAGGCTGATGTTCCAAAACTATACATACCAGGATCTGCCAAAAAGTAAGCACAGATTAGTATGCAGAGATTAGAGAGTAAAGCTATAGTTCCCACCTCCTTATCGAAGCTTTTTCTCGTATATGCAGGTTGGAGAGTCGAGAGAAGGCGGTTCTCACAGGCGTGTTTTCGAAATACGGAACTGCTGCTTCAACTGTAAAGGAAAAGGAACAGAGTAGATAGCAGATGATCACCTTTCTTGAAGATGAACTGTTTTGTGTTTCAAGAATGTGATGAAACAATATATCTTTTCTTTAATTTGTATTTAAATTTATTAAAATGTATACATCAGTTTTGACTTCAGGAAAGGTAATATCTATAAAATGCTTGGAATCAAAATTTAAAAATGTAAAATTGAAATGAAAGATTAATATGGAAAGATACTAATCTAATTGCTAATGGGCACTTTCCCTTTCCTTTAAAAGTTGCACTAAATCAAGAAATTATTCAACTTGCTCAGATGAATGTTTCGTCACCTATCGTAGATATTTTAAATAAGAATGACGTATGTTCACGTTGAATAGAGAAACGTTCCCTTCAATATACATTAACAAGAAAGAAAGAAGAAAGAAAGAAAAACAAACTTTCAATTAAAATCTAAAAAAAAAAAAGGCTTTGATTAAATGAAAAATGAAAAAGATTTCATTAAATCACACCTAAAACAGTAAAACCCCAACACCTACCCACCCCCCACCACCCTCCACCCACCCCCCACCCACTTCCCCAATCTCACCTCCTTCCACAAACTCCCCCACTCCACCCACCCTACCCCCTACCCCCACCCACCCCTCCTTCCCCTTTCTCATGCTAAGCAACTACTGGTTACAGTAAGGGTTCTGCGATTTTGCTGGAATTTGCTGCGTTGCTTATGCCAGTATGGTATCATTCATTGTACTTGCTGTTTCCCTTTTCAGTTCAATTGATCACTCATGGATTCCTGTTGTTTTTTCACGTTCTGTTTTATTTTACCATTTTTTTGGTGGTTTTTGGTATTGATTTTTCTTTACTAATGTTTGTGTTCCTGGGTTTTGATGGATGCTTAGGGGTTTTTCTGTTGTTTGTGTGTTTTGGTTGGTGGGAAAGCGTCGGTCTTGTTCAGAAGTTGCTGAAGTTTGATTCTTTAGGAGATATGGGAATTGAGGCGTAAATTCATTTCTCTCTCTCTCTCTCTCTCTCTCTCTCTCTCTCTCTCTCTCTCTCTCTCTCTCTTCACGTTGTTATCGTTGAAGGAAGCGTCTGTGCTTTTATGTATTGTTGTTCTTGTTTCATTTCCTTTAGTCATAACAGTAACAGAAGCGTTATAGTATAACATATTCGAACAAAGTTAAATTGTTGCTTAGTAGTTCATAAAGGTTGGGAATTCGTTGCTAGAACGTTTAAACACCGGATAGTCGGGAAGAAAGGCTCGATTTTGGGCCTAAATTTACTCTCATTTGCTTTAGGAGACATTTGATTGAGGGAAATGCTAGAATTCTGCCCCTTTCGTCTTTCACCGGGTTTATTTTTGTATGGATTACTTTCAGGAAATCTGGGGAGTTGAAGGGAGATAAATTGGAATGATCGGTTGGTTTCGTACATGTGGCTCATCGATAATAACAGGAACTAGGCTTTTCGCCACCACAAGCCCTTCTTGCAAATACCTTATTCCTTCATGGGGAGCAAGCTTCCAGCATTGCAGTGCTAGGACGGTGAAATTTGAACTATTGTTGACGAGGATTCAGTCTCAGGGCTATTCGACAAAAAGGCCCCGTAAGGAGAATACTGATCCTAAACCAGTCATGAAGGATGACAAGGAAGCTTTTTTCGTTGTTCGCAAGGGTGATCTTGTGGGAGTTTACAAAAGCTTAAGTGATTGTCAAGCTCAAGTTGGAGCCTCGGTAATCATAACCTCCTTGGACTGTGATTTGAATTATTTTCGTATGCTTCCTGGCTATTTGAGTATAATTCCGGCCGTGATTCATAAAACTTTTGATTCTCATTATTGACTGTCCTTGAACTGTTTAATGAAATTTTGCTACACTCTTTGGTGCTAATTATCCTTAGTTGTTGTGGATATATTATGAGTTGTTTCATCTTGTACAGCCACATTTTTCGTTTGAATTACATAACTTGTGTAGTTTTCTCAAGTTTTGGAATCGCTTTCTGAATCGATCATCCAGAAAATTGCACTTACTTTTTCCAACTCTTGTCTGGCTGTCATTTCCAGGGGACACTATGATTTGGTTAGAATCGATGAAATCAAGTGTTCTTTTAATTAATGAAAACACTAATCCAGATATACTTTTTCCCCCACCACATTCTTCACGAAACTTATTTCTGACCATTTTGACTGGATGTTTTGAAAATGAAAACCCAAAATTAACTTGTTTGTTTCTTTATTTCCAACCAGATATGTGATCCTCCAGTGAGTGTGTACAAAGGTTATAACATGCCCAAGGACACGGAGAAGCATCTTATGTCGTGTGGGCTTAAGAATGCTCTTTACTCCATTAGAGCTTCTGATCTTACTGAAGAGCTTTTTGGCACTCTTGTATCGTGCCCGTTTCAGGTCAGGTCTTCTGTACGTGTTTATATTCTCGATTCTCTTATTTGGTAGGAGTATTATTTCTCGTTCTCATCTGCTAAAACTCGTCTAAGCAGTGCGATTAATAATATTTCTTGATCTTGCATGTTTCCTTTAATGATACTGCTAGTTTCCATTAAATGAATAAAAAGAAATGAAGTTCAATCATCCGGGGACTCTGACAACAATTCCCAGAATTAGATCCTCTATATTATACTTTATAATATTAGGAGTTTACAATTTCTTGAATCTAGCTTTTAGCCAAATATTCTCTAAGTGAAAGATCGTAAATGCAACTCAGTGCTAGGATAAAATCTTGTGGCCAAAGCTAAATAAGCTGTGAAGGGAAACTTATCTGCTCGAGTTCTATCACTTTTTTATTTTTCCAGGCTAGTTAAAAAGCATGCATCAACAGTTGAGAAAATTACACTGGATTTACGAAAGTTTAATTCTTCACTCTGCAGCCTTCTTCATCAAGAGGTGAAACATCTAGTGAACCCGTGACAAAGAAGAGGCCACAGGAACCTATGTGGTCAGAGTACGGTGTAAGTCGGATCATTTCCAAATCTCGAATTCATTTATGCTGAGTAGACTGGAATCTATTTCAACGACACAAACTTTTCTGTTGTTTTCAGTCACTTATATGGTCAATTTGATTGGAATGAAACTTGACTCTATGGCTAATCTACACTATATGATTTCCAGGAGGCTGTTGGACCCGTCTTGACTGCAAACGATGCATTAACAAAGCATTTCAAGTTAGACCCGTATAGACTTGATCCGAATCAGTCAATTTGTGTGAGTGGCTTATGGTTGGGTTTCTCAACACAATGCTTTCTTCTTTTATAAGAGTTCCAATACAGAAGTTCGTTAATATTCTCCTTAAATGTCGTTCAACTCATGGTTAAACATTAAACTTTTACGATATGAATATAGTAGTGATACCTAAAAGAGTAAATGCAAATTTCCATGCTTTAATGGCAATCCATGTGTCCTTCACAGAGATCTTGTACTATCGAGTTTGATGGTGCTTCCAAAGGGAATCCTGGTCAAGCCGGGGCCGGAGCTATACTGCGTTCTGATGATGGAAACATGGTGAATATTTTTGCTTCGCATATTTGACATTTTTTTCACAGTGTCAAATTATTTCTCTGGTCACAATGCATAATTTCTAACATTTTCCACTTGTTAGATTTGTAAGTTGCGTCAAGGTTTAGGCATCGCCACCAACAATTTTGCTGAATACCGTGGATTCATATTAGGTCTGAAATGTGCACTCGCCAAAGGTTTTACTAGTGTTCGAGTTCGAGGTGACTCCAAACTCGTTTGCATGCAGGTATACTCAACATATACCTCATATTCATAACTCATCTTTAAGCATTTATCGTATATTTTTGTGTACAATAGTTTCTACGTTCGTTTATGCTTCACTTACTGAGTCATGAATATGTCTGTCGTAGATTCAAGGATTGTGGAAGGTGAAAAACCAAAATATCTCCGGATTGTATGACGAGGCCAAGAAATTGAAGGATAGATTCCTCTCGTTCCAAATCATTCACGTTTTAAGGGTAACTGCACTTCTCATTTCCTTTTCATCACAAGTCTCATTCACCAGCCCACATTACTAGTCGTTTGACACTGGCTCGTTATTCCATCTTGTCGAAGGACTTAAATTCTGAGGCCGATGCTCTGGCTAACATGGCTGTCGATCTTCCTGGTAACTTTTCACTCCCGTCTCATGATTTATACTAGTTTTTAGTTATTTAAATTACATGTATACTGATTGCTCTTAACCTGCTTCTTCTGTTCTCGACTACAACAGACGGAGAGATTAAAGAGGATCCCGATAAATAACTTCTAAAACTACCAAATACGCAGCAGTGTTCGAGAGCCTTATGCCTCTTCTTTGCCTTCGCCTTCGTCTTCGTCTTCCTCTTCCTCTTCGCAGGCGATTATAAGGCTCGTTGTGGTTCGGAAGCTTCGTTTTTTTACCTTTATTTTCTTTAGAGATCCCTTTTGATTTATTGGGTGGCTCTTATTTATAAATTGCAATTTTGAACGGTTCAATTTGTTGTTGAAGTGGGGTGTAGATTAGTTATATGATTTACGTGCATGGTGATGAACTAGGTTAGGTTAGATGAGGGAATTAGTCTTTAATTGGACATTGACGGATATTTTGAAATTTCTTGAGTTATGTAATAAAAATGGTGGTTATTCCTCCGTCGCGTCTCATTTAGAACGACTCATTTTTCACTTAGAAACAACGCTTTGATAATGACCTAAGTGACAGAAATTGAAATATTACATGCTATCTTAGTTATTCTAACTTATTATTTAATTTACCAACTACTCATTTGCTCGTTTATATATAATTTGAATTATAAATCTAAAATTATGATGATTTATTCGTTCATTCTTCAATTTATGTGATTTGTACATTAAATTAGAGATAAATAGACGAAAAGAGTATCGGATGGGTATAAATATTCAACAACATATGTAGAACAGAAGGAATATTAGAATGAATACATAATACTACTATTCAACTATTCATTATCAACGAGACAAAAGTAACAACGAACTCTGACTCAATAGGCCACCGATTCAAACCCCCGTAACAACCATGATCTTGCCCGATTAAAAAAAAAAAAATCTTACTTGTGAATGAAATATGAAGCCCAAATATCCGGCCCAGCCCAAAAGAGTAAAACCTCCGAAGGCCCGACCCGGCCCATTAGGGGTTAAGTCCTTATGTAACCCTTTCTTCCTTTCATTTGTGCCGCCATTACACCTGCTGATAAAACAGCAGTAGCGCCGCTCCCACCGTCGGCGCCTCATTCCGCCGCTTCTCTCTTCGGCCTGAACGCGCTGTGAGTTCTTCTGCCTCTTCTCCTACTATTGTTTCCGATCACCGTCTCTATTTACTATCGGAATGTTGAATCGTTTATTTCAATTTAGGCCTTCCTTTGATTTACGAAATTGAGTTTTACCGTTTGAAGCTTGTAGTTCTGCTGTAGCTGCTGTTTTCCTTTGATTTTATGTTATGTGTTTGCTCGATAGTTATTTCTTAGGCTTGGGGAAATCGATTTGATGATGATTTGAGTTCAGATTTTTTGTTAGCTCTACATCGATTAGCTGAAATTTATGTGAAGTTTATTGAGGTTTTTGCTTCTGTTGATTGTTTCTATCTTTAGCTGTTATGCATTTCCTTTCACCTTGACGCGCTGTTGATCGTGTATGGATGATTATGTTCGTCTCTGTTGTGTGTGGTAATCATATTTGTTCATGAAGTGCTTATAGCGGCAGCTTAGTTCTGTGTGTATCTCGTTGCTATGTCCGTTGGCTCTATTTTATGTGTTTGGTGATTTTAATTCTCTTTCTGTTGTATGTTGAAGGATAAAAGATTTAAGCCATGGTTCAGTACAATTTCAAGAAGATTACTGTGGTCCCCACGGGGAAGGAATTCATCGACATCATCCTCTCCCGTACCCAACGCCGGACGCCCACCCAAGTGCACAAGGGGTATGCCATCTCTCGTCTCCGCCAGTTTTACATGCGAAAGGTGAAGTTCACCCAGCAGAATTTTCACGAGAAGCTCTCCACAATCATTGATGATTTCCCCAGACTCAATGATATCCATCCTTTCTATGGAGACTTGCTTCATGTTCTTTACAACAAAGACCATTACAAGCTTGCCCTGGGCCAAATCAACACTGCGCGAAATCTTATTGGTAAGATTTCGAAGGACTATGTCAGGCTGCTGAA
This sequence comes from Thymus mandschuricus, assembly GCA_029379335.1. Lineage (NCBI taxonomy): Eukaryota > Viridiplantae > Streptophyta > Magnoliopsida > Lamiales > Lamiaceae > Thymus > Thymus mandschuricus. The sequence continues at coordinate 753,999 of CM057083.1, read as the reverse complement.
GTATGGTGATTCTCTTTATCGATGCAAGTCGCTGAAAGTTGCTGCTCTTGGGCGTATGTGTACTGTTATCAAAAGGGTTACTCCTAGTTTAGCTTATCTTGAACAGATTAGACAGCACATGGCTAGGTTGCCTTCTATTGATCCAAACACACGGACTGTCTTGATCTGTGGGTACCCGAATGTGGGTAAGAGTTCGTTCATGAACAAAATCACAAGAGCTGATGTTGATGTTCAACCATATGCCTTCACCACGAAGTCACTGTTTGTTGGCCATACAGATTATAAGTATCTGAGGTATCAAGTGATTGACACTCCTGGGATCTTGGATCGACCCTTTGAGGATCGTAATATCATTGAAATGTGCAGTATTACAGCTCTTGCACATTTGAGGGCTGCTGTTCTGTTTTTCCTTGATATCTCTGGTTCTTGTGGGTACAGCATAGCTCAACAAGCTGCTCTTTTCGATAGCATCAAGTCATTGTTTATGAACAAGCCCTTGATCATTGTCTGCAATAAGACTGATTTGCAGGCGCTGGAAGGGCTGAATGAAGATGATATGAAACTGGTGATGGAGATGAAGGCAGAAGCTATGAAAACTGTTATAGGTGAAGGGGGTGAAGCGACAGACGATAGTAGTGTGCTCTTGACTATGAGTACTTTGACTGAGCAAGGAGTGATGGATGTAAAGAATGCTGCTTGTGAGAGGCTGTTGAATCAGAGGGTGGAGCAAAAGATGAAGTCGAAAAAACTGAGCGACTGTTTGAATCGTTTCCATGTTGCCATGCCTAAACCTCGTGATCAGAAGGAGAGGCCTGTGCATATTCCTCAAGCTGTATTGGATGCCAAAGCTAAGCAAGCTGATGAAGCAGAGAAGAGGAAGCTGGAGAGAGATCTCGAAAATGAGAATGGAGGTGCAGGTGTTTACTCTGCTAGCTTGAAGAAGCGATACATGCTTGCAGATGATGATTGGAAGGAGGATATTATCCCAGAAATCCTTGATGGACACAATGTAGCTGATTTCCTCGATCCAGATATATTAATGAGACTGGAGGAGTTGGAGAAAGAAGAAGGTGTTCTCCAAGGGTTGGAAGAAGATGATGATTTCGAGATGGATGGAGCCGAGCTCACCCCTGAAGAACAAGCTGCACTTGCAGAAATCAGGAAGAAGAAAAGTCTTCTTATCCAACAGCATAGAATTAAAAAGAGCACTGCCGAGAGCCGACCAATTGTCCCGAGAAAATTCGACAAGGACAAGAAATTCACATCCGAAAGAATGGGGAGACAGTTATCGAACTTGGGACTCGATCCTTCCATGGCTATCGACCGTGCTCGAAGCAAATCTAGGGGTCGTAAGAGGGAGAGATCGCCTTCAAGAGCTGGAGTAGAATCAATGGAAGTCGACGGCGACCAACAGAATAAGAAGAAGATGAGGTTGAAGTCCAGATCCATGTCGAGGTCCAGGTCAATGTCGAGACCTCCATTAAGTGAAGTTGTTCCAGGGGAGGGCTTCAAAGATTCTGCCCAGAAGAAGAAGGCCATCAAGATTGGCAGAGGCTCAAGTAAGAACAGGAACAAGGATGCCCGTAAAGGAGAAGCTGACAGAGTTATCCCGACTCTCAAACCAAAACACTTGTTCTCTGGCAAGAGATCAACCGGCAAAACTGACAGGCGTTAGTGAGATCAAGGTAATACTCTTTATTCTTTGTCCATTGAATAGTGATGCTGTTTCATTATCTAAAACGTGATTCCAACTTTGGGTGATTTGGTTGATGCAGATCATGAGTCATCGTCTTGTTTGTGGAGAACCATCTTGCTGCGAGATAGAAGTTGTGGTGGCTAATGTTTTCGTTTTTTCGTTCTGAAATTATGCAATTTTTGCTCCTTATGTCTTGACTTGTAGTATTGTTGCTGAATTTCTTAGAGTTGGTGATATATCAAAGTTTTGGCCGGATTTTGATTGTTATATTTATTCATACTTGTTATAGTAAAAGAGTGATGTTTTTTTACTAGGATTATTTTGTTTTAGGATATGAATATTTGCAGCTGGCCGAGGTGATTGGCTCAAGTAATGCCTCTAACCAAGTAAACAGCTGCGCATATTAATTAATCGGTACAACAACCAGCTCCTGCCTCCCTGAGTTTCGGGGGCAGGATAGAGAGTGCCTTACATACCAATTCCCAACCTTTTATTTCATTCATCCTTTTGACGTGAAATTTGAAGGTCGTGTAACGAAGGACTTGAAGTTATTCAAGAAACTATTCAAAGCTTGTTTCGAGAGATTTCGGTTATCTTCAATAGGAAATGAAAATCGTTTGTGGGGTAAAATTGCTAGTAAAATTAAAAGAAGCTACGTCGTACATCAGAAAATGTCAAAGACAAACTCACTTTATACGTGTGTGAAGAAATCTGAATTGCCTTAATTCTATGTATATATATATTTTTTTTAGTTTTAAAATAAAAATAATAATAATTAATTGATTATAAAAAATAGGTATGTTTATAGAAATTTGTTTGAGGAAATTCTTTTCTTCCAACTGCTAAAGTGCCATAGTATATAGCCCAAGCAAGCATAAGACTCAAACCGACTTGGAGCGTAAGAAAGCACAAAAGGGACAAAAAATTCTCCACGATTCTGTAATTTCTCTCTCAGAATCTGAAATCAATAGCGCGGAGGTGATGACGACGGCGTTCAGGCGGCCGCTGGTGACCGCTGCTGCGGCGGTGTTAAGGAGCCAGCGGTCTTATCGGTCTGCATTTCTGGAGCGCGCGAGCTGCCGCCGCCTCTCGACGAACGATCCGCCGTCGCTGCGTAAATGCGCTTCATCGGCGGAGGCGCTGCTTGGGGATGAGGCCGACACCGCCGTCCCGAAGGTCGAGATGGCGCCCCTAGTGATTCAGCGGCGCGTGGTGGTGTACGACGGCGTTTGCCACCTGTGCCACACTGGTACTTTTTTTATTTTTTTTTGAATGATTTTTTTTCTTCACATTTTTCTGTGTGCGGATGGCGATTATCCTCTCTGATCTAATTGTTTTTCTAATGCTTCAGCTTCAAAATTTATGAACTTGCACGCACATGAGAAATTCCTAATTTTTGAGATTTTTGGGAGTTTTCCTTCACATTTGGTGTGTGTGTTATGTTCTGCGTTTTTTATTTGCTACTATTGTTGAATGTTGAAAACTTTTTGAATTTCTGTTCTACATTTTCTTAGGCCAGATTTTTCCAGATAAAAACCTCAAAATGCTGCATGTTCTATTCTTGCTTGAGTGTGAATTTTAGCGAAGCAATACATTATTTCAGCGTATAAAATGAGTATATAACTTGAAATTCATCCAATATACAGGAGTGAAATGGATTATCAGAGCCGACAAGGACAAGAAAATCAAATTCTGTTGCCTCCAATCAAAAGCAGCTGAGCCTTACATGAAAATCTGCGGAGTGGATCGAGAAGATGTTCTCCGTCGCTTCATCTTTGTCGAGGGCCCCGATTCATACCATCAAGGCTCTGCTGGTAATTGCTCTGAGAAGATGTACCAACTAGCAACATACATTGGCTGATGAATGATGATGTTTCTTTTCTGCAGCTGCTTTGAGAGTTTTCTCATACTTGCCCTTGCCTTATTCTGCTTTGAGTTCTCTAACGGTGGTTCCAACTCCGCTGAGGGATGCTGTCTATGACTACGTGGCAAAGAGGCGCTATGACTGGTTCGGGAAGGAAGACGATTGCTTAGTCCTCAAGGAAGTGGAGTTGCTTGAGAGATTCGTCGATTGGGAAGAGCTGCTGGAGCGCAGCCACTTCCACCAACAATGAGACTGCTATCACGGTATTACTACCCCTGTTTTGCTGGCAATCACAGAGCATTTTGAATCTATGGTGAAGATATGTATATATGTTTCACTAGGGAATTTCTGTTTTTGGCTTGAAGTTTAGTGACCCATGAAATGCTTCGAGAATAGGGGCCGAGTATATGAGTATGCTCGATACAATGAATATTCGATGTTTCTTGATATCCATACACAATAGGTGGGGTGGCATAACTCTGAAGAATAATCCATACCATCTTTGCCTAACTATTCTACATACTAGTACAATATATGCTCTCGATTCGAAGCAGATACAAGAGTAGAGTTTCTGTGACAAAATTGATGAATCCATCTAAGTGCCAGTCCATTCTTTCCAGTCCTTGTCGACATGAGTTTGAGCCCATTTCACGGCTGCCCGAGCAGCCTGAGGTCCTCCGGGCAAGCCTTTCTCGTTGATGGTATCCGCCATATCAATGAAAGGGAGTACGAGCAGTGTTCCCGGGCCGCCATACTCGGTGTGCAAGAAAGTATCGAATATCTGTCGAAATAGGTGCATTCAAACATTCAGCAGTGACATTAGAGTATTGGCTGTAAGAAAAAAGTTGGAGAGGAGTTATCTATCTAACAGAAAGGAAGAGGAGTCTATGAACATTCAACATGAAGAAGCATTAAACTAAAAAATGGAATTAGAAATATCGTAGCAATTCAAGTAAAAGCTTCAACTTTCACTAACTCTTGATTCTAATATGCAACATGGAGAGCATTTAAATCATGAAGCAAGAAAGAGAGAGCATGGGATGAAGTACCTCAGTACAGATTCCGACAACTTCATCGAGGGAATCTCCGAACATCTCTTTCTTGGACAACTTCTTGTGCAAATGGGACTTGAACTTTTCAGTTTCCTAGAGAGAGAGAGAGAGATACCGAAATTAGGAAGATAAACATATATAGTAGAGTAGATGTGAAATGAGCTTACGGATGCAGCGAATTCAGGAATAGGGTCGGGGAATTTGTACTCCTTCTCAGCCCTGCAAATGAGCCTTTTTGAATCGCTTCTTTTGAAAAACGGCGAACAAAGAAGAGTAGAAGAAGAAGAAGAAGAAGGAGGAGGGGTTTTAGCTCCAAATCCAATCGAAGACGATGAGGAACATCCGAAATTAACCGAAAATAAGAAAATCGAAGGCGCCCGCACAGAGGCAACAAGCGAGAGCGCCATTCTCACAATTACTCTCACAGAACTCCTGGGTTTTTGCTTTCCGCCCCCCTCTCTCTCTCTCTCTCTCTCTCTCTCTCTAGAAGTATTTTGAGGGTTTATCTTTATCTACTCTATTTCCAAATAAAAATCTTTTCTTTTTTTCCCTTCTTGAATGTTTGTCTTATTTTCCCTGAGGCTGCTCGAGGGTCAAAAGAGGCATTTCATACTTTCAAACAAGCACAAAAACAGTAGGAATAAATGCTAAAATAAAATAAAATAAAAGCAGGTAAATGGATTGATCAAGAGCAAGATTGTGATATGTTACATAATTACATATGCAATAGCAATAGCAATAGCAATAGCAAAAGAGGAAATCAAAAATACAATACTACAAGTTCCTTTGATTAGGCTCCAGATATGGGAACCCCAGGAAATCAAACACTTCCTTTTCACTCCCAAACTTCAAACTTGCGCTGCCTTTGCTTCCCTACATTCATTCCCCATTATTATCATACATACATAACCCACACAAAACGAACGCATTATACGTACCCGTGTTCCCCCGGAACCATGAGTTGCAGGAAACAATCCCGTGTCATCTAGCCTGAACCCCTTTGTATCCGCCAGTATTCTCAACCTGTTCCAATAAATACCCCAACCACCAGGAGTTGGAAACGCAACGAGGAAGGTAATGGAAGATGGCATAGGTGAGTGTAAATGGGCATACCTCCTGTTTAGCACGTCGTTTCCTGTCCATGCTAGTAATCCAAAAGCATATATATCTCTTGGGTAAACCTACACACAGGTAAGACAGTATTACTAGACAAACTGATTAACGAGTGACACAACTTTAGCAGTATTTTGGACTGAAACATTGATATTATATGCTGTTTCTCTCAGAACTAGATCAAATGAAACATTATAACACCTTGAGATCTATCCGGTGTCGTAACTCTCGACCTGGATAGGTGCAAAGACCAAAATATGTATCCACTCCAGAGTCTGTACCCTAGGCTCAAATATGATGTCAAAATGTTAAACAAGGTAACCGATATCGAGTGAGTAAATCAAGCTTTGTTCCCTTTATACAAATATCATGACTTTCAGCACTACATATAATATAAGGACTGCAAGAAATGGGGGAGAAATTACCTCTTCACTATGAACACTGAAGACCAAATCCTCTCTTAGGAAGTTCATATCCTTAAGACGCTTTACAAACTTTGGGAGAAAGCCCTTATGACTGGAAACAGAAAATGGCCAGGAAAAAAAAAAAGCTAAACAGAGTAAGTGACAGCTTAATGAGAAAATTTCTCCTAAGCTTTCTAAAAAAAGTTATTCCTCACCTTTTCCCATCAGGGTGCGTGATCACAAAATCCATATCTCCACACGTAGCTTTTCCACGCCTGTATGATCCTCCACAAAGAAGGTCCACCTGTAGAAACATATCACCAAAAAATATATAAAAACTGATTCGAAGGAAACATATTGAAAAGGATTTGTTCAATCAGACTTTAGGATGAAAGAGAAGTGTGGCAACAGAAGAACTCCATCTAATGGGCAAATAAAACAAATCAACCAACTTGGTTACAACGATGATCACCTAAATCACAGTGACAAGTGAAAGTGAGGTTGGTTGAGAATTTTATTTATTTTGATTAAAGACAAGATTGTGAGCTTTCAGAGTTATATCAGCAGGTGAGATTCTTACCCCAGGCAATAGCTCTTCTCCAACTTTCTTTAGAAGACTCTCCATTTCTTGAACCTAAATTATTTCGGAAGTCATAAATGTGTTGAAGTTATATGATAATGACCATATTTTTTAATGGAAACACCATGAAACTAATTAGAGGACAGAGAGCAAACCAACCTCATGGCGTGGAATTCTTGTCTTGATGTCATCAAAGTATTTTAAGCCTAACCTCTGGGAATTTGTTAACGATTCCTCCTTTTCAAGATCAGATAGGGTTCTGTGTCCTTTCTCATAAAGTTTTGAAGCAGTTGTAGGTCCAATGCCCCATACTTCTCCAAATAAACTGATCGCACATACCTGAGAAACCACAAGAATATACAACGGAATAAGCAATGAACTTTGTTGGAATATATGAAAAAACCTCTGGCCAATGCGGACTATATGAATACATCCAAAACGACAACAATGCGAATTAGCACTTATTACACTTATAGAGGGGAGACCATTCAGTGCATATAAAAATACAGCCACAACTGCCATGAAAATAATTCAATTTCAGGAAGAAGATATTACCTTTTCGTCCTTCTCAAAGTGCTCCAACTTGGACAGCTTTCCAGTATTCACTATTTCCTGAATCTGTAATTATGTAATCGATGAACATCAATCCATCAATCATCTCTCAATCACAAATTAGATGGCTCAAAAATCAGGCAGAAACTGAGCAAGATAACAACATGAAGTGCTCACATGATCCTGCAGCGACTTTCCGATACCAGGTAGATCCTTAACCTGATCTGCGCTTTCGATTTTGAAAGGCAATTTTTCAATAACTGGAATAGCCTTGTAATAGCTAAATGATCTGCGATCCTCACCTAGAGCTGTCATAGTGCCATTTTCATGAAACATGGGCAAAGTCAGTTTCAAAGCACCGAAAAAACATATTATCATCAACAAAGGCTGTAATTAATAAGTAAACCTCTGTAAATGTCAATAAGCTTCCCAAATATCTGAGTTATATTCCTGTTCATATCAGGAGGGCTGTACAAGGATGATGCACCAGATGAGGAGACCTAATCAAGAATGAAGCAATCATTTCACAGTTGACTAAAATTTTAACAACAAAGCATCAATCAATTTCACTGCCTTCCTCATAAATCATGAACTTACATCTCTATTTAGAGCATTCAAACTCAGATTAGTGACTTCTGGGTTTATAGGGCTCGATCTTTCCGGTTTCGAGGAATATTTCTGGGAATCCACAGCTGTTTCCGAGGTCTTAATCTTCTTCGACGGGCCCTCGATGCTCAAATTTGCACCGGTAGGTTTCGGATTCTCGTCACTACCCTTTCTTCTACAATTTTCTGCAGAATCCTCTGAAAAAATGTAGGTATCTTCAGACACCTTCTCTCCAGCTCTCAAGCTGTCCTCAATCCACTGATAGTTCAGAATTTTCTGCCCAATAAATGAGAGCAACACATCAATTTCGCGGCAAAACATCGGATGAAGAAGAATTTCGGCAATAATTACACACTTACTCCTTTGAATCGCTTCAAGTTCTGCGCGCCGACTGCTTTGAGAAGCGAACCCGAGTCCGCAGCGAAAACGTGGGTAACCCTTTTGGAGAAACTATCCTCAACCTTAGCCCCCAATTGCACCAGTTTCTGCTTCCAAATCTTCGGAAAAACAACAAACACACACCCAGCAACCAACTTAATCGAGATTTCAGCAAGTAGAAGTGCAAGATTTCCGAAAATGGAGAAAGAACCTGAAAGCGACGCGGTTGAACGCCGGCTTCAATGAGGAAGACGGTGATTCCAGAGAAAATCCCGTTGGGATCGGACGGTGGAGCTTTCTTTGGCGCCATTTTTTTCGTGTTTGCCTCTTTCTTCACTCACTCTAGAAGAAAAGCGTACAGTGGAAGATTACAACCCGAGTTGTAATATACAGAGACAGCGAGGGGTAATAAGGTCAATTCAGTGCTGGCCCAAATTCTGCAATTATGAGAAGCAGAGGGCCCAAAAGCCCAATGGGCTAGTTTTTCTTTTTTCTTTTTTTTTTTTTTTAAATTCAGAAGAAACCGAAAATTAAATGGAAAGGGGAAAATTGAAAAATTATAAATTAGAAAAACCCAGCTAAAAACCCCTCATCCGTTCCAAGCGGGGAAAAATGATTCTTCAGCGATCAATTTCAGTGCTGAATAGCTGCAGATTTTCGTCGTATTCTCCTAGAATCTTCTCATTCTCCACGAGCAGCCTCTCTCTGCTATCGCGCTCGCCGGCGTACTTCTCCAGTTTCAGCAATTTTCGCCAGCTCAAGGCGTGTAGGCTCCGACCTTTTGCCACAAACGCCGCCGCCGCAGCCGACGACGGCGCCGAGACGTTTCTCGCGGAGGAAGGCATTTCCTGGACTTCCCTTGGTGTTTCGGATTCCATCTCCCGCGCCCTCTGTAATGTTGGGCTGCACAGGCCGTCTCTAGTCCAGGTTTAGTACCATTTTTTTGTTGCTTAGTTAGTTTGAGCTTTTCTTTTCCTGGGATTTCTATAGTGTTGCTTTTACTTGGGTGGAGTTGGAAGTAATTTTGATTTTGTAGTCAGAATCTCAGTTGTTCATAAATCATAGTAGTGTTACAATTTACAAACTAGATTTTACTAGTGAATGCAGTCACCATTTCCAGATTGAAGGTTTGATTTATCATGTTGTATTTTGTATTATGCACTCAGATTAAATTGAGAGCGATTTCTTTCTAAATTAGACAGTATTAGCATTTGTATAGGAAGTTATCTACTTCACACTTCATGGTAAAGAATGTGCTACCACTGCTTGTTGTCTGAAATCAGTTACCGGTTTCGTCGGTTTTAGCTAGCTCACAAGACTTCTATAGTAGTATAATGATGGAATGTTGAAATATAATCTCCATGGAGTTCTTCTGTATTCTCTGTACTTGCTATGGGGGTCATGAATCATGATATGATCATGGTTGGATTAACATACTTACTGTGATTCAGGCTGCCTGCGTTCCGGCCATTCTTTCCGGAGACGATGTGGTGGTTGCTGCAGAGACAGGAAGTGGTAAAACTCATGGCTACTTAGTTCCTATAATTCACAAATTATGCAGCAGCTCTGATGCTTTGCACGATCCGAAACTGAAGGATCCTCAACAGATCTCTCTCGTTTTATGCCCCAATGTAATGCTGTGTGAGCAAGTGGTGCGGATGGCGAATTCCCTCTGCGGTGAAGCCGGGGGTCCACTTCTCAAAGCAGCTGCCATTTGTGGCCGTCAGGTATGAAATAGGGGTTTGTTTATCATGGTTTAAAATAATGCTTTTGTTGATCATGGATGTTGTTTTGACTGCAGGGATTGTCAGTTAAAGATCCGGATATAATCGTATCGACACCAGTTGCACTTATAAACTATCTTTACGCTATTGACCCTGAAAGACGTAAACGTACTGATTTTATGCGTGGCGTAAAATATGTGGTAACATCCGATTGCTTATTCTGAGTAATTTATTTAACTGAGTGCACTGGATTAGCGAGTTTACTGGTATGGTTATCGATCTCTCTATATATTTGTAGGTATTTGATGAAGCAGACCTGCTGCTATGTGGGAGTTTCCAGAACCAAGTGGTTCGCCTCATAAATATGTTCCGTTTTGATGAGAAGCAGCTATCTAGATTTAAAGAAGCAGATGCTGGGTTGCAGGATCCTTCATCTTCTTCCACGAGTGTATCTGATTCAGAAGAAGACTTTCCAGAAGATTTCAACTTGGAGGAAGAAGACGAGGAAGATGAAGACGACATTGATGAGAAATCGGTTGAGGATTCTAAGACCGGGTCTGGGAAAAGAAATTGGAAAGACTGGAGGAGAGTGAGGAAGATATATGCACGAAGTAAGCAGTACATTTTCGTGGCAGCCACACTTCCTCTTAATGGAAAGAGAACTGCTGGAGGAACGTTGAAACGGATGTTTCCGGAAGTAAACTGGATTAGTGGGAATTATCTCCATCATCATAATCCAAGGTTCTTTCTCTTCGCTCGTATTGCCCTCTTATGTGCTTGATTGTTTCTATAATAAAATGAAATCCATTGATTGTTCTGTGTATTGACATCTGCCCGAAGATAAAATTTGCTACCTCTCGCCAAAACTGCAGATTTCCTGATTTCAGATGCCTAAGAAAGAGTTGTAGTATTTGATTTGAGTGGACATGCAATTCAGAACATAATTCATGCGTTCATGTACTCGTTAGATGAAGTAAAAAATGTACACTTGTTGATTACGATGTATCTGCTGTATGAGTTCAGATTGGAGCAAAAGTGGATTGAAGTGACGAGAGATACACAGGTAGATATACTGATAAATGCTGTGAAAAATGGATATAAACCTGATGCGGATTCTGATACCGGAGTAGTATGGACCATGGTGTTTGCCAACACCGTTGAAGCGGCTGATGCTGTTGCCAACATTCTAACGGGAGCTGGAATTAAATGTGTACGGTATCACAGAAACATCTCTCTAGAAGAGAGGACAGAGAATCTAGTCGATTTCCAGAAGAATGGCGGTGTTTTCGTATGCACTGATGCTGCTGCTCGTGGACTTGACGTACCAAACGTTTCACACGTTATTCAGGTCTGTTTCTTTCAAGTGTACGATTGTATTGTAGGATAGAGTTCAAACGAGTTCAAAACTAATCATTCCATCAAAGTAATTCTTGCTATATTTGTTTTGTGTAGGCAGAGTTTGCTAGTTCTGCTGTAGACTTTTTGCACCGTGTTGGAAGAACAGCCAGAGCCGGTCAGCCTGGGCTCGTCACGAGTATGTATACAGAATCAAACCGGGAGCTCGTTGCTGCAGTTCGTCAGGCTGAAGACCTTGATTTGCCTGTGGTAATGTGATAAGAAACCGTTATTTGTTCAATCCAAAACCATTTTCTCGATCTAATTAACCTATGTTAACTGTTATATGGTTGCAGGAGAAGGCATTTAGTCGAAAGAGAAGCTTCCGGAACAAAATCAAGAAGAGAGACGGCGCATCCTCAGCTCCACGCCCGATTCCAGCATAGGCTGCTTGATCTGTAGGAAGCTACTGCTCTCCAGCTACTTGATCTAAAGCAATGCTTCGGGTTCTCACAAAGTTGAGAAACGGGCACCATCTCGCCTCCGTAAGCTTCCTCTTCATCGTTTCCGATTCTCTCTTCGCCCTCGGCATTCATGTAGTTCACAATCGATAGCACTAGATGACTCTTTGTGGTTTTAAATCCCTATAATTATTGATAAACAAATGATATAGTAATCACTTTATTGAGATCCAAACTAACTTAACTAACAATTCTCTAAATCTTTCATCTCCATCAATTTCATTACAAATTCATTGATAGAATTATCTGAACTCCCCCCTTCATCAGTTGCCTTCACAGCCAGCTCCCTCCATTTTCTTGCATTCTTCCTCATCTCCTCCCTCCTCTCCCCTTCCATCACCTCCTTCAAGCAATAAACCACCTCTTCCTTCCTCGCAATCCCGAACTCGTCCTCCTTAGCCCTCATCCCCACCCCCCATATCTCCTCGATGAACTTGGCGTCCGTCATCTGGTCCGACCACTGGGGCAGCGCCACCATTGGCACCCCCAGCGCCAGCCCTTCCAGAGTCGAGTTCCACCCGCAGTGCGTCACGAAGCATCCGATTGCCGGGTGCGCTAGTGTCTCCAGCTGGTTGCACCATGGCACGACCAGGCCCTTCCCATCGGTGTTGGCAAATCCGGCTGGGAGCTTCTCGCGCTCGGTGTCCCTCACGACCCAGAGGAAGTTGAACGTGCCTGACATTAGCGCATGCGCGATCTCCTCCGTCTGCTTCACTGTCAGTGAGACCATGCTGCCGAACGAGACGTAGACTGCGGATTCTCGCGGCTTGGTGTCGAGCCAAGCTGCACATTGCTCGCTCAGCGGCTTCCATAGGCTTGCGCCGTACCCCTTGTCTCCGTCGATTCGTTCGTCCAGGTACGCCGATGGAACCATTGGCCCCACCAGCTTCGCCGGCCAGTTCTTCTCCACGCTTTTCGCCTCCTGTTTTGATGAATACAGAGCAGTACATTATTATTGGTTCAATTTTCGCAGAAATTTCAAACAATTCATAATTACAGTGCTTTTTAACGTGGTAAATAGTTAAAAAAAAATGGCGGGAAAATTGAGAGAGAGAGAGAGAGAGAGAGAGAGAGAGAGTACCTGCCCTTCGAGTGCTTGGAAAGAGTTGGCAAACACGAAATCCGCCATCGCCAGATTTGAAAACTGACTCAATTTCATAGCCAAGTAAGCAGGGTAGCTCTGAGGGTTCCTAATGAACGTCGGAACGTCGCGAGAGTTCAGCGGCGGCAGCCCTGGCAGGATCAGAGGTCCGTCGACGTCGACGTTCACCGGCAGCTCCAGCGTGCCGCCGTGAATGTGGCTGAAGATCGCGCACACGGCGGCGGAGTTGGTGAAGAACGCCGCCCCGGCCGCGCCGTGCCGATGGGCGACGTCGAGCGCCCAGGGGAAGAACGCGTCGTAGATCACGCAATCGACGGGAAATCCCTCCGATCTGTACCGATCGAGGAGCTCCGCCAGGGATTTGGAGCCGTGCTCCCGGAGCGAGGTGAGGTACTCCTCCTCGCCGCCCGCTTTCGCGGAGCCGCGGCCGTCGGAGATCTGCTCCACCGCGACGGCGGCGGCATGGATGGAGCTGGCGGTGGTCGCGGTTGCGGCGATGGTGGCTCTGACGCCCTTCGCCGCGAGGCGCTTGGCGAACTGGAGGAGAGGATTGATGTGGCCTTGGCTCGGGTACGGGAGGACGATGACGTGAGGGATTGGGGCGCCGCTTACTTCCTTCGATTTCTCCATTTTCCGCTGAATTTTTGGGATGAATATTGATTGGGATTTCGATTTGGCAGATTTCCCATTTATAGGCATCATGAGTTGTAAACCAGCAGCATGTGATGCTGCTGCTGCCATTGCTACTACAGCTTCATAATAATAGTACTGCTATGCGCCTTCCGTCTCGTCTAAAACGAAATACAAATGTGTTTTTCGTTTGGACGGAAAGAATATTTCGGTTAGATGTTCGTACGATAAATATTTCGGTTTGATACACGTGAATAGTATGGGAAGAAGGCCAAATAGTCAATAGATTTCCATCATGAGTAGTATTAGTTTCGTTGCTATGTATACTTTATATATATTCAACGAATTGAATTATCAGGTAGAGATATTTTTATTATTAGAGTAGGGATGTAGTTTGGGTAATGAATTCAAATTCAACAATTTAATCATTTACTGTATTTATCATTTGAGTAATCATCTGAAGTATATGAACCACATGAACATGTACATGTGATACGAAGTTGGTATGTCGCAATCACATTAACCATGCAATATTCCGTGACGCCAGCATCTTACGTCATCAATGACGCACATCATGAGTTCCGAAATAAATCAAACGGTTTAAAAATAATAAATCATTGAATCCTTCTCTAACATTTATCTTTCAGCCAATGGGCCAACCTTAAAGGCCCAATACTACGGGCCAACCGTAAAAGGCCCAACATAATGGGCCGATCTTAAAGGGCCCAATACAAACTTACAATTATTGGGGTGATGTCACGTATTGCTAAATGCTATCTTACGTTATGAATCTTATGATTGCATTCCAAAAATTGTTTTATTTTTTTAAATATTGTTTCAGGCATTAAATTTGAATAACGTCGAACCAAATTCGAGAAAATCAAAAAAATCGAAATCGAAATCGAAATCAAACGCGGCCTTAGCTTCTTCCATAATACTTACTACTACTACTACAAGTAGTAATACAGATAGAGAAACAAAGTCAAAATAAAATAATCTCCAAAGCACAGCTAGAACAAGGAACAGAAGCCACGTATACTTACAACACACACACACACACATTCAGAGAGAGGGAGGGAGGGAGCCCAGACATAATTAAACACAGTTGATAAGAGGTGATTAATCTAATTAATTAAGGGCACTTAGTCCTGTTGCCGTGGGTAGTCATATCGGTGTAGCAGGTCCCACAAAGCTCCCGGTTACCGGCGGTGCCAGGTGGCACGCACTTGCACCTGACGCAGCAGGTCCCACACGCCCTGTGGCAGAGGTTGGGCCTCGAGTGCAGGCTGCACCTCTCCTTGCACCGCTGCCCACAGTCTGCACACGTAATTAATTAAACCCCCTTAATTAACCCATCACTTAATAATAATGGAGATAATTAATAATCCATAGAAAGAAAGAAAGAAAGAAAGATTAAGATTAACATAACATAACATACCAACATAGGTAAGAAGCCTCCTGTTTGAGCCTTTCACCACCTACAACAGTTGAATTGAACCACAAAATAAATTAGCTACGAGATCGAACTGCAACTGCATGCATACCTACAGTAGAGAATATTTGAGTTGACGGAAAAATATACAAACCAGTGAGGCTTCTTCTCCGCCTTCGATGTCCGACGAAACCTGCAACTAATCAAAACTTCAGTTATTAGTATTTATTAGAGAGAGAGAGAGGGGGGGAGGGAATTGAAGGTTTGTGAGATTACCAGAACAAGAGAGATGAGCAGGAGTGCGAAGAGAAGAAGCGTACGAGAAGCCATTTTTGTTTTAATAAAGCTTTCTTTTAGCAAGAGCAGGAGGAGTTTGAGTGAAGAAGAAGAAGGTGGTGGTGAGTTTGGTGCAGCTCCTTCTCTACGGTGCTTCCAATTTATATAGCGGGGGAGGGGAGGTGCACTCGTACATTTTTAAAACTGCGATTTTCCATTTTTAGTTACTGTGCGGTGAATTTCGATTCTTTTTAATCTTTGGCACATTAATTTTTGTGTCCAAAGATTACAATATTATCCATAACCATAAGTTTTTTAACACAACAAGACAATATTATTTTTTTAAAAAAAACTATGCGTACCACCTTATTGAAATGTCGTATCTAATTGTTCATTTACTTAAAATAGAAAATTTGTATACTCGTAAATATAATATAAACCCATCTATCCCTTACTACATTGGTCATACAATTTTGTAGTTACAGTTAAATGGGATAGTAGTACTAGTTTTATAGTATTATGACTAGATGTTTCTAATTGTGCACACATTTATTGAAGTAGAGACCCACATTTTAATACTCCCTTAAGTGTGAACCTTTTAGTTTAGTTTAATTAGTAGCTTGTGAAAATAAAAATAAACTTTTCTTTGTATAAATTCATCATTAACTGGGGTGATTATCTGATGCAAAAAAAAAAAAAAAAAAAAAAAAAAAAGAAGAAGAAGTAGAAACGTGCAAGATTTGATCATCAATTATCTGCTACACTTATGTTTATGGGTAACCTATGCCCTACCCTGGGGCAATGCCTCAACCTCTCACATATATATTAAATATTGATATATATTATCCTACTTATGTGAGGGGAGACACTACCCCAAGGGGTAACATATACAATACCATGTTTATGTATTGTAGTAAAAATAAAAAGAAAGGAAAGTAGTGTGCATGGTGTCCCTTGTCCACTAGTGCGTCATGTTGGGCCGCCACCTTTCACTAAACCCCATATTTCCCAAGGTGTCATTCTTACTCTTTATATAATATTTCATCCGTCCTATTGAAATAGAGACGTCTTTACGGCGTGTCTCTCTTTTGATGAGATTGAGGTAGTTATATTTAGTAGATTCATTATTAAAGAGACGGAAATGTAGAAGTATTAAATTTATAATTTCTCTCTGATTCTTATGAAATTTCATGAAGCAATATTGATTTGGATATTTAGGGAAGTTCTGAAATTAAAAAGAAATCAAAAGTAGGTATAGAAAAGGAAAAGGAAAAGGAAAAGGAAAAGGGTGAGTTGATAAATGTGGGGCTGAAATTTACCTAATTCAATTGTACGGATTTGATATTGCATGTACTGAGTAACTGAGCCAGGCGCGCACACAGAGAGAGAGAGAGGGGATATGGGAATCCAGCCTTTTTCCAGTTGGATGGAATGGATATAGTACATTATAGTATACTCCATCAAATATCAAATCCCATCCCTTTTATGTACACTACACTACACTTCATTTTTGGCTCAAAGTGTTTACACCTCTCAAAATTCAAATTGAACACATTTTCCACATCAACTTAGCATATAGACTTGTTGAGAAAGAGGAAGTATAATTAACATTAACAACATCTAAACACTATTAAAATCAAAGCAAATTACTACAACATCCGTTCCACTCCATTTGACATATACAGTAAATAGATGTGAGGTATGATAGAGCGGACCAAATGCTGTGGAATGGGGAGAGAGTAATAAGTATTGGTTGTATATATAATTACAGTACCGACCTAATGGATAACATAGAAGTGGACCATGGATTTTGTTTACAGTACTACAACAACTCTGCAATCTCATTGTGAGCTGGATTCTACTAAACCCCTTTCTCAGAAAAAAAATCCCTTCTTGGGAGTTTCAATACTTCTTTATTTGATGCAATTTACCCTCTTCCACTCTAGCCTATCCTACTACAAATTACAACTATACTATGAGAAATAATATGCTAGTCACTTTCGTGGACACATACGTGTTCGATATTATTTTATTCGATTTTTTCAATTGTAATATATTCTAATACCTTATACATTAACATTGAAATCATTAGATCCCCAAAAAATATAAATATCAAAGCTCGATTTATTTTATTATACATTTTTTGAACTTAGAAGAAAAAACTAACAAATCGAGCATTAATATTTATATTTTTTTTTAGATTTAGTGATTCCAATATTAATTTATAAGGTATTAGAATATACTACAATTGAAAAAATCGAACAAAGTAATGTCGAAATGAAAAAATAATGAAAGTGCCCACGAAGGTGACTAGCATATCACTCATCATTATCCTATGTCTATAACCTTTTCTTTTGTTCAAAGATGTTGTATTGACGTGCCTGAACTGAATTACTGCAAGCCCATAAATTATGGGGGTAGATATAAACAATTAGGCTTGGTTTTGGATTATTTTACCGACACATTTTGTAATAATATTTCATACTACATGACAGCTAGCTACATCCTGGAAAAATAAAGAAAAGCAGTTCAAATTTTCTTCTTCCATCACTTCAAAATAAGAAACCATAATTATACCACTTGCCCACAACAAAAGAAGATAAAAACAAGAGATGCATGAATTTGCAGCATGTTCATCATGTAAAGCTATCCACCCTTCCATACTCATGGGGACCAATCCCAATACCATGCCTAGTACATATAGGGAAACGTAACTAATACTCCCTCCGTCCCAGTCTAATGGACCTAATTTGAACGAGACTAAATTTATTACTAGAGCGAGACAGAGAAAGTAGGAACTAACACGTCTACACAAAATAATACACTTGTGAGTTGTGAACAATAATATATGAAGAAGAAACAGAACAAACCGTTGCTACGTGAAAAGCCAAAGCTAAAATGATATCTAGTGGTCAAAATTTCCCTCTGTTGGAATAATCTCAGTTAGATTTCTCGATAAGGTAATAATCTGCTGTTACCGAGAAATATATGAAGAAGAAGAAGAAAAGAATTGTATTCCCACCTGTTCGAGTCTAGAAAACTATTGTAAGCTCCTTCTCAGTCATCTCGTATACATGGTCGCTTGCATCTGTGACTGCACTCTGTGTATTTTCAGGTTTATTTCAAGCAAACGACAATTTGAAGCGTTGCGAAGAGTGTAAATATCATTGTGGAAAGTGAGTTACCTGTCCCAATTTGGTGAGGAAATTGTTCATGAGATTTAATTGTGTGAGCCTTACATCTTCATTCGACTTGAGTGCTTGAGCAATGGCGAAAGCACCTTCATCCTGTTTCAGGTGAGACGATCTATCAAATAATGATACGAAAAGTATAGTTTGAATTTGAAGTTTCTGATGAAGGTGTTCCGTACTCTTATTTCATTGAAGCCGAGATTGAGCGATACCAAAGCTTCGTTCACTACTTTTAAGCTACGAGCAAGACATATAGCACCCTGTACAACATGTAATAATAATGTTCAGAATAAATGAGTGAAAACTGACAAGGATGGACTTCACAAAAATAATAAGGCTAAGGCGAACCTCATCTCTGAGTCCGTTGGCTCGGAGATCTAGACTTGAAATGGTGCTATTATATCTCAACATATCTGCAATGTATTCGGCTCCAGTTGCACTTATCTGTACAAATTGTACACACAGAATTTATTGGAAGATTTTCTACAAAAGGGGGTAGACTTTCATATGTATAAGTTCATACCTGACACCAACTGAGCACGAGGACTTGTATGTTCCCGTGGAACTTAAGAACTTCTGCTAGAGCCTTCGCACCCTCCGGCCCAATTGGATTGTAACCAAGTTCCAACTGAAAAACAGAACTTATAGCTTATATATATGTAACGTATCTAAAGCACTAAGAGATGCAAAATATGAGCACTCACAGCAGAAATGACAGAATTATCCTTCAGAACACGTGCAATTGCACTAATCCCTTGGGCGTGGATGTCATTTCCACCCTGCAAATAAATTCATAATTGTCACTTTATTATCACAGAAACCTCTCAGAATGTCTACAGACCATTATAAGTTTCATTCACTCACTAGATCAACATTCGTGATTGAACGGTTCTCCTTTAAAGCCTCTGCCATTTTTTCAGCTCCCTGAGGCATAAATATTTGAGAGAAGAGGTTGGTGCAAATTTTATCTTGTGAAGAGGTGTATTATCCTTCAAAAGTGGCTGAAATTGGGTTTATAAGCATGAAATACTAACTGTACCTCATCTCCAATATCATTCATATAAAGGTTAATTAACAGCAAACTCTTGCTCTTTTTGATATATTCAGCAACTTGAGAGGCTCCTCTTGCGCCAATTGAATTGTTTGCGAGATCCAAAATGGTAAGTTTCCCTGCATGAACATATTGACTGTCAAGATCTGCTACAGTGTGCATAATGAAAGGAAAAAGAATGCAATTCAAAGAAGACCTTTATGAGAAGACAGGCCAGACATTAGAGCAATGACACCTTCATCTCCTAAGGAGTTACCTTGCAAATAGAGTTCCTGGATAATCACAGTGATAAAATCATTCAGTCATGAATGAAAAAACTGAAAGGAAACTGTGCTTGCTACATTGCATCGCAGAATCTCATCACTGGTAACGGATAGTAACAACTATGCTATTATTTTCATCGATAAGAAGAATGCAGACCCAAACTTTTCCAAGATATTCTACTCTTAGATCGAACCCATCTGGAGGCTCTACACTATGGAAAAAAACATGAATTAATATGTGAATTAAGTGGTTTATTTTCAGTGAAAAACAAAGGTTCTTGAATATGGTATTGCAACTTTGCAGTGCATGAGTTTTTGTGTTCCAGGGAAATAGAGCAATTGAAATGATTTTCAAGGCCATGCAAACTGAAGAAAGAAAATTCTGAGACATACCCTCAAGGATTTGTTTCCCTCCAGCCCTTTTGCCAGAGCAGATGCACCAAGGGGACCGCCGTAATTGCCACTGGAATAGAGCAAACATACATGGATGTTACCAAGGAGAAAATGCACGTTTACACAACTATAGCACGAGAGAAAATAAGGCAGCATTTCTTTTATTATCATTTTTTTATACATCCATTTTAACATGTTGACCAAAAATAAGATCATTACTTGAGGTATATTGACAGAATCGTCTTGTTCTCACGAAGAGCTCCAGCAAGGCTTGAAAATCCCTACCTCCATATCCAAAGTGAATAAAAAAAACAGAATTAGCGGTAAGGATCAATGTATAGACACAAAATGAGAGAAAAAAAATAGCACAACAGGATATAATTTCATACAGAGTAGTCAATCAAATTGTTATTAAGTTCAATGATACGCAAAGTTGAATTTTTCTTCATCATCTCAGCAATAGCTTTTGCTCCCTGCATCATAGGAAATGAGAAGGATATATTAGGCTCTTCAACGAGGGCTTTTACAAAGACATTTACAAGATAGAGCATGTCAAAATCTTAAGAAAGCTTGAAAACGAAAACATGAACTAACCTCATCTCCAAATGAGCAACTACTAAGCTGTAGCTTCTGAATACCAGAATTATTCACCAGAATGTCACATAAGCACTGCACCAAATAACAAGGTATTTGACTAGGACTAAACTTTGAACCATGTCGGGACGTTGCTTCAACATATTTAAAAATGACTTAGGTAAAAATATATTTTATGCATGAACAACATTAGTTATTCTACTATTAGATCAGTGTAAAAAATATTCAGAATATCAGATTATGCATCTAACAGCATCATATGCCAGCCTACCTTGACCCCTTCATCTCCAATAGAGTTCCCCGATAAGTTCAGAGTTTTTAGGGCAATATTTGATTGTAAAATCCCATCAAACGCCTTAATTCCCTCAGCAGTAATCCCATTAGCCGCAAAACTCACTTCTTCTGCAGTCTGCAAATAATACAAGTAGAAAGTCAATGGCAGAGGCCACCGAGCAAGATTCTAGGCTGAAAAAGGAGCAATACAAATGCACTCTTACTTGATTATATGCCAAGCTCTCCGCTAGGAAGAATAACCCTTCATCTCCGAAATTACGACCTAACAGCACCTTCTAGGGTTAGAACAGTGCTCTGTCAGAGTTTCGGGAATTTCAACCACAACCACACATACAATAAACGTTTCAATACCTGACATGTCAATACTGCTAAATGACCTAAGCTCCTTGGCAAAATCATTCAGCCTCATTTGCGATTCCCTTTCTTTTGCCCCAGAAGACGAAAACAAGTTCAAACCCTGAGGGATTGACCACTTCCCTCCTGAGGCAGGTCTATCCTCTTCTGCTACAGACTTGGATGATTTCGGCACTAGTATTTTCTCCACTAATTTCCACAAAACTGTCAGCTGGAAAGCGTAGATTAGTTACCAATTGAGAACTAAACAAGTCCCTAATAAGTACACCACAAAGGTAGGCAACTACACTAACTATCCGCGAAAATCTCCATTAAAGCCTACAGGATTGAATACACGAAGCAGCACATAAGATGATTCTATAATTCTAACGTCCAAAAATCCAATGCAAGTAAACTCAGAAAATTCAACAAATAAATCGAGTATCCTTCCTGAAACCAAATAATCAGTGGAAGCAAGCCGTTGATAATATCTAATGCTACGATCAAGTCACATTTACAGTTCAAATAACACACACACTCAAAACGCGCGAAACGCATACCAAAAGTCGCGACTACGAATGCGCCAGCAGGCAGAATGAAGGAGACCGCCTGTCTCCCCGGAGCAAGGGTCGCTTGCTCTTGAGACTCCTGGTAAACCCTACGCGAACCCCCGCCGCGCCTCGAACTTCCACCGCCGGTCGCCGCCGCCGCTCTGATAACGAATCTCCTCGTGCTCAGCGGTCTGAAACTGATGCCGGCAAGAGTGATAGAGCGCGCTAAATCCGGACCATTGCGCCGCAGCAAACCGCTCTTCGCCGAGCTGAGGCTCCATAGCTGAAGTGTATGCTTGGTTTGAAAAGCGAAACTAATCTGAGACACGAGTAAACTATAAACACAATTCAAACGATTAACAGAGACGCAGAAGCAAGGAGATGTATCCGTACCTTTGGATGAGAAGAGAGAGAAAGCGCAGAAGTAGACACCATTAATTTGGAAAATCGTACAGTTGCACGTATGTATATCGGCGGCGGCGGGGGCGGAGGCGGAGTGTCAGTGAGAAAAAAGGGATAGAATCGAAAGGGAACGGCGATTGAGGAAGAAGAAGATGACGAATTCCAGACTTTTCGGTAGCTACTTTTTCTTCCTTTTCAAGTAAAGTTGGGCCTTCATGAATAAATTGGGCCCATTTGAGATTCCATTTATAAAGCCCAAACAGATAATATAGGCCTTGTAAAGCCCATATCATATATTCAATTCACATGCAAGATAACTCGACCTCTGGTCAATTAAAAACGGTATAACGTCTCACCAACTTAGATACGTCCGATCAGGTAGTAGTATCACGTATCGAGCAAACTAAAAAATCCAAACCCTACTTAAAGAGAAGACACACGCAGCACTGTCACATCAATGCATGACATCGTTTCGGTACGATATGAAAGATTAAAAACGGTTTTATGTACATTAGAATGGATCAAATCGATTGCACTCTTCACGAATAAATATTGAATTTAATTGAAAATCAATCACAACAATAATTGGGAGGTGCCACTTAGATTAAGAAGGTAAGAAATTGCAAAAAGTGCATGGATCGAAGCTCCAATGGGAAGGGCATCTTCATCAATGGTGTAGTAAGGGCTGTGAGGAGGGTAGAGAGAATCAGCCTCTTCACTCCCCACTCCCAAAAGCAAGAAAGTTCCGGCTATTTTCTCCAAGTAAACTGCAAAATCTTCACTCCCCATGAACGTCGGAGCTACGATTGCTTTCTCCTCCCCGACGATCATCCTCGAGACTTGCTTCACATGCTCGTATATCGTCTCGTCGTTGATGGTGGGCGGCAGCTTCGGGTGCTCTTTCCCGTCGAACTCAACCGTGGCCGAGCACCGGTACACTGCAGCTTGCCCTTTTATAACCTGACAAGTGTTTTTAGGTTAATTTCTCATTTATCATGCGATAGCCTGCTATTGATAGTGAGCTCATTATTAACGGAACGAGACAAACATAAGGTTGTATAAATTGTATTACCTCTTCAATTCTTTTCCTAAGTGCATAAATACTCTTTCTTCCAAATGCCCTAAACGTTCCCGCCATCGCGGCTGTGTTTAAATCTCCACCGTTCATCATAGTCACAGAAACAACCTACCAAAAAAAAAAGAAAATTAAGTTAGAACAAAACCCTAAAATGGGGAGTAGTAAAAGAGGAGTAGTAGTTTCTTAAATGTACCTGGGAATCCAAGGGATCGGTCTCTCTGGATACGATACTCTGCAAGCTGATGACGGCCGTCGAGGCGGCCAAAATGGGGTCTCCTTCGCCTCCGATGACCGCCTTGAAGCTTCCGCACCCGGCGAGGAACTCTCCGGGGCGCGATGCGACGACGCCACGTGGATACTTGTGGACCGTGTGGAGGGCGAAGATGGCGCTGACGTTCTCCGCCACGCCGTCTTTGATCATCTCCTTCGCTCCCGCGCCGGTCTCTTCAGCTGGTTGGAATATTAGAACCACCGTTCCCTATATACATTATATATGAATGAATGATGGATTCTTTCTTACAGACTCAACTCAAGTGATGTACGATCGAAACGGTGCGTTTTGGCCGCCGGAGTTCTTACAGTCAGATAGTGACGGAGGTGTTGCAGGATTCTGGCGGCGCCGAGAAGCATTGCCACGTGTGCATCGTGGCCGCACGCGTGCATTTTGCCCTTCACTTGGCTCTTGTGCTCCCATTCTCTCAATTCCTATATCCATATTTATTTATTATTTTATTTTTAGAAAATTATTTGTATGATTACTTTATAAATTGTGAGATCGATCAATTAATTTCAAAATATGAACACAAATTAAAATGTCCTTCGTCACTGAGAAGTCTTGAAGCAATCTAGCTCTTTTAACCTTTAAAATAAGTGGAAGGCAAACTAGGACACGACAATATATGATTGAAGTTCAGTTCGCTTGGTAAGGAGCTTTCCCACCACTTAAAAGGTCGGGTTTCGAATCATCACATGGAAAGTGAAAAACTATTAATTAGTGATGCTCCGATCCTTTCCAAGGTATAATAAGACAATAATTGACGATGAACAACTCAGTTTGTAAGATCATTTCCCGCCACTCAATAGGGTCGGGATTTTGAATCATTACGTAGGAAAAACGGAAAGCCATTATTGATCCTACTTTATAACGAAGAAAAAATTAAAACATGACCTGAACATTATAATAAATGAGAAATTGAATAATTCCAGGAAAAAAAAAAAAAAAAAGAACCTGGATTGGAAGAGCGTCCATGTCTGCTCTAAGAGCTACAAAAGGAGGAGAGCCAGAACCCACGGCGGCAACGACACCCGTACGCGCCACCGGCCACCGGTACCGAACCCCCATTCTGTCCAGCTCAGCCCTAATCAGAGCGCTGGTCTCAAACTCTTCAAAAGCAAGCTCAGGATTCCTATGAATCTCCCTCCTCATCTCCACCATCCACTCCTTCGTCTCCTCCGAATTAGCTGCGACCTTCACCTCTTCTACCAGAGAAGAGTAATCAACATTCGAGGAAATCCCCGGACATAACTGTAACAATAACAAAACCACGAAAAAAACGATCAATTTTTTCGAATCTCGACGAACTACGACTTCCATTGATTTGCAGTTGGAAGCAAACGGAAATGATTCAATGTACATGTATCGCTCGAGATATTTTTCTTGATTTAATAATGGCGTTTTAAAAAAAATGGTGGACCATGATCGATGCTTGCCAGCGACAGAAACATCAAATTATGAATCTTGTGTGGAGGAGAGAGAGACAGCGAGGTGAAAGGATCTTTTTTTTTTCGTTGGTACGAATTAATAAAGAAATAAGTAAGTGAAGAAAAATATAATATGCATGAAGAAGAAGAAGATAAATAAATTAGTGCAAAAAAAACGTGCATAAATATATGTCGTGAAAGCAACGGCTGCGGCGATGAACGAAAGTCGAAGTGAATTTAATATAGGAATGTAACGTGACATGAAATCTTGATGTTGATTTCACGTGTTGCTATTGTTTCACTTATAGTCCAATTAAAATGTTGTGTTCATGATTTCTTTTAGCTTTTTCGAGACACGTAAGTAGATTAATTGGATGTTTGTGGTTACTAGGTTAGTGGCTATTAGTACATAGTACTATGGTTGTGAATTAAATGACAAAGGATGGAAATGGTCGGCACCGTTTATTATTGTGTGATTTACGGTCAGATTGAATGTTTGTACTATAATTGTAGTGGAAGTGCATTGTTATGCTTAAATTGCATTGTTTTTTTATATTGAAAAATCGATTTTGTAGGATCTCACACCTAATAAGAAATTTAAAGGTTGTTGTGTCACGAAAAACTCGAACTCGGGACCTTTGGCTCTGAAACTTAACCCCTATTGCTTGACAATTTTTACTGCAGAGAAAGATAGAAATCAAAAGAGGAAAGTGAAGAAATTAAAACAAAATCTTCCAATTTCCCTCCTAATAAAACAGATGGAATCCTTTGTTCTCAAATTTGTGTCCAATCGTGTACCCAAGTCAAAACTATGTAATTCCTGTTATCTTTAGCCGTTGCCAATTTAAAAATCTCTTAAACTATTAAAACTACATAATTTCGACTTTAATACACAATTGTAACACAAATTTGAGGACAGAGGATCTCGTGGGCTAAATTGTATTCAATGATTAAATAAAAAGTAGGATTAAGTTAGATAAAAAGGAGAAGCGGAAAATAGAGGTGAAAAGAGAGAGAAAAACGGAAAACCAATAATCTTGATGGGAAATTTGCATGCAAAAGAAAGTTTTCCCTTTAATCCCTCACTTCCATTCTTTCTAAACACTATTTCTCCCCCCTCTCTCTCTCTCTCTTTCCTCGTCCTCCACCACCACCACCATCTCCGCCGTCGCAACTACACCACCACCAAAAAAAAAAGCAATGCCGTCGCCTCTCCTCCTCCCTCTCCTCCTCCTCCTCCTCCCCCTCCTCTCCTCCGCCGCCGACAAGCCCGCCCTCACCCCGGACTACTACGCCAAGACCTGCCCCAACTTCAACAAGATCGTCCAAGAGGTGACCACCGACAAGCAGCTCTCTGTCCCCACCACCGCCGCCGGCGCCCTCCGCGTGTTCTTCCACGACTGCGTGGTCGGCGGCTGCGACGCCTCCCTCCTGATCACCAAGACCCAGCTCTCCAACGCCACCGAGCGCGACCACGACATCAACCACTCCCTCCCCGGCGACGCCTTCGACGTCGTGATCCGCGCCAAGACCCGCCTCGAGCTCGACTGCCCGGGCGTCGTCTCCTGCGCCGACATCCTCGCCGAGGCCACGCGCGACCTCGTCACCATCGTCGGCGGGCCCTTCTACCCCGTCCCCCTCGGCCGCCGCGACGCCCGCGAGTCACGCGCCGCCGACGTGGAGGGCCACATCGCCCGCCCCAACATGTCCCTCACCCAAATCATCGACATCTTCGACAAGAAGGGCTTCTCCGTGCAGGAGATGGTCGCCCTCACCGGCGCCCACACCGTCGGCTTCTCCCACTGCTCCGAGTTCGCCAACCGGATCTTCAACTTCAGCAAGACCGAGGACCACGACCCGACCATGAACCCGGAGTACGTCGCCGGCCTCCGGAAGCTCTGCGCCAACTACCAAAAGGACCCCACCATGGCCGCCTTCAACGACCCCATGTCGCCCGGGAAGTTCGACAACAGCTACTACGTCAACCTCAAGAACGGCCTCGGCCTGCTCGCCAGCGACCAGGTCATGGCCTCCGACCCGAGAACAAAAGACTTCGTCGAGATGTACGCCAAGGATCAGAACAAGTTCTTCGAGGACTTCGCTAAGGGAATGGAGAAAGTGGGCGCGCTTAACGTGCTCACGGGCGATAAAGGGGAGGTGAGGAAGAGGTGCGACTCTCCAAATGCAATGGCTACTAACTAACTAATCAATATTGAAGAACAAAAAATTAGGGTTCTTAATCTGGTTGTTTATACGCACGTGGAACATGAGGAAAATATGGAACATGTGAGGTTGTGTGATGTAAATCAGAATAATGTTTGTTCATTTGGTTTCTGATTTGTTGTCATGATTGGGGAATTCTGTTTTTATTTTTATTTTTTAGTAGTTGTGATTTGGTTCTTTGAGATGTGTAACGTGGTGGGACGTTATATTAGTTAGGTGATTATATATCATATATTTAATATAAACATAAATTTATGAACTATTCATGTGTGAAGTTTCCGAAATTTATTTTGATGGTGTTCCTAGTTTTTTCTCTATATTTCTATATGGAGATTTTCTTCACGTTTACTTATTGATACCTGCGCACGAGTTACACGTGCCATAATAAAACATGTAATAAAAGAAAAAATGTGTAATGAACAAAACTCTTTCCAATTCTATGTTAAATGTGGCAAATTACACAATTTTTACATATTGGTTGCTGTGTTAGCAACCTTTTACAGGGAAGAAGATGATAAAAATACATCAAATGCTACAGCAAATAATAGCTTCATGAATGAAACATTCAATCTATATAATACAAGAAAATATGGAGAGAGAGAGAGAGAGAGGGAGAGGGGATATTAGGTTGATTACCTACTCAATCCATTCCACAGGGCTTCTTTTTGTCCCCCTTTAGGTGAATATTGTACCATTTTTTCTTCTTCGATCTCTCTCTCGACATCTTTTTCTCCTTCCCTTGGCATTCTTCGCCTTCCTTCACTGCCCCTTTGTTCTTGCTTCGACTACTACTGCTGCGCTTTATTTGTGGGGCAGTTGTGTACGAGGCGTGTATATCGTTCCTTTGATTGAGAAGCACGTCTATCTGCAGATCACGACTTCTTTTCAGATTGTTTGTAGGTGTTAATCAGTAGTGAATGCTTTCTTAGGGATTACTTACTGCTTGCATTTCTTGAGCGTATCTGCTCGTCATCTCGGTGAACTGAGCAAGAACCTGTCAGCAATCATAATTCGAAGTTAAGTTTTGGTGTAGATCAGTGCATAGAGAGGTCAGGTGATAATATAAGCAAGGGGGCAGACCTCTCTGTATTCAGTCTCGAATTTTGAAAGCTCGGCTCTTTTGGACAAGATTTGAGCTTCGACATTTCTAAGATCCTCCTTCTCTTCTGAAAAGATTTCAGCAGAAAGAACTTCTATTGTGTAGCTTACACTTTTAAAAAAATTATCGCCTGCAAATCATTTGACGTGTTGGCCTCTTTTTGTTAGAGATTTACAAGGAAATTAAGGGTCAGGGATCTCTACCATAAACTGCAAAATAATGGTTGCCAGCTTTGAGCTCGGTTATTTCAAATGGCTGAAATGCGTCAAGCTTTCTGAAGAAAGCTGTATCTGGATCTTTAACAGCTGCTCCCTGAAGTCGGCAGAAAGGAAATTAAACAAATGAGTAAATCGAGAATGAAAAGTGGGGAGAAGGGGTAATGTGTTGCATGCAGTTGAGCATACCAAAGTTACTTACAGAGTTATGGGTGGGATCCATTCGATAAACGGGGAACCCGAGAAAATACATTCCAGCAGATGTAACCTTCCCAGCTTTTAAACTATCTTCCTAGAAGCGAAAATGTATCGTAACACATTAGCAAATTAGAGAATATGATATCTGAAGTGCGAAAAAGTGACAAGGCCTGCATCCATGTTTATATATTGTGTCAGCTAAAGACCAGGAAATAAACTCACTCTGCATATGAATTAATATCGTACTTCTCTTATAGAACTGAAAGTTTTTAATTTTGCCGACTCATAATCCTATGTTAAAAGAGTACAAAAAGAAACAGGGGATATAAACCTGTAAAGCAAGGCTTAGTCCACCATTATCTTCCTGATCGAAGTACAATAGCTGCAGAAACCAAAATGGATTGGTAAGGCAATATCATAACGGCAACAAGAGAAGAAGAAGACAACAATTCTTAGAGCTAGAGAATTTAGATCACATTGACGAATGGTTAGAGTAATTTAGAGATAATATGGTTACACGATAAATAACCATCGAGCAGGATTCTTTAGTAAGGATAGTTGAGTCTCTCGTGTTAATAAAACTTCTTTTTTACTTCAAGGTAGCTTACATTTCGTATCAAAAGAAAAGGGAAAAAGATATGTGATTCAATGATAAGCCTCTTATGGCTGTTAACTGGACCTACTCTAGTGTACATCGCTTCTTCAGATAGGATAGTGGTTGTAAACACATGACTTTTTCAAAATTTGCACACAATCATAACAGAGTCTCAGATCAAGCTTTCATCCCAATCAGCCAACAACTAGTTCTCAACATATACTATCCGCTGGGCTATTGCTTTACTTGTTACAAACTAAAGCGACTCCCCTTTCCAATAATTTCCATGTGACAAAATCAAAGAGAAATTCCAACAGTTTATTTCAAGATATCAGACAAAAATCATATGAACATAACAGATTTAATAGGATATGCCAAATAAGAGAGAATTCACACTAGAAGGGTAAATCCCATATTTCAACTCGGGATGTTTGTTATAACATAATAATTCTAAAAAACACCTGTAATTCAATAGATAACGTTGTAAAGCCAGCTCGAACATATATACCTTAAACTTGCTCTTATCAGATGAATGAACTCTGCAAACAAGTCCGGCCTGTGCTTCCTTTTCTGTTATGGTTACAGAATAAAAGTGAGCACATTGCTTCTCAACCTGTTGGGAAAAAGAATAAATATATTAGCCTAAGAAGAAAATCGAAAGACATAATGTTTACTAGATCATATAGGCAGAGGACTGTACCTTCCTGCACAAAGATTGTCCCAGTGGGAGTGGACGAATTGTTACCACTCCGTTTAGTGCTTCCTCTAATACAGTGGCCGAAACGGTGGTCTTGATAGGGACTCCAAGCTTACTGATTCACACTGAAGTTTTTTAGGCAAATCAAGCATATCAACTAATCAAGGGAAAAAAAAAAAAAAAAAACACCACACCAACCTAAAAATTGCAGCGAACATAGTATTAACAGTTCCTAAACTCGAAAGGTCCAGCTCCAGTTCCTGGCTGTCCGAATCTACAGCCTGAGAAAAGGTAGACATTCAGGATGGGGATAATACAAAAGGCAAATAGAGTCTTATATTGAATTCTAGAACTTGGCTGAGTTCAGAAACACTAACGTCGAAACCCGATGTGTCATACTGCCGCCTTTTGTCCGGATCAGACAAAATGTTATACGAGAACGTAACCTCTTTGAACATATCCGAGGCAGCGGCATCATTCGCATTCTTGTCTGGATGGTACCTACATTTTGAAACAATATTCTTAGTTATCCAAACAGAACCAACTGATAATCACATTTTACATTTGTATTGTTCAACGAATGGATTGGCAGAGAAAACTAACTTTCCTATAAATTTCATACATTCCATAAATGGAACATCATACCATACTTGGATAAGTAATCATACTAGGCAATTCAAATTCCAACAAAATCAAATAAATTAATCTTTTTTTCTTCATCAAAAATAAATCTTCTATTCCATACTTAGATACTAAAGTTCGGCAATCTAAAAAAACAACAATGCAGTATTTTATCTACAATCAACACGAAAAGGGGAAAGAAAACACAGATTCAAGAATTCAGAGTTCGATACCGACATCGAAACGAACAAAAGAAGTAAATCAAACATACTTCAAAGCCAACTTCCGGTAGGCACTCTTAATTTCCTGATCGGTAGAGTTTCTACTCACTCCCAGAACTTCATACGGGTCCCTCCGCACCTGCTTCTCCGCATCTTCTTTCTCAGATTTAGATTTCTGCCCCGGCATTTTCCTTATTCCCAATCTCCACCCCCACAAATCAAAGATTCAAATGAGAGGAAAACAATCCAGAAACCATCAAACAGATTCCCTCATCCTCCCCAAAAATGCGGGGCAATTTCTCGAAAGCTCAAACTCAGATAATCGAGCTGAAGAAAGCACGAATTCTGAAAACCCTAGAAAAAAAAAATTCAAATTCACTTCAAAAAAATTCAAATTCCCGAGCTATTCCCGGAGGAATCGGGACAAAATGCATGAATTTCTTCGGAGAAAAACCGGGGGGAATCAGATTTTTGGAAAACCCTAAGCTCGAGAGCTGAATTAGCTGGAGAAAATGGAGGGGAAATTAGGTGGCATTTTCTCTCTTCTGTTTTCTACCTCCTTGTTTCGTTTCGATATACTATTATTATGTGGTGGCTGTTTAAAAATTCAAATTTATTGCCTGCGCCTGCTATCATGCGCCGAGTCACGTGCACTGCGCGTGCGCGGGACACAGGCGGTAGCCCTATCGGAGGCGCAGTGCGCACCCCGGCGCATACGAGAAGGGCTCGCCTTTCGATTGAGGTTGTTGTTTTTTGAAGCTAATATTTAATTAAGGAATCGTTAAGGGTGATTATATTATTTTATTATTGATTAATTAAATAATTAATTAGAGTAATTAGGTGACGTGGAAGGGGATTAAGTGAAGTAGATCGGATTCGTTGGGGAATAATTGATGGTAGAGAGGTGAGACATTAAAATCGTTAATTAATTGGTGGGTGAGAGAGAGTGACTGAAATTTGACCTCTTAATTACTCTAGATTATTAGGGCACTAATTGTCTCATAATTAGTATGCAACTAATCATTTTATTTTATTTTCCGTTTATTTGGTTTCAAATTTGGTGAAAATTTAAAGCACTTCCGAATAAGTACCCTGAAAATCTCATCGGATTATATCGTATTTGAGAATAATAAAAGTAGTTAGCGATTCGCCTCATTTGAAAGATTTCAGACATTTTTAGATGGGGAGGCTAGGAATCAGTAGATAATCGTTACGTGTCAATTACAGCTTGCTGGTTTGGAAAATGCCCTTCACGTGTGATAATTATTTGTCAATGCAATTGAAAATGTAACACTGAAATGTAATAAAGGATTTGAGCCGGCTCCACTAACATTTTTATCACTATGTTCGTGGGTTGCCCTAGTTGTACTGTCGAACTGGCTTTAACACATGAAACTTTCTTGTCAAAAGTTTCTAGTTCAAGTCGTCCATATTATAATCTTTTGATGGAATTTAAATTATAATGATTTTTATTTATTTTTGATTTTGTACGTTTTTATGATTATTATTTTTTTTAGTACAAAGTGTGATTTAGTGATTGGGCCATGTTTTAATGGATTGTGGGGCTGGTTTATTAATAGTGCTTGCTGGACTAGTATATTATGGGCCCAATTATTTAATTACAACAATTGGGCCAAATCCGATCACAATCAAGTATTGGTCCGATTAATTTTTGCTCATCTAAGAAAGTCTATAAAGTAGAGATGTCACATTTTTCATAAAATGTAAAATTCCCGTTTAAGAAACGAATCAAGAAAGATGGGATAAACGGAGTATTTACATGATAAGAATTATTTTCAATTTCAAGGCATAAAACTCTAATTATATACGGTTTGAAATTTTGGTATGATGGGGATATATTATATATTCTATATTAGTAATATCTACAATATGATAAGGGTTTGAATTTTTATTTTATTTTTTCGTAATTATTGTAGTATATATGTCATAGTCTAACTATTTTCCCTTGAATAAATCCACCAAACAAATTTAAGCAAAAGTAAGGATTGATAAACTATATACTATAATATATTACAGTACTATGTATTAAGCCTCGCCTATTTGATGGCCATTGTTTAACTAATACTAAGCTTTCAATTTAAGAATCATCATTATTAATTATCATTATTAATTATCATATCATATCCCCAATTATTTATTTATTAATAGTATTTGGCGGCAATATCAAGACTACATAATGTAGAAACATAAATTTTATTATTCTCATTCACATATTTTAAATAAATAAATAAAAATATATCATAAAAATCTCACATTTCTAGTCTCTTCTTATCCATTTAAAAAAATTATAAAAAGTAGAAACAGAAAGCAAAAATTTAATCTTTTTTTTGCACAAGCAATTCTTTTTAATCAAATATATATCATTTGTTATAAATTCAAAAAAAAAAAAAAAAAAAAAGTGAATGTTCTTCATCAAATAAGCAGTGTGTATAACAAGAACTATCATATCCTTGTTAGAATAAAGAACTACATATGTTTTAATTCAATTTTCAAATTAATATCAAACCCTAACTATTAAAAAAAAAAGGTTAAAAATGAATTACCACTATCCCTACATATATAAACTGGAAATAAATGTATAAAAATTTTCAAATAGTAGAATGCAAGCTCAACCCTAGCTGCAGATCCAAACTCTCCCTATTACAGCTCTTCTTCGAACTCCCCAGAGACGAAACCCTAGTCGATTTCTGCACGTGCGTCAGGCTGAACGTGCCGCCGCGCGTGCCTTGATGATCGGCTCCGGTCCATCTCGAGATCTCCGGTCCGATTGAATCCGACGGCCCGAAGCTGATCTGCGGCTGCTGCTCATCGTAAACCGAGTATTCTTGGAACTGGCGGGAGGGATCGTAGAACCATGCAGAATTAGAGCCATATTTAGAAGAATTCTTGTTGCTATTTTGGTTAATGTTTCCATAGTAAAAGGGCTGGATATAGCAATTGATGCTAGCCTTCCTTGCTTGGAGCTGCAGCCTCTTCTTCCTCAACCTCTCCTTCTTGTGTGCATTCTGATGGCCCCCTAAAGCTTGCGAGTTTGCGAACACCTTCAGGCAGTACTGGCACTCGAACTTCTTCGTCTCGTCCGCCTCGGCCGCGGCCGCCGCCGGGGAGGCGGTCACGGTCGAGGAGGCGGACGACGAGTTCACGCTCTCGTCCCGATCCAACGAGGACGAAACGACGTCCCGATCGAGCTCGACTCCGAAGAGCTTGAGCTTCTTGCTCGAGTTGGAGTTCTCTTGAGAGGAGGAGATGCTAGTTTTTGCCATTTTCTTTCTCTTGTGATTTTGATTTTGATTTTTGATTTGTGTAGAAATAATAATGTTGTGCACCTACTTATATAGCAAGAGGGAAATGCTATTGGTGGATTGACTATGCATATTGTAACTCCAAAATAGGAATAGTTTTTAATAAAATTAATTTATAATAGCAAAATATAAACTTAGGAAAGGTCAACAAAAAAAAAAATTAATTAATTAAAAAAGTATTAGTCAGGTAAGGGAAGTTTGTCTAACCCTAATTAATTAGTTAATTAAGATATACTCCCTCCGTCATATTTCATTAGTCTGTTTAATATTTTGTGTCGTTCCATTTCACTAATCATGTTTCCTAACACTTCTAACACTTGCGCATAAAATCTCGTATTGAAAAGAAACGGAACTATGGGACGGGGGAGTGTATTGTTTATTTAAGTAGTATATTAACAGATGGGATCCTCTGTCCCGAAATTGGTGTACCAATGGTGTACCCGACACAAAATTGGGAAGTTTTGATATATACTATTAACCAAACTCAAAATAACTACTAATAAAGAGATTACAAAACTTCTCAATTTTGTGTCGGGTACACTATTGGTACACCAATTTCGGGACAGAGGATCTCATCCGGTATATTAATGTAGTAGATGTACTTAATAACTTTTTCTTCCCACCAAAGAGGATTTAGTGTGTCTAATTTAAGAAAGAAATTAATCTATGGTCTGTAACCACTTTAAATTCAATATTATTAAACGTGTCACTTGATAAATAAAAAAAACAAGAAACAAATATTCCATGCTTAGATAGTTGGAAAAATTGGGCAACTTTTATTTTAATTAAAAAAGCATTAAATATAATAATAAATTAATATTAATGAGGGAAAAGTCAAAAAGAAAAATGGGGATGCAATCACCTGGAAGGATGGGCGATCTAGCTTTGCAACAAATCTACCACACTCTACTTAATTAATTAATTAAAATAATATTACTTTGATTGACCAACTAATTAGTGGATTCATGGATATTTTAATTAATTAATTAATTAATTATTCTCTAACCAAAGATAATTATTAAACTGCTAAAATCTTGAATTAACTATACTTGTTCAGGTGTCTAGTCCCATCCCCTACAGTTAATTATTGATTGATTAGTTAATTAATTAAGTAAATAATTGTGGATTTTTGATTATTCAGCACTTAAACGGAAGGTTCCCGTGCGATTATCCACACCATATTGCGCACTTAATTAATTAATTGAAAGGGAAAATATGCATGGTAATTATATTATACATGTTTTAATCTTGACCATGTTTTTTGGGATGCATTAATTAAATTGAATTAAATAGTTTTTGGTAATCAAACAAAGGAATATTAAGAAGTGGGGGATGATGTAAGAAAGGGATTATATTAATTAATTAATGATTAAGGTCTTCAACCAAATCTGAGCAAATCTTCTTAGAGCAAGCAAAACCCTATATTTTATTCCCCAAAAGCATATGTTTAAGGTGAATCCAGTCATCATCTTGTAATTAATTAATTCAATTCCTTTTTGGCTATAATGTTAATCAAATCAATTTTGCTTTGGACAGTTGTTGGGGTGAGTGCCCACATAGGTTTGCCTTTGGGGGCAATGTTAAGAAAAAAACTAAATACTCCCGACGTCCCCGATATTAGTGTGAGTATTTTCGTCTACGACGTTTTTCAGATGGTATGAAAAATGCTAAGATTTATTCAGTAAAACTAATTTTATACTCTTAATATCTCAGATAATTTGTCTTTACCTTCTTGGAGTGGAACCCGTATCCTGCTGCTATCAACGCGTGTAAATATGGGGGACGGAGGGAGTATAATATAGATTGTGTTGTCATTCCATTGTCTCTTTTGTATATCTTCAATTGGTGGACTATATCTTCAACCAATAGATTAAATTTCAAATTCTCCACAAATTCAATTCCCACTCTTTTGTTTAATGTTTTTTGAGGGCTTGTTTGTCCTCTTTCTAGTTTGTTCTCAATTGCTTTTCTCTAGCTTTATAGAAGAATTCTAAATAGGCATGCTATTCTCAATCATGTAAAGATTTACTATAATTTGGATAATAGTGTTTTCTACTTATTTAATCAATTGCATGTTTAAAGATGAGTGTTTTTATATGCACTAGGATTGCTCATTCATTTAACTTAATTACTCTGTTTAATTATCTCGAATATTTCACTAATTTATAGCGCATCAAAGAGATCATATAAAAAAGAAATATTTCGTAAAAAATAAGAAATCATCTCGACCACCAATCACAACGACAGAGTGTGATTTATAATCACATTTCAAACAAAAGAAAAGGGAAGGATTATATTGTTAGAAAATATTCCAAATTTGTAACTTTCACATGATTGTTTTTATCACAAACATTCATAATTATTAATCAAATTTTACAAAAAAAATTAAAAAATCATGATTCTTTGCCCTACAACTTTTTATTATTGGTGGGATTCTTGTTCTGTGGAAGTCTAAACTTAGGGTTAGGGTGGTTGAGTGGGTGATTAATCTCTCTTGATTGATTTAATTTCTCCTTATAATTAATTTAATTATTTAATCTAATCTTGATAGATGATAGGGTGAAAGTGGGCCACTGTGATTCTCATCCTCAACAAGCAAAAATTCTCATGTTCAGTGTATCGTAAACGTTTTTAGGTTTAAATCAAATTAATTAATCAAAAGATTAAGAAGAGTCCATTTTTTAAAGATCCTGATTTGACATCATATAATCTTTAATCTTGTTTAAGTGATGTTAATTGATGGTTATCCTTCAAACTTCAAACTAATCATGTATTCTTCGATAATTAATTATCATCTACGATGTAGCAATGACACGTGTAAATTACCCTACATAATAATATAGAGTTGTAAAATCACGAAACGACTCAACTTCGAAGTTAATCAATCTTTAGAAAAATTGCATACTAAAGTGCATGAACCCAGTCATCCACTCGTCAATCAAGCAGAATAATTGGCTAATTTTATGTACTTTATATTCAAGTCAATGCAAGTATATGATTAATTGTTAAAAAATTAAAAATCTACAACCAATATTATTTAATTTTAATTGATATTTAAAATTGATGGCAATGGAAAAAAAAAAATGATAAATTAAATGAAATTAAGAAAGCCAAAATTGACCCTTAACTACAAATTACAAAAAACTAGTGATTAAAGTTGATACGGGAGAATGAGAATCTATTTTTATAATAATAAAATATGGAGATTAAAGAAAAAGGGAGCAATTAAGATTAGGATGGGAGTTTAAAGGGAATAATTTAGTGGCTAATCAACTGTTAATCTTTTGTCCCTTTATACAGATTTTTCAAAATTGTGTTACACATTTTGAAAAATTCCTTCCCCATTTTGCCTTGTAAAACTTGAGGCTTTTTTTGGCAACTTGTGTGTTTTTGCTGCACTTTTTATTAACATACGAACAATCACGATACTCACGTACAGACTCCGTTCATTTTGATGATGTATCAAGAAAGAGTATTTATCGTTTTATACCTCGTTTACTTTGATATATAGTAATATATCACCTAACAACTAAATCGGTTTCGATACCACGTTCCGCGATATTTCCCGGCAACCACTAAAAACAAGGATTAACTTGAATGATTAATTAAAAATTAAGACAAATTACTTTAATCCACAAAGGCCAACTGAGTCTAATTTGGCTAACTTCCAAATATACAACAAATTATAAAATAATAATACTATGATGTATAATCATAGTTGTGATTGACTATATAACTTTTTCAAAGCTTAAATGAAAAATGAAACTCCTCTCTTTTCTCTTCTGACTTTGAAACAACAGTTGTGTGTGAAATCAGAGAGAGAGAGACAAATTTGTGAGACAAGATATGAGAAAGATGTCAACCCTCATAATCACTTAACAAAGAATATTTCACTACAGTAACATCTCATTTTACAGCTAAAACAAGCATTGAAAAAAAGCCAACTTCTTTCACTTCTATATTAAAGCAAATCCATCACAGTTAAACCATGCGTAATAAAAGGAATTATACAGCTGTAGTTATGTGAAACATCCGTCGGCTAGCAACAACTGAACGAGGCAGGGCTCGATAATATGTTCATTTTCGTCCGAGGAGAGTCAAGACTAAGTGTTATAGTACAAAATTCAACCAAATATATCGGATACAAGGAGAGGGATGCAATATGTATCTCGAAGTATGAAAAGTGCTCACCGAAATACAAATAACATGGGGTTTGCTAGCTAAGTTCTCCAACTATGGTAGAGGCGCTCGAAGTGATCCCACACTCTTCAGATGATCGCATCACACTGGTTGTTTCAAACGAGGCTGCAATGCGAGTAAGATTTTCTTCCTTGGCCCCTGCAATTAGTAAGACTCGTATAGGTGAAAGTGAAAACATAACTGAGAAAACGCAATGAATCTTATTCAGAGGACATGTGAGAGGTGTCGTTATTTTTATGTCCAACAGAAGCATCAATAGCAACTTGGTTAATCAAGCATTAAGACAACAATTTAGGACTATTCAGAGCCTATAGAACCATGAGCAGGTCGAGCAGGGCCTAAACATAGAACTATGAACAGGTTCATGAGAAAAGGTTCACAACAAGTCATATTTTGAAGTTCTAAGCGTTAGATCTCATGTTGAAAGCATGCTCTTAGCTTGTTATGGATTCGTAATTTCCAAGAGATAATAAGATATTTCCAAATGGGTGAAGTGGAATTTTAAGTTCCATGCTAACGAAAGACAACCATCCGAAAGAAAGGAGAGAGAGACCAAAGATAATTTAATCTCTTAAATCTGTAGTTCTGGTTAAGGAAAGTATACGCTATGGACATCTCTCTTGGATGCTAGAAAAACTTACATGAACAATAAAATCAGATACCAATGAATCAGCATAGAACACACTTTGAAGTTTCACTACCAATTAGTTGTTCAACATAAAAAATACTTTTGGTTTAGGTAAGTTACCATAGGTATTCCCATCTCCTTAAGGTCTAAATCAGTCATGCGCTTCAAAGAGTACATGTCCACCTGCAGAAAGGTATCAAAGATTACTTGATTTACAAGAGCATTACACTTCCTGATTTGGAAAAAGAATGTTCCCCTACACAATTATAGATGCCACACAGACACACACACACCCTAACTGGCATACTCAAAATGGTGGAAGATGAAATAGTACAGCACCAAACAAAGGAGTACGCATTGCATACTCAGCAGTTCAAACAAAGCATTCAGAAACTGGAAAGAAAATGTAAGAGTTGATATTTTTATAAGCTCCATAAAAACTCTTTTTTCCTTTCATTTTACACCCCAAAGAAAGGTGAAATGTGGAGTAGGCAACAAAGAATATCTAGCATGGGAAATTGAAAGTGCAGAGCACTCAAAGAAGTCAGCAAGAATACATACTTCCTCAGCCTTAAAGATCACAGCAAATTTTTCAAGACCCAAAGTCCGCAAAAGGCTGTCAACTGTAACCTCATCATCCACCTGCGAGCGCAATATCCAATGAGAAGAGAAATATAAATGACCTCGCAACTTCAAAAATAAAAGCTTAATCAAACCAATGGAATTTCTCAAACATTCTACAAATCCAGTAGTTTCACCTATTGATAGACATATGAGGGAGCAAATTCTCTAGAGTGTCATAGCAATTGAAGACGAAATAGTGGCACAAATTGAGTAAGATGCTTCTTACTTGAAAGTAGCAACACATTATGGGGTCAAAATATCCTACTGAACAAGGTGCCAAGTGATCTCATGCCATGCAAAGGAAGTTATGTAGGCTACAACATCCAATATCTTGAAAACAGCACCTGTTCTAGATTTAGAAACCGTCTCATCAATCGTCTAATCTATGTTCTCGGTGACTTAAGAGCCTGATCACATCAAAGCAGTTCTAACCTTCTTATGATGTGTAAAAAGCAGGTGATCCATGGGAAGAACTATCATGGTTAATGTGCAACAATCTAAAGAAGTAAATAACTGAACTGACAAGCATAATTAACATAGACTAACCACATACGAACTTTTTTGCATGTAACTCCCAGGTCGAGGCAGTGAGGAGACCACAGGTGCCGTGGTCTTCATCTGCCCAACAGGCGGAGCCATTTTAGAAAAGTGAGATGAACTCATGGGCCTTGAAGTATCAAAAGCATCTTTACTCATATATGTACTTGGTCTAGCATCGTCATATGCTGTAGTTGCATATCTTCTCTGCAACATTTCATCATTCTTCGGTGCAGGGACAACTCTTGAAGTTGCTAGAGATTTATCAGGTGATCTTCTCCTCAAACGATCCAATGTCCAAGGAGAATGAGAAGTAATCCCAGAATCCATTCTTGTGACGGGATTTGAAGGTCTAGGTTCTGGCATTGATCGTCTGGACTCAAAAATGCTTCTTCCACCATCCCCCATTCCAAGAAAGTGTTGTTTCCTTGAATCAGTAGCATACCCAACTCTGAATTCAGGAACGTGAAGGCTAGAATTTCTCGGTAGAGGTGATAAATTTCTACCATCCATGCTCTCCTTAAAGTGCTGCCTTTCATCCCTTGGATCCAAATACTGCATTCTAGCTTCTCTCGGCTCAGGCCTTCTATCCCTTGTGGCTAAACTGTTTGTAGAAGATTGAGCAGGCCTTGATAGAAGGTTGCGGAGGTCGCCACCATTCTGATTCCCATTCTGGCCCTGCTTTTGCATACTTTTTTGCATGATTTTGTACCGAAGATCATCTTTTCTAAGATGCATGTCTTTTACACAAACGAAATCATCCAAAAAAAAAATCAAAAGAAGTCCCCAACCAAACCAAATGAAACTTAAAAGAATTTAGAAACTCAAAGACAAGCTAGTTACCATCTAAATCATTGGCAGGTCTACCATCTCTTCGCACTCTGCAAAAATATTATTTCAACAATTAGAGGTCTTCGTACTCATAGCTTTACTATTAAAACAACTTTCAGAGTCAAATAATCAAGGCCTCATTTTTATGCTGACAAGC
Source organism: Thymus mandschuricus (assembly GCA_029379335.1). Classification (NCBI taxonomy): domain Eukaryota; kingdom Viridiplantae; phylum Streptophyta; class Magnoliopsida; order Lamiales; family Lamiaceae; genus Thymus; species Thymus mandschuricus. The sequence continues at coordinate 712,714 of CM057083.1, read as the reverse complement.
GACAACTCACGAGATCCCGTTTAGCATCCAATCATCATCACAACATTACGAAGGTTGCCATATTATTCAAACCCACAAGAACAAGGGAAACTTGTTAACTACGAACAAGCCTCAGCCAATTCAAGCATAAGAACAACCAAATCAACTCAGGTAGTCACGAAAGATCAAACACAAGAATAAAACCTCTTATTATTGACTTCAGCAAATGAATCGGCATTAGTTCCAAGCCTCTCCCGAATGGGCCGTTTGCTTCCTACAATCCGATGCTCATCACTTACAGAAGTCTGAAACGAATTTCCAGCTCTCTTGACAACCTACAATGAAGAAGCAGCATAATTTAACACCAAATCATACACTAGCTTCGAAAATGCATCTCAGAATCAAATGCTTATAACCATTCACCTTTCTTCTCTCATTCATACACAATAACTGGAAACTACATTACACCACTAATTTTAGCCATAAATTGCTCAAAGCTCCTAAACACCCATACAACGAGCCACGAATCAACAAATCCCCCAACCGAAAATTCCAAAAACTCCACAAAAATTGAAATCAGAAACCTTTAAGCAGCAAAATTACCTGTCCGCTGCGCCCGAGTGTGATGGTTACCCGAGACCTAGAAGCCTCCGACATTTCAATTCTCCCAAATTATTCGAGTTAATCCAAAAACTGAATCGGCAACTGAACAAAATCCAGAACCCCCAAGCAGAGAAGTGATGATTATTGAATATTTAGGGTTCTGCACCGTGAGAGAGAGAGATTATGATTATTGAGAGAGATTTCTCCTGGGTGGAAATTGGAAAGTCGAAACGTGAAGGGCGTAAGTAGCGCGTGACGATGCGGCGCGTGTGATTAGCTTTCGGGATCTTTCCAAAATCACGGTGCAAAACGGGCCGATAAACGGGTCACCCGAAATAAACTTGGGCTATTGGGCCTCTTCTCCCTATATGGGCTTTATATGAGGCCCATTATCGCCATGTGGGCTTTATATTGGGCCTCTTCTCTCTATACGGGCTTTATAATTTTAAAAACCATTTTAATAAAGATTATGTAATTTTAGTATATTCATTACAATAAACTACAGTCTACAATCACATAAATAAGGAAAATTAATTAATAATATAAATACTGATGTAAAAACACAAATACATGTGAACTAAAAACTTAAACAAAGGAAGAAACTAAAATACAATAACAATAAAATAAAAGTAAATGCTAGACATTAATTAAAAGAAAAAAATAAACATTAAATTTGAACCATAATACAGGTGATGATCCTCCCCCATCACACCACTACCATCAATTAATTTATTAAATATAAATTAAATATGAGCATACTTCTCATCAATTTGAGATAATAAAATCAGGATTTTGCAGTGTTGATGGATTTTTCCAAAGTTGGTAGTAACTTGCATGAGATGAGATAGTAATCCAATCAATATACTCCACTAAATTGCAAGGGATGATTGATTACTCTTCGGAAAAGAAGGCCGACCACCCCTCCGTCGATATCGGTGCCTTTTTGGACTTCATAGTGAAGCTTCATATTGATGTTTCGAAGGTGCAGCTGCAGGACAAGATAAGGAGGTTGAGGAGGAAGTACTTGAACAATGAGGGCAAAGCGAATCAGGGCGAGGACATTCTCTAAGCAGCACGGGCGCAAGTCTTATTAGTTGTCACGACGAATATGGTGGAACGAAGCTATCAAAGAAAATGACAACGGAGCTACTAAAAAGACTGGCGATAAAGGAGAAGAGAAAGGGAGTGATGGTGGTTCAGGTTCGGTTGGTAGGACTACAGATGAGAGTATGATGATGATGGGGCAGTAACGGATTGAGAAGACTAAAAAATGGAATATGCTCAAAGAGCAGGAATTTGAGGCTGCAATGAATCAGTTGAAGGTGAGGGTTAGACAGTATGAGCAAGTTTTGAGTTATATGAGAAGCAAGTTTTCATAGCGATTCATCCTTTTTACTTCTCATTTAACTCAAAACTTGCTCATATTGTCTAGCCTTCACCTTCAACTGATATACTGCAGCTTCAAATTCCTGCTCTTTGAGCATATCTCATTTCTTAGTCTTCCAAATCCGTTATTGTCCCATCATCATCATACTCTCCTCCGTAGTCCTACCAACCGAACCCGAATCACCACCACTCCCTTTCTCTTCTCCTTTATCATCAGTCTTCTTAGCAGCTCCGTTGTCATTTTTTTTAAAATCTTCGTTCCACCATATTTGTCGTGACAGCTAATAAGACTTGAACTCGTGCTGCTTAGAAAATGTGCTCTCCCCGCTTCGTTTTGTCCTCACTGTTCAAGTACTTCCTTCTCAGACTCCTTATCTTGTGCTGCAGCTGCACCTTCTTAACATCGATATGAAGCTTCTCTTTGATGAAGTCCAAAAATGCGCAGATATCGGCGGAGGGGTCGGCCTTCTTTGATGAAGCTTCTTTGGAGCGAGGATGATGAACTCGTAATATTGCAAGGTATGTCTTGCAATATTACGAGTTCATCATCCTCGCTCCAAAGCCTCCGGAACAGGGTTGATTTCCTCTTCCTCCTCCTCCTCCTCCTCTTTGGGGGACTGAGTTTTGACGGGATTTTCGATGGAGGCGTCGGAATCAGTCTCGGAGGAAGCATCATCGTCTTCTTCATCGCTGGATTGTGGTGGGGTCGCTTTCACGAACTCTCTGTTTCTGTTTCTGGCCATGGGAGAGGGAGAGAAGGAGTGAAGAGGCGGATGTGGAGAGAGAGAATTAGGGTTCGAGAGGAAGGCGATGAAAAAACACGCCAATTTCTCCCAAATTTATAGAGCATTGCCATTACCATTAGCGGCTATTCTAAACGTCGAAAGCGCTCTAATTATGGCACTGATTACGTACTAATTTAATGTAACCTATTCATTAAATTCATTCTTTGCATTTCAATGCACCTTTAATGTTAAATTTATTGACAAGTGGCGCGTGTGATTAGCTTTCGGGATCTTTCCAGAATCGCGGTTCGAAACGGGCCGATAAACGGGTCACCCGAAATTAACTTGGGCTATTGGGCCTCTTCAATTTATATGGGCTTTATAATGGGCCCATTCTCTCTATATGGGCTTTATATTGGGCCTCTTCTCTCTCTGCGCGCTTTATATTGGGCCTCTAATCCAAAAAACCACACCACGTTCTCTGACTAATTAAATTATCAATTTAATATTCATAATTTATTATTTAGTGAAAAATATTTACATATATTCCAAAATTTTATTTATTTGCTGGTGCCCTCTGACATACTTCACTGTTATTCTGTGAACCACTAAATTCTATTAAGACATCATCTTTTAATAATGTTACACTCCACTTACTAAAAATTACTATCTCACATTTCAATTTTTCCTAATGTCGACCATTTTTAAATTATGTCGGTACAAAAGGAAAAACACTCAAGTAAATAAGCCCCTTCACATAAATTGTCCGTCGTCGTTTTTTCGTAACTGAAGTCGTGTTTTCTTGTAGCGTAAAAATAATAGAAATTTTTAAAAAAAATGCACTTTACTAATTTCAAAATGAAAAAGCAGGCTGATAAATAGCACATCGACACGTGTCATCTAAGAGACAAACTTTAATTAATTACTTATAAATTGATTAATTACTATAGTTGATGACGTGATTAGGGACGATTGCATAATTTTTTGTCATTAATTAATTTCCAAATTAGTCAAAGAGGTTATTACACCTGTTCCAATACGATGAAGGTGAGTGTAATATTATAATTATTGTGTGTAATTAATTAGAGTCACATCCATGCACCGTTGGTGAAAATTAATTAATATCCAATAATTCGGTCAAAATTAATGACGTAATTTAGCCCCAAAATTAATTTGATAATCTTGATTAGCCACATCTTAATCTTCTACCCCTTTATGATTTTTTTTTTAAGAAATGTAATTATTTAAAGATGAAATCCAAACTTTTAAGAGAAATGATTAAAATGGGATGTTTTTATTAAACTTTAAACCCATAATTTAAAAGACTGCATCACATAAGACTCGAACTCGTAATTTTTAGTTCTGAAATTTAACTATCTACTGTTCGATCAATATACGCACATGTCGCACTTAAAACTGAGATGTTGATTTTTAGAACAACAAAACCGAATTTCGCCATCGATTGGTCTATATATGTATGTACTTTAATATTAAAGTTAAGTTAGTTAAATTATCCAATAAAATTGGACGATGAAGATAAAAAGTGGGCATTTAGCCTAACTCCAACCGGCTCGAACTAATTAATTAATTATAAACTGAGATATTATAAATTTTAATAATATTTAACATATTATTTATTATTTATAACTGGAAAATTGAGAGACAAAGATATCATATTTAATATGAAAATAAATATCTAGCTTATATATATTGAAAATAGTAAGTGTATATTGTTTTATACGAGCTAGTGGTTGCCATCATTTTCTATATAATTCTTTTTTATCTTTATCGTTAATTAAAACTTATATGCACTCATTTTATGTTGAAATTTATATTCATAATTCTTGCTTTTTGGAGATATTTTTATCCCTTTTGTCCTCGGAATTTTCACTATTGAGTGCCTTGGTTTTGACTTTTGTAATATTAAAATATACTACTAAATGAGATATTTTATCAATGTATAATTATATTAAATTTTAGTATAGATATCGATAGAATTTCGTCTCATTTAAAAACTCGAACTTAGAGATAGGATGATCTAAACATAGATAAGACATGTTACCTGCAGACAATTCTAATGAATTAATCTTTTATATATATACTGAATTAATTTGAAATGAATATAATATTATTAAATTATCAAAATTGTCAGGAACTTATTCATAATTTATTAAGTACTTTATGAATCGGGCCCTAGGTATATAGTAAAAGCTAATAATCACGATCCCATTTGTGCCTAAGAGTTTGTAATTAGGAGCAACAAAAATAGGCTATTTCCACATTTTATGCGTAAAAAGTAACTAAATTGTACTTCGAATAAGTCGAACATGTGACATTTCACGAGATAAAACGAGTAACGTTGATTAGAATTTGAAAACTTTATATTCACAGAGTATGAACATGCGATATGGGCTTATTGCAAGTTGAAATGTAAATCATTACATTACTATTATTTTTTTGAATATTTCACAAAAAAACATTCTAACATTCAAATCATTCCCACACTGTCTGAAATTAATTCAAACAATTTTCTTGCAATTATAAATCAAACATTATACACTTGGAATTACACCAAAAAAGAAAAATAAAATGTAAGTATATTAACATAAAATCAAGCCGAGCTAGCTAATTAATTAATTAAGTGTGTATATATAACAAAAAACACAATTAATTAATTAATTAATTCTAATCTTCCAAACTTTAATCTCAAAATCCAAACTGCCACTGTAAATCAGATAAGAATTGTTGTCGGAATCTTCGGTGTCGGATGGCGGCGCCGCCGCCGCCGCCAAGCACTTTACTGGATTACCGTGGCCTTCCAATACCGCCAGGCAAGAATAGTCATTTCCACTCCCTCTCCTCCACACCCTCACCGTTCTATCCGCCGATCCACTGCACACCACCTCCGCCGCCACCGCCAGGCAGAGGATGGCCTTCCGGTGGCCCCTCAGAGCCCCCGCCACCGCCCTGTGGGCGGCGCCGGCGCCGTCCCTCTCCCACACGATGATCGACCTATCGCACGCGCCGGAGTAGAGGACGGAGCCGTCGCCGCTCAGGGCGAGGGCGTTGACGGCGGACTTGTGCTTCTCGAGGGTGGAGACGAGCGAGTGCTTCCGATCGCCGCCGGCGCTGTTGATCCTCCACACCTTGATCTTCCGATCGGCGGAGCCGGTGTACACGTGGCCGTCGGCGGAGAGAGCGACGGCGTTGATGGCGTCGTCGTGGGCGTCCTGCACCGACTCCACGCACTTGAAGTCCGACGTCCGCCACACCTTGAAGGTCCGGTCCCAGGAGGCGGAGTAGAGGTGGGCGCCGTCGGCGGTGGCGGCCAGCGCCGCCACCACGTCCACGTGGTTGACCCACGTGCACCGCTTGTTCCTCCGCACCTTCACGTAGTTCTTCGCCGACAGGAGGCTCATGCACCGGTCGCCCAGCGTCGGAAGCACCGCGATCATCGCCGCACACCTCTCCCCACCGCCGCCGCCGATCCTCCACGCGCGGATCTTATAATCGTTATGCGCCGTGAACAGCTTATCCCCCAAGACTACGACGGACTTGACGGCGCTCTGCCCCTCCGCGACGGCGCGGTTGTCGGAAACTTGGCTGTATGAGGTAGGGTTCCGATCCCAAACACGGATTTCGCCGTCGGAGGCGCCGCTGTAGATATTCTTCCCGGCGAGGGCAAGAGAGAATACGTAGCTAGAATGGCCCTTTAGGGTGGCCAAGCAGCTGTGATCGGCGCCTCCCACGGGGAGGTCGAAAGGCGGCGTTAGGGAAGGGATTGAAGGGAGACTCGGCTGCGAGGAGAGCGACGAAGAGTTTGAGTTGTCGGAATCTTGAAGCTCGTCGGAAACGGAAGGCGACAGCCGTTGAGAAAATCTACCCATATTTTTACTTTTATTTATTTGTTGAGAAGAATATTCATTTAGTAGAGTATGAATTTGTGGAGTGGAATATACTCGCTTATAAAGACTCAAGTTTCGGCGTAGGTTAGACTTTGGACTCACGACTGCGCATTTTAGCGTAGAGGCGCATCTTACCATGTTGCTAATTGATTAAGATACTTATTATAAAATTTATTAAAGAAAATTATGATTTGCATGTGAAGTGGGCGCGAGTTGATTAAATCAAATTAATGTTTTTGTTGAAATTTTTGAAAAATTATTTAATATTTAATGGCCCATTTGCCGGCAATAGTAATTTTCATTTTACACATGTAACACTGTTGAATTAAATAATTACAATTCGTTTTTGAGATAATTACTTAAGCAAACATTAGAGGCGCACGTGAGCAATGTAGGCTGCATGCGCACAATAGCACCGAACAAGGAAAGGTCCTTAGTTGGGCCAATCGGGCCTTTCACCCAACATAATACTCCATTCATCCCACTATGATCGAGCTCAATTCATTGAAGTTGAAACAGATGGAGTATTAACGATATGGATCAGGTCCGATTTGGCTTACCCATATTTTTATCTTCGGCTCTGTCTCGAATGTGTTTTGACGTAACATCGTTCATTACCTTCAAAACGTAACAGATGATTCGATTTTTTTAGATTAAGTTGCATGGACCACTTGGGAAAGAAATGGGGAGAGTTACAATAAATTGGCTGGATCCCATTGGGGCAAAAATGATAAATAAATTAAATGACAAGTCATATTTCACATAATCACATCAATGGGATTTCTATAATTAATTTGTGACACTTTATAATATCACACGAGAGACAATCTCATTAATGAAAAACGCCACCTCTCTAATTTCATTGTCAAAATTAATTAAATCAATAGATAACATGTTAACTAATCAAGCACATGAATTACACATATATGTGTCGGTGACTACATGTTTCTGCCCGATTATTTTACGTACCACATCTATATGCTCTTCGTTCCATTTCTATTATCGTATTCGATTTAAAAAATAGAAATAATAAATCGATGTATGTGAAATGCCAACTATTTCCACACCAATTTGCGCGTATGGGTGGACCCTCAATTTAAAGATTTCATTTTTTATCCACCATAATTTACCAATTTTTTTTAATATCAAGATTGAATGCTTAATAATAACACCCACATAAATAAATATGTGGTTGTCTTTATATAATGAATAACTAATAGCCAATTATCGTCCCTAATTGGATAATCTCGATTTGGAAATTGTCAGAAAATTATCCAAATTTGGTATTATGTGACATTTCAAATCAAGAAGAAATAAAAAATTTACTTGAAAAATAAAAAAGGGGAGAGAGAGAGAGAGGAATGTGGATAGATAGTGTAGATGAGATGGGCCCACACGGTGCAAGTTGCAAACTAGCTTTAGAGAACTTCTTCACCAATATGGGCCAAAACTATTTGGACCCTTTTCCTCCAAACTTTGCTTATTCCAACTATTAATTTTACCTTTTTATTAATGTTTCAATTCATATTTTAATGCATTAAATTGAATTTTAGATTTAAAAAATTACTCTTTTGGATGCTTATTTCATTTTTGAGTCATTTGATTATTTTATATATAGAAGAACGACTCGATTTCGTTGGGTCAAACTGAAAGATTTACTATTATCCAAGCCAAGATGGAGAAAATAACATCACTTTAACATGATAATAGTGATTTATTCCATAATATAGATATTTGAAAAGGACTAATCAAAAGCTTAAATGTAAAGGAGCCCTAGATGGATTAAATATTAATATAAAAAATGTCAAATAAAGCTGCCCATACCTTTTATACTTCTTTCTTTTTATTTTTTTCTCTTTAACCTTTAAGAAAATGAATTAATTTTAGAAGTTTATTCATTTGTTTTTTTTTTTTTTTTTTCTAAAGGGTTATTTTCCTTTTAATTTCCGTACCAAATCCGGACACAAGTGGGAGCATGGCCTTTTTTGTTTATTTATTTATTTTTGCTAATTTATTTTCTATGGAAATTTTATATACCTACTAGGCTACTACTATAAATTTTACCTTTTCTTAATATTATTCGCTTTTATGTTTGAAAATAGTTTAATACTCGCTCGGTCTAGTGACACATTTTATTATCATACATCTCACATATAGATAAAAAACGAGTCACTTAAAGTGGGTTAGCGGGACCAATTGGTAATTAGTTACTCCTTCCGTCCCGCCAAAGACGTTACATTTCTTTTTGTCAATTTCTGACACGTTTTTCCATGCTTCTTGATGAAGTGTTTTAAAATAGATTTTTGATTTTTTTTTCTTTTGCGGGATAATACAACTATCATAGTATCCCGTAAAAAAAAAAAATCTTCAAAAATCTATTTTAAAACGCATCATCAAGAAGCGTGGAAAAACGTGTCAGAAATTGACAAAAAAAAATGTACTCCGTAACATTTTTTGCGGGACCGTGATAGTATATGTTACTCCCTCCGTCCTTAAATAAGTGTCCCGAGCCGCCAATTTGAAAAAACCAAGGAGAATGCTAAAATGACACTTATGCCCTTAAAATCCTTGATTATTTATTTATTTATTTTTGTCTTTCTCCCACTTTTAGATTTCCAAGAAGGGTAATTTTGGTATTTTAATGTAATTTTTGCTTGGAAAAATGTGATAGGACACTTATTTAGGGACAAAATTTTTGACGGCTCGGGACACTTATTTAAGGACGGAGGGAGTATTATGTTTAGATCTCTCAAATCTCAATGCAGGATTTGAAATTGTAAAGTCTAGTATTTATCAAATAAAATCAAATTGATGTGACCAATGCAATAATTAAATTATTGATTTTATTTTTCCAGTAGTGTCTACTTCCCTCACAAAAATTATGAAATTATGTCTAATTGCCTTGAAATTCAAATAAAATGTTTGACCCGTTTCTTTAGAGACCATACATTTCATTATTTTACGTCATACATATATAAATCCAAACGTTGTGTTTTTCCTCGTCTATAGAGAAAAAACTACATGTGGATTGTATATGCTAATGGCTACAAATGAATTAGATTTTCTAGCTAATTGACAACACCTACCAAAGTATTTTCTTAGTCAAGGCAAAATAAGTCAAGCCCCTACAATTCTACTATTGGGATAATCTCTTTATTTATGTAATGTGGTATTATAAATATTGCTACTAATTACACTACGAAGAAGAGTGTACACATGTAACGATGGTCTAATTTTAAGAGAAAATCTATTTTAAAGCAAAATAGTATAGACTTTTAGCTATTTTTTTTCCCTTTTTTTTAATTAACGAAGCTCGTATATTTAAAAACATACTAGTATTAATTAAGAAAAATAAAAAATAAATAAAGCTATATATATTAGAGCCCGGCCCGTTTCGTTTTTATACAAATAATAGCCCATACTATGTACAAATATTAGACCCATAATTTATTTTATACTACAAATAAAAGGTGAAGCCCATTATCTTACAAATAAACCCGGTATTGTGTTTAAGGAAGTTTATACTTACCATCGAAAATCGAATCGTATTCTCTATTGCACTTTAAACTAAATTGATTTTATTATTCTTGACTGTCTATCATATTCGGTTAAAAAAAAACTCGATTAGAACGAATAAATGAGATAAAAAAACCTTTAACAATCGAAGTAATGATGGCTAAGATTTATTCAATCGAACTCGCAATGAATGGCCCTGCTATTTACGTCTATACACAAAAACAAAAACAAAAACAAAAAATCGGGCAGAATATGTGCACCGAATATTTACATATGAAAAATACAGAGCGTAATATATCAAAAAATTAATCATAAAACAAATAATACTAAATAGAAATAATCTAAAATAATAACGATATCAACCCAACAACCAAAACGGCCCACAAACGGTCAACCGTCGGAGCCCCGTTTGTATCCCTCTCTCCTCTCGGGGTCAACGGGGCAATACCCGCATCCGACCCGTTGTAATTCGGGTTAGACCCGTATAGTACTTGGATACCGTTAATGTCGTCGGTGGCCAGCTCAACTTTCCGGGTACCCGACGAGATAGTCGGGTACATGATCGCATCCTGAACCGAACTGTGGCCCAACCCGAGTAAATGCCCGATTTCGTGAACCGCAACCGACTCCAGATCCACGGCCGATATGGGCGACCCGTTGATAAAGTCACCGTCCGTCACCCAGTTCTCGTCACCGTCGAGGTGCAGCCTCCCCACCGGCGGCGAGAACGCGTGCGCCAGCGTCCCCAGCACGCCGTCGAACGGCTCGCCGTCGCCGTGGTCGCCGCTGAAGAAACCGATCCGCAGATCGGCGCGGTTGAAGTTGGAGACCTCGGTGAACGTCAGCGGCGTCACCTCCGACCACCGCTCGAAGGCGCGGGCGAAGATGTCCTTCACGGGGGCGGTGAGCTGGTTCTCCGGCGCGAAGGCGTAGGTGAGCTGGCTCTTCCCCTCCGGCCACCGCGGGCGGTTGGGGAAGAAGGTGTAGTGCTGCACGGCGTGGATCGTGGAGTTGGCGCTGTGAGATCCGCCGCCGCCTCCGCGCATGGTGGAGGTGCCGTTGACGACGTCGGCGTTGCCGCACCGCGGGAGGACGATGTGCTTCAGCGTCGGCGCGTCGATCTCGCCGGTCTGGTTGAGATTGAAGTTGAGCTGGTAATTCTTCACGGCGGATTCGAGGAATTCGTCGAAATCGTCGGAGAAATCGTCGTAGGAGGAGTTGAGGTAGCCGAAGAGCTGGAAATACTTCTTCAATTTGGCCAGACCTTCAGATTTGACGCCTCGCCGGCAGCCATGGAAGGCGTTGAAAGCGTCCCAGATCGAAGCGTTCGGGATGATCGAAGGCGGAATCGCCGATATATTCGGGAAGAAATGAGCGGAAACTGGATTCAGATCGATCGAAACGAGCGAAACCAGAAGAATCACGGCGAGCGTACAGATTGGGGATTTCATGTTTTCTCTAAACCTTCAATGGAGGTTGAAGCATTCCACGAAACAAGCGAGGGATAGTTTTATACGCTTGATTGAAAGTGAAAGGGGAGGAATTCGAAGTCTGAGTCGTCTTTGATTAATTAACCAATAGATTATTCAAAATAATTGAAGCGGCATTCTTTGTTTCTGGGCAAGTTCTTCCACACGTTTGTGTAGGTAATCTTCTTCGCCGACTTTATTCGCCTTCTCATTTCTTCACTTTTTTTTACGCTCCCAACGAAATTGAGTCGTTTTTATGAGATAGTATAAAATGAACTATACTAGGCGCTTATGTTACTTAATTAATCTTTAATTTGGGTTTTGTACAAATGGTGTGTGAACACTAAGTTTGGAACATAATTAATTATGTAATTTTATTGAAAATAATATATTAAAATTGGTAGACTAATTCAAAATGGAACAAAAGTCAGCTGCGTTCGTTAACCAAATTTAATTATGTTCTGACCTTTTCTTTAATTGTGTTATTATCAAAACAAGGGCCGGTATTTTCAACTTTCGTCTCGATGTAAGTATTAAATATTTGTTCAACTCAAATGGCATCTTTTTTCTTCATTATTGATATTTGTAGTGGCAATATTATTCCATATTGTGAGTCCCACTGGCCCATTTCTTATGGATCGTTAGATCACATATATTCAATAAACGGGCTACCGATCCAATTAGATTTTGCGGGTTTCTTGAACATCTACAAGATGGATAGTATTTAATTGGGTTGGGTTATAATATTGATAAACAGAAAAACATAGTGACAACTCAACGCATGTGAATGGAAATTTGTTGGGTTGGTTTCACACCATGACCAAGATTCTCTGGGCTTTTTTTAAAGTAGCAATTAAATATTCAAGATTATGTTTGAACGAACGGAAATTTCTGTTTTGGACTGTGAGATAATTACACACAACAGATTGTGTAATTAGATTGCGCCTAATTTTATATCCACACGTATTTAATCCTCTAATTTATGCACACTAAATCCCAGTTGCCCTATATTGTATTTCCGTATTATATCGTACCGACACATTTTTATCACATGTTACGACTATTTTTTAATCTTCGAGGATGAAACTGCGTAATTTTCGTTGTCAAAGTAAATATAAGGGAAAATGAAAGGAAGATTACGAAAATTTAATAGTCAATAGCGCATGCAGCCTTTCTCCCATGGCCTTCTTCATATATATACAGCAATTACTCCAATCCACATCCATTCTCTCTCTCATCGTCTCTTCCTCTTCTCTCTAGCCATGGCAACTGCAACAAGTAGTAATTCGCACGAGAGTTCATGGGCAGATCAATGGGATTCTCAGCCGGCGCACAGCTACACCACATTCTCTGATTCAGGTGGCTCTTCGTCGTCCAAGTTCTCGAAGACGAAGGCGGCGGCTTCTTCCGGAGCTAAGAAGGTCAAGGCTGGAGCAACCGCCGGCCTACACTGGATGAAAACTAAGTACCACAAGGCCACCAGCAAGCAATAGATCTATGTATTCACATATAATTCATAGTTGTTGGTTGGTCAAAATCATTGATTCAATTTCTTTGTAGATATGTTCTTTATTATTTTATTTCATGTGTTCGATCATTCGATGCACGAGTTTGGTTCGTAAATAAATAAGTCTTTGAATCTCCATGTATATATGCTTGCAGTTGGTTATTGAATTAATATATATTGATTGATCGTTTTCTCATTTTCTTTAAATATTTTGTGGCATTTCAATTCTTAGACGCGTTTTAGTTGATTGGTCATGTTTTCTAAAGCAAAATTCTCATCGAAGAATCTGAATCTATAAAAAAGGCACCGCCTATTATATTTATGTAGAATATTTATTTCACTTTTTTAGTCTCGTCAGTAATACCAATTTCTTTTGTTAAACTCGAAAGGATTTATTTCATCTTTCATCATTATCAAATCACATTACACCAAACTTCTTTAAAATGATAATAAAGTGTTATTTTAAATGTGAATATAACTTTATTATTGCCATCATATGACTAATATTAATCGAAAGGTAGCTAAAGAATAGTAGAAATTAAAATGAGGTGATTTCTAAGAAACAATTATTTCTAGAAATTACTTCTTTCTTTAAAAAAGGATTATATATAGAGACTATTAATCAACGAAATAAACAAACTACCTAACCGAAATTGACCAATGAAAAAACGTCAATAATAAAAAAAAAAAATATAGCTAAAATTGACCATAATTTCCCTATACACGTAATTTTCCAATTCTACGCTAAATTATTCAAAATTAGGCAATAAATACTCGCTCCCCCCTCTCCATATATAAACCCCCCCTTCAAAACCTCTCTCTCTCTCTCTCTCTCTCTCCAAAAAACAGCCATCACCGCCATAACCAAACCCCCCAAATTCAGTTAACAGAGCATCCGATCCATGGCGTACGAAGGCAACCCCTGGGGCGGAGCCACCGATGCCACCGGCACTCCGACTCGGCTGGGCGGAGCGCCGCCCACGCTCTCGGACAAGGTCGGCCACACGCTCGGGAAGACCAAGGAGGTGGCCTCGGCCGGCTTCGGGAAAACCAAGGCGGTTGCGTCCGTCGGATTCGAGAAATCCAAGGTGGCGGCGGGGAAAATCAAGGTCGGCGCCTCCGTCGGATTCAACTGGATCAGGCTCAAGTATAAGAAGAGCAAGCTCACGAGGCGGAAGTAGATCGATCGGAGCTGGATTGGGGAATTGCCGGAAGTTCGATCGCTTCGATCGGATCGATTAGGTTTTATACCTGATACTGTTTCTGGTATTTTCCCCTTCCGATCCGTTACCGGAACTCGTTGTATGTTGACGTATTGTTTTAGATCCATGTAGAGCATTGATATACCTTGAAATAGACGATTGCTTTGATTTTTGTGCATTGATTTCATCTCCAGAATTTCAATTCTTCCTTTCAGTCGCTTACGTAAATTTTCAACGAAATCTGCGATCGAGATTACTCTATATTAGATCGAGCTCCGATCATTCCAGAATCTGTTGATACGTTGAAGAGAAGTCAGTCGTCAACTTTTCTTCTACCTAACTGCAGTTAATTTGCGTAATTACAGGGTGGAATAATTTCAATTTTTTTTAGGTTGGGGAAAATAATTCATTAGATAAAATTTTAATTTAATTAATTTTGTTCAATTTATTTTCTTCCTACCTTTATAGCTTTTAACATTTCCTTAGTAAATGTTCTCATAGAAAATTACTTTATCCAGTAAAAAATTACATCAATAATCGGAAAAGTATTTCAGCTAAAATAACATTTTTCACTTCAACCGCTCCTCTAAAAAAAAAAGGCTCCGATTCTTATTGGTCCAAAATAAAACATTAATTAATTAAATTATTCATCAAAAAGTTTATCCACTTCCATTTGTTAAAAGATAAAGTAGGAATCAGTTTATTCCACATAACAATCACGGCGGAGTAATTGAATCCGATTCCGATGCCCGCTTCCATCCCCGAAATCACCCTCAGCTCCGGCGCCGGGAAAATGCCGGCCCTGGGCTTCGGCACCGCCGCCGATCCGCCGGTAGACTCAGCAACCACAAAAGCCGCGGTTCTGGAGGCTATCGAGCTCGGCTACCGGCATTTCGACACCGCGGCTCTCTACAACTCGGAGCAGCCGCTCGGCGAAGCCGTAGCCGAAGCCATAGACCGTGGCCTGATCGGATCCCGCCGCGACCTCTTCATAACTTCTAAGCTATGGTGCAGCGACGCTCATCCGCAGCGCGTGCTTCCAGCTCTCAACACTTCCCTCAAGTAAAATCGACGCTGCTTCGATTTCAGAATAATCGAGGATAGGATTTTCCACTCTGGTTAACTTGATTGATGGCTGTTTGTTGCAGGAATCTGGGCATGGATTACCTCGATCTGTACCTGATACACTGGCCGGTGAGCGCCAACGCCGAAAAAGTCGAGTACCCAATCAAAGCGGAGGATTTTGCCGCCATGGAGTTTGGATCGGTGTGGGCAGCCATGGAAGAGTGCCAGAGGATTGGGCTCACTAAAGCCATCGGAGTCAGCAATTTTTCTTCCAAGAAGCTTCTAGAAATTCTGGCAACGGCCAAAATCCCTCCTGCTGTGAATCAAGTAAGTTCCCAACTTCACTCTCGATTCGATTAGTAGAGCAAAAAATCATCGATCGATCGACATCTGTAAGTTTTACTGCAAATTGAATCGAATTCGGCGAAGGTGGAGGTGAATCCATGTTGGCAACAGAAGAAACTGATACAATTCTGCAAAGAGAAAGGGATTCTCGTGGTTGCTTATTCTCCCCTAGGGGCATTCCGGACATTTTACGGCACCAACCGGATAATGGAATCGGAGGCGCTAAACCAAATAGCCCAAGCCAAGGGGAAAACTGTGGCTCAGGTAAAGTAAATGAGATCAATTCAATCCCTATATATAATCAATCAACGAGAAACTCTCGAATAAATCCTCGAATGTGCAGGTGGCGCTGAGATGGGGATATGAGCAAGGGATAGGAGTGGTGATGAAGAGCTTCAAGAGAGAGAGGATGAGAGAGAATATGGACATATTTGGTTGGTCATTGAGCAATGAAGATGCTGAAATGATCAATGAAATCCCACAAGAAAGGGCATGTCTTGGAATGGACTACACCTCAATCCACGGCCCTTACAAAACCATCCAACAGCTCTGGGATGAGTAAAAATCCGTGTCGAACATTCGATTTTCTTCAAGAATTGTTCATTCCTGGGATTCTAATATGTATATTTCAATAATGTAAATCCATGTAAGAGAAGAGATATATGTACAGTTTGATGAGAGGAAACTGAGTGCAGCATGTTTGCGATGATAGTGTGATAATACATTACAAGCTTGGAGATTTCGAGGAACGAATATCTTACACATAAGAAATAGACTATGGATCCCAGTTAGCACTCACTCAACAACGAAGAGGCCTCTCGTAGGTTGGAGGTAGCGAAGGGCAGCGTTCGTTCATCTGGGAGTACGGCTCCAGAGTATTGTACAGTGGGAGTTCCATTTTGTACTCACCCAAGATTTGGCAGAATGGGAGTTGATCCGCCTCGTGGTTACACCAATGTGGCAAACGCGTCACGTTGTTCTCGAATATTTTGAGCATGTAAGCGTCCTTTATCTGTTACCAACGAAAATGGGGAGGTTGTTGTAAGCAGACGATAATAGAAATCAGGGTCCGGAGTTTATATGGACACTGACCGTGAACTCGGTAACTTGAATGGAATTGGAAACGGGTCCGAATACTCCAGCTGCTTTATACATTGCCAGGATAAAGGCGACGCATGTTGTAGACTTGCCGTCACTGTACACCCACTCGTCTTGTTCTGGAATTGTTAGTAACTGATCGAAGGTTATACCTCGCTTCTCTGTCTCAGCTAGAATTTCATGCAGGCCAAGATCCTACACGAAAAATAAACAAGTCATTGTCTAGAATTCTATGTGTCAGTGTACACCCGTTATAACATCAAGCAATTAGAAGCTCATACTGTTCGACTGCTTGTTCTTAATCGCACTTAATACTTCATCTCAAGAACCCAGAAAGACAATAATCATAGTCAAAAACACAAGTTGAATACTTCACCTGTGTCCCAAGCCGCATGTTAAGAGCTTCATTCCACATGTTTGCAGCATATGCCGGCTGCATTCTGGTCCACATAGACATGACAGAAATGACCTGTTCGTAGTCTCGTGGTTAGTAAATCTATTGTCCATGGTTCATGCATGACTTAAACATACTATAAGGAAATCGACATTCAACAAATACAGACGTTACATGATATTCATGGGAGAACATACATCATATCACAGGCCATCCAAGTCTAAACAGAAGAAGCAGACATACCAAGTGAGCATCTAATGGTGGAGGATAATTATCAGCTACAGTGTCAATCCAACTAAAGATCATGTTGTGATAACCATATGGCTTGCCTGCCATCTGACGAGCATACTCCCAGGCTGCACTAGTATTGAACCTAGAACGCACATCGGGATGCAAGGGCAGCAATGCAACTTGTGGATTAGAATCATCTTTGAGTGTCATTGCCCACCATTCATCCCAAGGAATTACAGCAATAATTTCTTCTCCCTGAAGCAGCAGTAAGCGTGCGAGTCAGCTTATGAACAATAATATACTGATGCAATGCTTTTAAAACTTTTAAGATTCCCAACAAGAACCCCTAATAAACCCCTCCCTCCTTGAACACAAGCTCGACCTGAAACATTTTATCATACGAAACTAAAATACAACAAACTCTGAAATACACGATCTGTCAGTAACCAGAGGTCGAATTCTACAGATTGAATTTCCAGATTTACAGGATTCCCAGTATGCAGAAACAACTCCTTTAAATTTATTATTTTGATACAGAGAGACAGATATGGACCGTGTCTAGTCTATGTATTGTTCATAAACCTAAAGCACTCGAAGTTCTAAAACGGAGGAGAATATGAATTGTATAATTTTACATTGCGTGCAATTTGAACAATATGCAACCTGTATGTTTCCTTGTGGTATTTATCATTTGAGCAAATTTATCAGGAAACATAAAGTGTCTTCTATTTCAAAATCAAGAGAGTTCAAAACAATAGATCCTACGTGCATCATCAGCCTTTCTCTTCACAAGTATCACGAAACAAGACCAACACATACATGAAAGTAGAAGCCACAAGGATGCTGCATACCTTTTCATTTTCATGTCCGGATTCACCAACCCAAAGATTACCCAATTCGTCCTTCAAGCACACGGCTGTATGTCCAGCAAATGCGCCAGTGACCCACTTCTCCAGTGTCTCAAATCCACCCCATCGTCCACGGATCTTTGATACAGCTAAGAAGTCACCAGAATGCACATCTTCTGGATTAATAGTAGCACGCCATGGTTGGTGACGTTTGTCAAATGACGCACCCATGTGCTTTTCCAGGAAAGCTAAATTGGCACTCTGACCCCACCCAGTGTTAGAAAACAATGGCAAGACGTCAACCAAGGAAAGAAACGTCCCAAGCATTCCCGATGGCATAAGAAAAACTGAGATCCCATGCTGCTTTACCTGTAAGAATGTTCTCAATGTCAACTTCTGCCTTTGAAGGGAATCAACTATCATGAAATGTTTCCAAAAGTAAAGTAACATGTGCTCACATATTCTACTTCAGCAGGTTCCTCCCATGATTCAAATTCGAGTGTATGGTCTCGAGCTGTAAAGTAGTAATCCCAAGTAACCCTGTAAGGAGTTGCAAATACGTACAAATCCATACACGACCAACTATGGGCAGCTGCAGTCTGCAAGAGAATTGATATTCAGATAAACAGACAACAGCAATCAGCAGAGAATCTAACGTGACAAATACAAACTTCTTTAAATGGATAGAAATACCAAGAAGGAAACTATAAGCAGCAGCATGGGAGTAAATGAGCACTTTAAGAAAGAAGAAACAGAGTGTATACTTTTTCGAAGGATGAAGTGTGAAGTTTCCAAACAACATAAGCTGACCTATTACTTCACAAGAAACTCCTTCAACAGTGGGCAGAATCAAATGAAAATCTACCGTCTAACAGAATAGTCCTTCACAAATTTCAGAAAAACTATGCGAAAAAATCAGTTGAACCTACATACAGCAGAATCCAAATCGCAATTTCACAAAATTATCATCACCAAATAATTCAGGAACAGGCACATACCGAGAGGTGGATGACGCCGCCTCCGATTCCCCTATCACCGGTGCCGGTGAACTCGATCTTCGCCTCGTTAGCGGCGAAACACGCGCCATCCCACTTAATCGTCCCGTTCTCCGGCGCCAGCGATCCGATGTACTGCGGGAGCAAGTCAACGGCGCTGTGGAAGCTGTTGAGCACGGGCCACGACACCTGGCGCGGCAGCACCGGCAGCACGTCGCTGAATTGCACCGGCACCTTGAACGCGCCGCCGAATTGAACCCCAAACCCTACCCCGACGAGAAGAAAGGACAAAAGCCACCGCACATCCCTCTCACAAGGCCGCATGATGATGACCGGACGGAACCCTAATCAGCCGGAATTTGATGGCCGGCCCCCGCTTATTTCATCTGCTGAAAGAATTTGGGGGGAAGGGTTTGATAATTGATGTTAATAGATTTGAGACCCCTCTCTCTCTCTCTCTCTCTAGGAGTGAAGTTTGGATTAATTTGTGTGCAAAATTAGGCGTACAGGTGTCCTCGATGGATAATTGATCGTGAAAGACGAAGCCGAAGACTTGTCTCCCTCGAGGTGCAAAGACTAACATTTTTTTTTTCTCGAAAAAAGTGATTGAGTTATTAATTTACAAAAAGAAAAATAAATTACCTAAGAGATAACTCAATTAAAAAAACGTGACGTTATTTTATGAGACGAAGATAAATATATTAATGGAAGGCTATATAGTTACAGACCAAACAGAAAGCAATTAGAGTAGCAAGGGAGATGCAGAGCACTTTCTTCGACACGAAGGGGCTGCCGGAATGGATTGATCTGAATCTGCAGATTTTGTGAAATTATACTTCAGTAACGTGGAAATAGGAAGTCGAAGGAGATGTTAATTCGTTAAGCATGTTATAGGAAGAGAAGTTACTTGTATTCTCGGAGAATCGCCTGTTTCTGATCTTATACATGAAGCTGCAAGATTGCAAGCTTCTTCACAGTAATCTGAGAACACTGCTGGAACTCTGAGCTCCTTTGTTATTTTCTGTATGAAAAATAAAAAAATATAAGCGTCTTTGTATACTGTTTGGCTAAAAGGATGCTTACTCAGGATTTAATAACTTACGAGAGTAGGCAACCAGCTCTTGTAGGCAGCGATACCAGCATTTAGGGCTATGATTATATGAGGAAAAGAATCCTACACAAATGAATCTAGTAAGAAAGTGAGTGAAATCATTAAAGCTTTATGTGGGAAGTTATCCTCATGGTCACAACCTGCAGTAATTCTTCATAACAGTGATGGTAATAACCTGCACGAAGTTGTAATGTAATTGCAGAAGAGTGGCAACTCTTTATCCTTTGTCGGTTATTATTAGTAGAAGTTTGACATGCACAGCCCGTGTCGTTACACTGAGCATACTTATGCAGATTGATCTTTTCACCGTTTCTGGAATGCAAATAAGGAACATGTATAATAAGTAGGATGATAAGGTACACCATCCAAAGAGTTTATGTTTCGAAACATAGGAAAGTAAACATCACAAATCATTTTGTGTTGCCAAACAATGTTATTAGATAAACATAATAGCATTTTCACATGATAAGACATCTAGAATAGAAGTATCTCTGAAAAATCACCATGCCACTGAAAGTACACGCATGCGTTCGAGTCAGTGTCAAAGCAAACATTGCAAATCGGAAGTATATTATATGAGCTTTAAAACTGACCTGGTGTGAGGAATTGCAGGTCCAACAAGATCTATGTGCACTTTTACTCCGGGGAAAAGTGCTTGAAGTTCCCCGAAAACTGCCAGCTGAAGAAGTTCTTTTTCTGGACCTTCAAGAGTGCATTTAAACTAGGTCAAGGGCAACATAATTGGATCACATATCAGGGAAAACAACAAATCATGAAAGGGAGCAATAATAAAACATGTTGGTCTTGAGAGGATCATACACTTGGTAATACACATCAACCACAATAAGGGATAGACCATATTAGAGAATGCCTCACGGTATCATCCATATTTGATTTCATTCTGAAACCAAGTCCAAGCATATATTCTTGGTGATTTACAAGTATCGTCTCAATTACAGAGACATCAACACTTAAGGTCAAGAATAACATCAGCTGAAACCAGAGGTTAACAGAGCACAAGGGTAGTTAGCATTGTGGTGAATCATGAGATTTATTTCCCCTGCTCGTTCAGCACTTAGGAGTTCAGCAAAGAAAAATTGCAGAAGTAGCAGCACCAATTCACTTGAAATGCATGCAAAAACAAAGACAAGATACCTAGATAATGTATTCGCAGTTCGTTGGAGATTTCAGGAAGCAAGCTTTGGGAAGTCGCGAGCTGGACAGCCCAAAAGATGGTTAAAGGCTGGAAGAAACGCAGTCATCATGTTAGCCATACTTGTACACGGTATTGGAAAAAGCCTACTTTAAGCTAGTGAAGTTTATTATTCATTCTTTTGTACAAACATACACTACTCAGAAATACACAAGCAACATACCCAATGAAGAAGCAACGCAACAGGGCTAGAAAGAGGGATGCCCCTCCACTCGTAATAATCCTTCCAAGTCGTGAGGCGCTCAGGTACTATTCGAGACGAAGGTTCTGGACTATTAACAAGCGTTTGTAAGTACTATGCATTAAGCCTAACAAATTGGTCCATAAGCAACAATCAATACCTCTGCAAGGACATAACTCACTTGGAAGATCCCAACTACTGATCAATCTGCATAACATAATCCAACAAACTAGCTGAAATGAGCAGAAATTATACACTCGATTAGTAAACAGATTTCAGTACCTAGGATGATCGAAACTAGAAACTGACACTCCTCCACAGCTGCACTCACACATCCACATTCCTACTAGGTGGATTTCATGCTTTTCTAGAATCGAGCATCTTCTACCCTACAATCAGTACAATTCTCCTTTCAAGACCAAATATAATCAAGTAGAGACACTTAACAGAACTGAGCGCGTCAAAACCTAAATCAGAAACCTGGATTTGAGCAGCTTCTCGCGTGAATGTGAACGGGAAATCAGTTACGACGTCCGCGCGCATCATTTGCTGCTCCAACCTCTCGCACTCTTTTCTATGAACACTTCTATGCGAAACCTACAAAAGTTCGCAACTCACAAAAATTCAGTAACAAATCACAGTAATCGGAACTTTTCTCCCAAACCTGCGGGAAAATAGGGGGAAAAAAAGGAAGAAGAGGATACCTGGTGAGCAAGGGAGCAGTACGAGACGGCGTTGCAACGGCGGCAGCGGCGAACGGGCGGGCCGCAGCACGGCGTACGGCTCCCCTTTCCGGCGCACTCCATTTTTTCTGGCGAAAAATTAAAAAAATAGAAAAAAGAAAACAGTAGTATGTTTTAAACAGTCCTAATAGAATCGCTACGCTAAGTATCATTCGCGACTTCTCCGACCCGGCCCAAACCCGCTATCGGAAATGGAGTGGGCCCTTTCAAAAGAGGCCCAGTCAAAATAAAGTGCCCCGACCCGGCCCAGCCCTCCATAAGTAACCGAGCGGGTCTGAACCGGTCCAAAGATGCCTAGGACGTCCCAAGTCTAGTCAGTTACTTTCCACACGTACTGATATCTACCGTGAGGACTGCTAACGTGTTTATGCATATCAACTAAATTCTGTTGTAACAAAATTCAAGTAATATTGTCATATTACTGTTAGATATGTTATGTTAGTATTGCTTGTGATGGTCCGATGATCGATTTCGTGACACTTAAGAAGCAAAGTTACAAGTTCGGACTGCTATATCGATCTTCGTATATTGCAGAATCTTAATATTTTGGTATTATTTTGAGTTGGACTATGAACTAAGTAACTTCTATATTGGGACCATTATACATATAGGTTCTAATTAAATTCTACTACTACTACTACTCAATAGTAGTAGTTATGACCACTCTCTAGTTGAGCTTCCAAAAGGCAATTTATTTAGTTTTCATTTAATTTATTTTGGACCACCGGACCGGCTTACCTTTGCCCACTGTTTTCACTCATGAATCTGTGTATTTTTAATTTATGGCGCTTTTATTTCCGAATCACATCTATTTAGCGTAGTATCTTATTTTATCTCTTATTGTACAGTTTAGTACTATAAATCAGTGCTTGTATTATTTCGATTTAGGAAAAGACAATATTATGTAAGGTTCCGACTTATGATATTTGATATTTATGTAACATTTTCATCGCAGTAAATTATATCGAAATCAATGGTAAACACTTATCACGAGGGTAGGGAGTAATAACTCTAGTGTTGTTTGATAGGAAATGGCCCACCTCCCTAGGCCCAAAACAAACAAGCGGGCCCAGAACAGACAAGCCCAACAAGCCCAGATCGGTGTAGGCCCAGAGGGCCCAGATCGGCACGAGTCCAATCGGCCCAGCCCACCTAAATGCAGGCCCAGGGAGTTGAGCCCTAAAGACCTAGAACGTGGGTTGATGGAGGAGAAACCGGAACAGGACAACCACCCATGACTCCACGTCCTTCACTCCACAACTGGCGTCGACGGCGATGATAAATAGAGGAATCACTTGTATTGTAAACACTTACGCTATTCTGAATATAAACGCATACTTTTCCTCCCCGTGGACGTAGATCGTACCGATCGAACCACGTAAATCCCGTCTCTTTTCTTTACTTGCGCACACTAAACACACACGAACTTGGGCCGCGAATCGAAGGTTCATCACTGGCGCCGTCTGTGGGAACATAAATTCGTGCTTGAATTTTCGATTTTTGCTGTCCAAAATCATCAACGATGCCGAATGGAATGACAACGCTGCTGGGAACTCCCCGCCGTCGGCGGAGTCGCCGACGACAACCGGAGGAACCAGCCGTGACGGTGGGCACGGAGCAACCCCAAAACAACATTCCCGAGGGCAATCAGATCACCACTGAAGAAATCCCGGAGGCCCCTAACTCCGGTGTGCGGAACGCCACTGTGGAAACGGCACAGCCATCTTCACAGTTAGCCCAGCCACACCGAGCTCCCATAAGCTCGCGCCTAGGACCACAGGCTCACCCGACACCGGAGGGCCATGTCGAGAATCTCACTGCCAATCGGGAGCGTGAACTGTTTGGTCCAGAGGCAACCCTACGTTTGTCCCCAGTTCTCCGACCGAGCCTAGCCGATCGCCTCTCACCAGTCGTCCAGCCGAACTCGGCAGCTCCGCCAGCTCCGCCGCCTCCAGGGATCGAGGAGTTATTGCGAAATTATCTCACGACAGCATCAGGGCGAGAGTTTCTCAACCAGTACACGGGAGTCCCCCAGTTCGGACTGGGAGTCTCTCAGCCCGGACAAGGAATGTCTCAGTTCGGTCAAGGACAGAGGCCCGGACAGGACTTGCGACACTATCTTCAGCAAGTCCGAGGACAGACCCAGGGAGGCCAGCCGCCGAACTCCCATATAGTTCAACCGAACTATGTCACCGCTCCGCCCTATAATGCACCTAACCAAGGGCACCTAACTGGAGGAGCGCAGATCTTTGACGCGCTTGGTAGGATTATCAGTCCGCTCTCGGAGGAGATCCTCAACACACCTATGCCCTTCGGGTACACGGTGCCAAAGATCAAGGCGTACAACGGAATCGGGAATCCAAGCAACTTCCTTAGTCAGTTCAAGTACAGCATGCTGAACCAAAATCTGGGGAGTGTGCACATGTGCAAGCTGTTTCCTGAACTGCTAATTGACAATGCACGGGAGTGGTTCGACAGTTTGCCCCCCGGGTCGATCAGATCGTATTCCGATCTGATGAATGTTTTCGCCAGGAGTTTCTCCCAGCGTGCCGAGGTGAGGCACACCCCAGCACATCTGCTAACCGTTAAACAAGGCCGGGGAGAGTCACTACAAGATTTCATGACCCGATTCGATAGAGAGTGCCTGTCAACTCGGTGCACAAACGATCTCCTCATCATCTCAGCGTTCCAAAATGCTATCATCTCGGACCATCTCTACAGAGAGATCCTAGCGAAGGATCCAAAGACTACTACCGAACTGTGGGCCATAGCGGACAAGTTCGCCAAGATAGAGGCCACTAGACGCAGGAAAGAAGTGGACCGAGGTGAAGCCTCAAAGAAGAAAGAGGATACTCCCCGGAAAGGAGTAATGGAACGGATTCAACGAGGTCCGATCGAGTCTCGTCTCGGACCTCGGCAAAATCCGGTACAGCGGGGCCCGCCGACGTCCCAGATCGCACAACGGCCAGCTTCACAGTTCACACCGTTGAACAAACCGAGGACTGAAATCCTCGAGCTGCACGCTGGCTTGTTTGAGAAACCAAGGCCGATGCGGGAGGACGGCAAGCCGAGGTCGAAGAATAAGTACTGCCAGTTTCATGAGGACTACGGACATGATACAGAAGACTGCAGGAACTTGGCTCAGGACATTGAGAGCCTAGTACGCAGCGGACAACTGAAGAAGTATCAAGATCGGAGCTCGGGGGTAAATCAAGTGGATGTTCCCCGAAGTCAAAAAAAGAAAAGACAGTATAGAGGAGGGAATTGCAGCACAGATGCTGAAAAGAAAACAAAGCACAACGAGGATGATGCTGATGAGGACGGAGATTATCAATACGAGGGGGTAGTCGCTACAATCTCCGCTCTCGCCAAAGGACAGACTAAATCGTCCCTCAAAAACGGAGCTCGTAGCTTGCCGAACAGCGAACCCGCAAACAAGAGGTTCAAGAAGGAGGAAGCTGTGACTTTTTCGGCCGAGGACCCGGTCCCCCCCATGGTGCCGCACTCCGATGCCATTGTTGTTGAGGCTGTAGTGTCCAACATGCTGATCAAAAGAATTCACATTGACACCGGGGCATCGGTGAATATCATGTTCAAGCATTGCTTTGATAACATGGAGCTGGAGAAGTCAAAAATCATTCCAACCACACGGCCCCTGCGGAGTTTCGCACAGGAGGAAACCCACCCCCTAGGGACGATCGAGCTGCCCGTCACAGTAGGGAAAGGGCCGAGAAGCACCACTAACATGACCGAATTCATGGTGGTGGAGGCCAAGTCCCCATACAACATAATCCTAGGCCGTACTTGGATGAATACAGTGAGAGCGATCTGCTCCACGTACCATTTAGCTGTGAAGATCCCGACTAAGGGAGGGGTAGCCGTTATCCGTGGTGATCAGAAAATGGCGAGGGAGTGCCTGCATGTGGCTCTCAAGGGGCTAGGGGCAACGCCCGAACTGCCCCAAGCATAGCAATTACTGAACTCCGAAGAGCCGAAGAAGACGTCGCCCGCCGAAGAGAGAGAGGTGGCTTTGTACGATGACAATCCCTCTAAGGTTGTCAAAGTCGGGCTGACCGATCACCCCCATCTTCGCGAACAGGTGATTCGGCTCTTAAAGGAGTACAGAGACGTCTTCGCGTGGTCCCCATTGGATATGACAGGGGTATCACCCGATCTGATCACACATCGGCTAAAGATCGACCCCGAAGTGCGACCGATCAAGCAAAAACAGCGCTCCTTCGCGGCAGAGAGGAATCAGGTCATAAAGACCGAAGTGACCCAACTGCTGGATGCTGGGATTCTATTCGAGGTCACTTACCCGACCTGGATAGCGAACCCGGTAATGGTCAAGAAGGCTGGGGGAGGATGGCGCATGTGCATCGATTATACCGATCTCAACAAGCACTGCCCTAAGGACTGCTACCCTCTGCCCGATATCGACAAAAAGGTGGACTCGCTGGTCGGTCATAGGATATTCAGCTTCCTTGATCTGTATAAAGGGTACCATCAAGTCTTAATGGATGTCGAAGACGCGGCAAAAACGGCGTTCATTACGGACTTCGGCATTTTCGCATATCGCAAAATGCCATTTGGCTTGAAAAATGCAGGAGCCACCTATCAGCGGATGGTAGATAAAATATTTAAAGAGCATATTGGAAAGGAAGTGGAGGTATATGTCGATGACATAGTAGTGAAGAGTAAGGAAGAGAGCACAAGTATATCCGATCTCCGAACTGTGCTCTCCATTCTTCGCAAGGTCAACCTGAAACTTAACCCTCAAAAATGCGACTTTGCTGTGACATCGGGGAAGTTTTTAGGATGTTGGATTTCCCAAGAAGGGCTAAGGGCAAATCCGTCAAAAGTAAAGGCCGTGTTAGGCATGCGGGATCCGAAGTCAATCAACGATGTGCACAGACTTACGGGGTGTCTCGCCGCACTGAGTAGATTCCTATCTAAAGCCGCGGAGAAGCAGTTGCCCTTCTTCAAAATCCTAAAGAGGGCACCCCAATTTGATTGGAGTTCGGAGCATCGTCACGCCCTAAGCCAACTAAAGGAGTATCTCAGGAATCTACCGACCTTGTCAGTACCACAGGAGAGAGAGGTGCTCTTTCTGTATTTGGCTACTTCTGATGAAGCAATCAGTGCAGTACTCACGCGAGAAGAAGCGGGCCGCCAGTTGCCAGTCTACTTTATAAGCAGGTCGCTGAAAGGGCCCGAAGTGAGATATCAGCCCTTGGAAAAGATAGCCTTAGCACTTGTCAACGCTGCGCGGCGACTACGCCCATATTTTCACGCGCACCCCATACAAGTCCGAACAGACTCCCCACTTCGGCAGGTGCTGACGAAGCCAGAAGCCTCCGGGCGAATAGCGAAGTGGGCGATAGAGTTGGGAGAGCATGACATCTCTTATGTCCCCCGACAAGCAATCAAAGGGCAAGCCTTAGCAGATTTCTTAGTTGAAACTTCAATATCCGAGGTCCCGATCCCAACCCCAGATCCAGTTCGCACAACGGTGGAGGAACCTCAAGACTGTTGGCATATGTACGTAGATGGGGCCTCGGGAAAGACGGGGAGCGGTGCTGGAATCCTCCTTGTCAGCCCAGAAAAGAAAGAGATCACATACTCACTTCGCTTTCAGTTCGCAACTACCAACAACGAAGTGGAGTACGAAGCACTGCTTGCCGGACTCCGGATAGCCACGGATCTGAAGGTCGCGGCCATAAAAGTACACTGTGACTCCCAGGTGGTCGTGAATCACATGCTAGGCAAATACGAGGCGAAGGGTGAAAGAATGAAGAAGTATTTGGCTAAGGCACGAGGCATGCAGGGCTTTTTCAAATACTTCCAGCTCGAGAGAATCCCCCGGACTCAAAATTCCCGAGCTGACGCTCTCAGCAAATTGGCAGCAACACCTGGCACCTCACCGGTGGAGGATGTCCAGCATAGAAGTATAGACGAAGCCGAGGTCAACGATCTAGATGATGAGTCACAGCCGACGTGGATGACCCCGATATTAGCCTATCTGAAGAGAGGGGAATTACCTGAAGATAAGTTGGAGGCTAGAAGAATACTGTTGAAGTCATTGAGATATGTTGTCCAGGACAATGTCCTCTACAAGAAGTCATACCTTCAACCCCTACTTAAATGCGTCGGACCGACCTCAGCGGACTACGTCATGCGAGAAATGCATGAAGGGGCATGTGGAAGTCACATCGGACCTCGGGCATTAGCAAAGAAAATTATGAGATGGGGATACTTTTGGCCCTCGATGCTCAAGGACTGCACCGAACTCGTGCAGAGGTGCGAAAAGTGTCAGTTACACGCAAATGTGACAAGGATGCCACAAACCGAGCTGACTGCGATGCAGAGTCCTTGGCCGTTCGCGCAGTGGGGGATAGATATAGTAGGCCCATTCGACAGAGCGCCAGGTCAGTTGAGGCACCTCATAGTTGCTATCGACTACTTTACGAAGTGGGTGGAAGCAGAACCCCTGTCCGCGATAACAAGTAAGAACGCCCGGAACTTTGTATGGAAAAACATAGTATGCCGGTTCGGCATACCTCATGTCCTTGTATCAGATAATGGGACCCAGTTCACGGACAGGATTTTTAGGGAATGGTGTGACGAGCTGCGGATTCAACAACATTTCACATCGGTAGCCCACCCTCAAGCAAATGGTCAAGCCGAAGTGACGAACCGAACTCTCGTCAAAGGCCTCAAAACCCAGCTAGAGAAAGCTAAAGGGTTATGGGTAGAAAACCTTCCAAACGTCCTGTGGTCCTACAGAACAACGCCGCGAACAGCAAATGGCGAAACACCGTATAGCCTAGCATACGGGACAGAAGCTGTAATCCCGGTTGAGATCGGACTCCCCAGTCCGCGCACGACCCATTTCATAGCCGAGATAAATGATGAAAACCGGCGTGCGGACCTCGATCTGCTAGAAGAAAAAAGGGATACAGCTTACATAAGAGAGGCCCGATACAAGCAACTCATAGCCCGATATTACAATCGGCGAGTCCGAGATCGGCAGTATTGTGTAGGAGATTTAGTTCTCCGAAACAATGAGGTCAGCAAAGCTTGTAAGCTCGGCAAGCTGGAGGCCACATGGGAAGGCCCATACCGAGTAGACGAGGTCCTTGGTAAAGGCGCCTATAGGCTTTCCACTCTGTCCGGGGAGCCCATACAGCGACCTTGGAATGTAATCCATCTGAAGAGGTACTATGCATAGAGGTGGAGTATCATGTAGGATAGAGTCGTCAGTTAGTCAAATCTTTTGTTTGGTTCAAGCTCTTGTCAGTTCAATCTTTTCAGCTCGTTTTTATGTTCAGTCCGGTCTTGTTTTTCAAAATTCTTTTAAGTAATGAAAGTTAAGATTGTCTCTCATTATGTTCTCATTTGCATCACTCTACCTATATGCATTTTACCTCACCCCCAAAAACACTATCCTGACGAGGACAAGTGTTAGTAAAATAAAATCGTACGAACCAGGGGACCACCCCTACCGACCTAGTCGGCAGAACAGGAACCCGACTGGACCCAAGTGTCACCTCGGCAGTGGATAATAGGCGATATGCCATCCCGAACCGAGGGAAGACCCAAGTGTCACGTCGGAAGCCGATGTCAGGCTCCCAAGCCACTTCGGAAGATTCGAATATGACCTACGCGCCAGTTCGAAAACGAAAAAAGCAGAAATGCGATTCGAAACAGGCAATAAGCCAAAGTTACACTAACAGAGTTTATACAAAATGTGTTTATTATTTTGCAGAATTTTACAAGTCACGCGTTAGAAGGCCCGCCCTCATCTGGCCTCTTACTACAATTAAAGTAACTAGCCCAACCGCTAGTCGGCGGGTTCATCAAAAAGTCAATATTTATATCTTCCTTTTTTCGGGAACTTTGTCCCGAGCTGCGACCACCGCCGCGCCCACCACCGCCTGACGTCCCAGTTCGGCTTGTTACAGACCGGGACGAACTCCGACCTCGGGGGACTATCGGAGCTCGGTAATTTCCATCCCCTCGGTTCGGTATCGGTCTGCGGTTCTGAACAGGCATCAGCATGTCCAACCGGTCCTTAACCAGACGAGATGGTACAGTAGGACTCAGAGCTCGGAAACGTTGGGCATGTTGTTTAGATGGTTGCACGTCGGGGTACCGGTCAAGCCACTTCTTCATTATCGGATGGCGAGATAATACCAACGGGAACAAGTTTGTCAAATATCGCAGCTCGGATATATTGTCGGCAACTTCCCATGAATCCGATCCGCGATTCTGGGTCTCCCGCACCACACCTCGCACAGCCTCCAACGCAGCAGCCTCGACTTCGGATATCGTCTTGCCGCCGAGCTCGTGGATAACCCTTTCGTATTCGGCATGCTCGTCGGCGATCCTCTTTGCATCCGCATAATCCTCTTTTAGTTGCAAATATCGAGCTTCGTTGGAGTCAGCCGTGATTTGCAGAGCGTTATACTTAGCATCGAATTCATTCCGGAGATGTTCAGCCAGTTTGTCGAGGCGACCGATCTCACCATCCTTGAGATCAATAAGGATTTTGAGTTGTTTAATTTCGTTTATCAGACCAGTTTTATCTGTTACGGGTTCGTTCTACAGAAAGCAAGAGAAAAATAAGCAACGGAATCGAACTTTCATTCAAAAGAGGGTGAATACATTGTACACGTTCAGAACGGACATCATCAAAAAGATAAAACGAAAAAAAAAAAACACGAGGGGGAAGGGATCAACTGACCCCGCCCGTAGGATCGGCGGTTGTGTTCTCAGTCCGCGCCTCGGCGTCAGCCTCCTCCAAATCTTCACCTTCCAGCACGGGAGGCGGTGTATCTGGGGACAGCGGGCACGTCGCCAGTTCCTCACGGAAAGGGATGCACGCTTCTTCGAAATCGGCATCCCTGTCGAACTGACAGGCCTGGATATCGGCAGCCGTCAGCAAGGCTTGCCCTTCCGCCAGATATCCCACGACGGGAAATGGAGAGGCCTTCTTCAAAAGCTTTCGAAAATATATACGAAGAACCTCTTCGTCCTCAACCGGCTCATACCCGAACTCGCCCTTGTCGAGATCGGGATATTTGGCAGCCGCCCGATCAAGCACTTCGGCCACCGCCCGTTTCTCGATCGTCTTGGTCAAGGAAGACACCAGTTTGCCAAAACCCTTGCTAAATATTATTCTCTCAGCAAGGGCATGGAAAACATCGCCCTGGGCGGCGGCGATCTCGGACTCCCGAACTCGGGCGGCTGCAGCCTCTTCCTCGCTCTTCGCCACTTTCTCCTTGGTGGCGTTGAGCTCGGTAGAGAGACGATCGACCTGCTCCTGGAGTGCGGCTTCCCGAGCCGTGGCTTCGGCAAGCGCCTTTGATATCTTGGCCTTATCGTGGGCCAAGACCTTGTTCTTCTCCAAGATACGGTGATATTTCCCCACCGATCCCTTGAGAAGACTCCTGATCGCGCTACTCACACGGTCATACTCCTCCAGAGTAGGATCCACACCCTGCATTGGGTTACTGTCATCAAAAAAAAAAAAAAACAAGGGGAAGAGATGGATATCGAATGCGAACTTACCGCCGGGAACACCGGAGCAGAAGTGCGGACATCAGTTATTGCCAGATCGGGTTCGGACGACGCCGAACCCACAACCAGCTTTCCAACAGCAGCCGCGTCAAACTCTTCCGCGGCAACAGAAGTGTTACCCCGACCTCGGGGAGTAGGAATGCCAGACCGAGTCTGTTCGGATGACTCGGTCGCCTGCTTCTTCTGCCCGGACGGGGAAGAAGTGGACTCACCCTTCCTCTTCTGCGAAAGCGGCTTCTTACCCCTCATCAAATCCACTGTGAACAGACAGAGAGTCAGTACCGATGTCAAAAAAAAAAAAAAAAAAAAAAAAAAGAAGGGGAAAGGGACCTCACCCCTCCCCGGATCCACCGAAGTGGAAGGATCATCGGGGCTCGGTACCGCCACTGCCAGATCGGCCAGTGATATCGGCATCACGCCCAGACTGGCAAAACGCCGTACCACCTTGGCCAAATCTTTCTGCCTCGGCAGAAGCTGAACCGAACCAGAGTGCCACCCGACTTCGGTGGCACCTTCGAACTGGCAAAAAAAGAACTTTTTTTGCCAGTCCTGGACTTTGGATGGCACCTTCACCGAAAAACCCTTGTGCCGGTACGAAGAATAGTACCAGCCCTCAGTCCGGGATTTAAAACACAACATCCCCCCAAGAAAATCTATAGAGAACGGCATGCCAAACCGAGAACAGGCAAGCTCAAGCCCAGCTATTTGGCTGATACTATTTGGGGTAATCTGAGCAGGGGAGAGGTCAAAATGGCGGTGGATATCGGCGTAGATAGCCGGAAAAGGGACGCGCAACCCAGCCTTAAACTGGTCAACATAAACAGTGGCACACCCGCGAGGAGGACGATAAGCCCTATCGCAGGCGTTCGGCCGCAAAAGAAGAACGGAGGGAGGGAAGTTATACTTAACAGCAATTTTATACAGGGTGGAGGTAGACACTACAGACTCTACACCACCCACACTACCCCTAACCCCGCCAACAAATTCGGGAAATTCTACCTTCTGCCCGTATGGTTCCTCACAATCGGAACGCACACACGCCCGTTCATCCTCTAAAAAGGTGAACGAGATGGAATCAGATGAAGAAGCGGCGGAGACTTCTTCCGTCGCCGCCGAAGAATGCGAAAGCACTGGGGAACGGACTTCTTGAACGGAAGAATCGGAAAACGAGGTTGAAATCGAAAGAGAGGAAGACATAACTTACTTTTTCCTTGATAATCACACAAGTTCGCGGAGTGCAGTAGTTGAAGACGATGAACAGTACAGAGGATTTGCAGATTTAGGGTTTCTGATTTTTGAAAATAAATGAAGAATGATTAATTTTACAATCATAAGGCATTAAAGGGGGAAGGAGTTGATGCGTATTGAATACTTCATTCAATGCGACGCCGTTTCGCGCACGTCCAATCGGCGCTTTATCGGAACCCCATGCGTCGCATTAAATGCGGCTGACACCTTTAATTTTGGGCGGGAGATGAGATCGGCATGACCGAACCCCTGCAGCAAGTCACCCCGGAGAGGGTACGCACACTCAGTTCGGATTTCCTCACATTTTGGAGGGGGTACCAAACTCAGTTCGGATTTCCTCACATATTTTGGAGGGGGTACCAAGCTCAGTTCGGATTTCCTCACATTTTGGAGGGGATCCCAAACTCAGTTCGGATTTCCTCACATATTTTGGAAGGGGTACCAAGTTCAGTTCGGTATCTCTCACAATTCAGAGGGGGTACCAAGCTCAGTTTGGGATTCCTCACACATTTTGGAGGGGGCACCAAGTACGTTACTCAAATCAGCTAATACTCACCAAGCACAAACAGGAGACGTCAACTCCATCACCCCACGCTTTTTGGGGGGGGATGTGATAGGAAATGGCCCACCTCCCTAGGCCCAAAACAAACAAGCGGGCCCAGAACAGACAAGCCCAACAAGCCCAGATCGGTGTAGGCCCAGAGGGCCCAGATCGGCACGAGTCCAATCGGCCCAGCCCACCTAAATGCAGGCCCAGGGAGTTGAGCCCTAAAGACCTAGAACGTGGGTTGATGGAGGAGAAACCGGAACAGGACAACCACCCATGACTCCACGTCCTTCACTCCACAACTGGCGTCGACGGCGATGATAAATAGAGGAATCACTTGTATTGTAAACACTTACGCTATTCTGAATATAAACGCATACTTTTCCTCCCCGTGGACGTAGATCGTACCGATCGAACCACGTAAATCCCGTCTCTTTTCTTTACTTGCGCACACTAAACACACACGAACTTGGGCCGCGAATCGAAGGTTCATCATTGTTGAAATGTATTCAATGCTAAAAGAAATGGCTTAAATACAACAAGAACTTGGGTGAATACTCCACCACACGTACTCTAAATTGTGAATACGTGCAAGTCATAACAAATAGAAGTAGTACTCTTTTACCATACACATATAATGATGCTACTACAATTTTCGAAACGATCAGTTTTCTATAAGTCGTGAATATTTCTCAACAATTAGTGTAACTTGCCACGTCAATAACATTCTTATTTGCAGCTTTCCTTATGATTTAATATCATAGATAATTTTATTTTTAATATGAGTTTACGATACTTTCCAAAAAAATTATACAATCGACATATCAACCACATTACTTCGTGATAAACGGAGCTAAAATTGATTATCAATATTATAAAAATAAAAGGAGCGCGTGGCGATACGATATATTGAGGGGGGGAATATATCGTATCGTGGAGGTGAAATGAAGTGCAAAAGTCCAACCCAAGAAAGAGGTGGTATGTTGGTGGGGCCCATCAAAAGATTTCGTTAGGAGGCCCAGATCTTCCTCTCTTTTCCCCATCTGGGTCCAACCCCTGTTCCTTGTTTTCTTCAATCAACTCATTTTTTTTAAAACATTATTATTACTCCCCCGTTTCATTTATAAACGGAAACTTTTTGCGGTATGAAATTAGTACGAGAGTGATAGTGGTGAATAAAGTAGTGTCAACGAATTTTAGTGGGTTTAAATTTTGTTATTTAAAGTAATACTTCCTCTGTCCCATGACATTAGTCTCATTTTCCTTTTTTGTTTGTCTCATTTATTAGTCTTATTTCCTTAAAAGGAAATAATTTAACACACAAAAACACCTTTTAAAACCCCTTTATCTCTACATGTCTTGATTACTGTGCCATATTCAAATGGGACTAATGCCACGGGACGGAGGGAGTATCATTTTATAAGTGAAACATACGTGAAGATGACTAGACCGTAAGGGCTGCGACTTAGGGAAAAGTGAACCGAACAAAATAATATTCTCGGCAACTTGTTTTTACTCAATTAGTCAAAAACCAAATGAATCCTGATAACGAGACAATATTATTTGTGTACCAACAGATCCAGAAATTCAATTAATTTGTACACAAGAATAATCAAGGGTATGAGGATCCAAGTCAAGGATAAACAAAGTTTGAAGACAACTTTTCAAAAATAACAAAAAGTCATTTAGAAATAACAACATTTATACATTTGAAATATTAGATAACTTCCAATGAAGTAAAGCTATCTCAGAGTTCCGGTGAAGATAATAATTTACATATCAACTTTGAGCTCATAAGAAAAATCAACAATTACATCAAGAGTGTTGCAGCGGAATGGATCGTCAAAATGGACTACACGTATGAAGACATATAATCCTAGAACTCGAACTACTAACATTGTCATATACACAAGAAGACACTTTCAAAATGACAACAAAAGCTCTCCTGTGCACACTCTCATCTTCATCCCAGCATATCTTCTATAATCTGCACATTTTAGAAATAACATGCAGGGCTGAGTACTAACTAAGTACTCAGTGAACATATGCCAAATCATTGAAAGCTGCCACCTAGGGCTATACATTGAACTTGCCATTTTTAAGCTTAGCACAATAGATTTCTTATGTAAAACATACCATGTGCCTTGCTAAAATACTTTTACTTCATAGATAGCTGTCATTTATCATATAATCATTCTCATTATGCATGCACCACAACTACTATCTCATAAACTTATGTGTTGAGAGGTAGGCCTCCCTCTCAATCACTATGATCGGCTAGCCAAAATAATTGGAAAGCACACAATCATAACGTGTACACAAATCCTGCATCACACAGGACCCGATATCGTCCTTCTTTAGTAGGTGGTATCACACAAAAACATTAAACATTGGCAAGTCAATATTTGAAAGCATAATCCTCATATACATACAGAGGCATATTCATTTTGTTTTAGTTCGAAAGCCCACCTGATTCCAGCTAGCCTTTCACTTACTACTCCGCTTCTTTAGTTATTTCCAGGCCTTGGACTACCACTCATTTCTTCATAGAAACAAGGGTATAACTATAAGCAATAAGAAACTAAGAATTTATTGGAAATAACTTTATTACTTAGCTTATACTTTTATCTTATTCTTAAAACTTTGTTCGATAATCTTAACCTTACTCTTTATTAAGAGTTCGCTAAATAAGGAGATCTAACTCACCTTCTCCTTCTTTCACTTTAATTAAAGGGATATGTCGATATATCATTTATATACACTTATGTGCATATATGTGGTTATCATTCATTATGTTCATTCAACTCTTGATTATGAATCCCAAAACTTAAGAATAGCTCATATAGCATATGATTGACAATCAAACTTATTTATATGTTCGTCTCTTATACTTGATCATACGCTCATAAAATCAGAAGAAGCAAAACATAAGAATAGAAATCTAGGGACATGCTTCACGAGAATCTAAATTTAGAGTCCTAGACTTGAGTGCATCGTGAGGTATGGATCAAGTAACCTCACTATATGAACAAAAGATGATATTTTGCGAGGCTGTAGCAAAATAATTGTTCTGGTAAAAATACATCTTGGATTGAGGAATGGCTTGAAGTTATGGAAATCTAACATCTCAAGCTACAACGTGCTAAAATCCCAGATTTTTCCCTTAAATGAGTTAAAAACCGTAAGCATTTTAAAACATACTCCATCTGTCCCTTTGGAGTTGTTACATTTCTTTTTAGCATTTGTCTCAAGCATTTTCGAGAATTTTAATGATAAGTTTTAAAATAGTTTTTTAAAGATTTTTTCCTTTTATGAGATAGTAAAACACTTATAGTATCTTGTAAATTTAAAAATTTCACAAAAAGATATTTTGAAACTTACCATCAAGACGTTCGAAAATGCTTGAGACAAATGCTGAAAAGAAATGTAACAACTCCAAAGGGACGGAGGGAGTATCTGAAATCTGGAAAACAGAGGTCACACAGACTCAGGGGTCTAACTTTGAACAGCCATAAATCCTTCATTACTTGATGAATTTAAATGATTCAAGATGTTTTGGAAAGCCGAGACTACATAGAGTAACTTTCATTCAAATTCCATTCTGAAATTAGCAAGGTAAGGGATTCAAAACTGAACATCAAAACTGGTGCAGAAGCTGCCTCTGCAGATTTGAAATCTGGACACATAATCTTTGAAAAATCATGGTAAATTCATACGAACTCTGTTTTGGACGAATAAAATGTCAACGGAAAGCTAAGAGGGGATAATTTAACATGAAGAATGTTTCAAACTCATATTATAAAGGGCTTGTTCACAGCAGAGGCCGTAAGTGAGCTGAATTTTCAGAAAATAAAAAGAATGGTTTTCTTTGAAAACTTTGATCATGCCTTAACGTTGATGATGATGGACGAATTCAATATTCAGGTATGGTATTTAAATTCTCAATTATTAGCTTACCTTAATCAATAGCTTAATCTAATTTGCAAGTCTTAAGACTCTAATATAACAATTAGCAGCAACACACATTATCAAGACCAACATTTCAAGTCTAATTCAAAACAAAGCTTAAGACAATCAAAGCTATGATAAAACCCACCATTTGCCATGCCAATTTCCCAGTTTAAAACATAGAGAAGAAGCTGAGATTTTAGTCTTTAAAACCCCGCAACGATATTAGATTTTTAACATGAGTTGAATATTAAATTGCGTCGACAAAGATGCACTGAAAATTCCAGCAGTAGACTGCACAACCTGACTTCGAAGGTCTATAACTTTTTCGTTTAAACTCCAAATGAAAATCCGAAAATAGTTTTGGAAAGCCAACAAACAGAGGTTTCCAATTATACCTAATTTGTTTGGTTTTGACTGAAAGAAAAGGCCAGAATAATAACAGCAAGGTTGAGCTAAAGATCTCGCTGACAGACTGTACACTCTGACTTCGGAGGCTCATAACTCTCTCATGTGATATTGGATTAGAAATCCAAAGATACCGTTAGAAAGCTAACGAAAAGATGTTTCTAATGGTACCAATTATGCTATATTTTGTCTCAGAATAACCTTCAGAATCGAGACCTAAATAGGTTGTCCTGCTGCTGTAAAAACAGGGGTTCACGAAACAAAATCTGTTTACTACCTTTAATCGACCAAATTAACATCAAGCCCCAACTCATATAAATCGTAGTTAAGGGAACAAATAGATGTAACAGAAAATTAGGATTAGGTATTAAACCTATGGCTACCTATCCTCAAATATTTTCACAAACCTCCAACTCCTTTCACATATTTTCGACCAATTCATAGAAATTGTGTAGAATCAGAGATAATCAAATGATAAGGGTGAGATTCTTACCGTGCTGCACAAAGATGAAGGGGAAATAGCATCTGAGAGAGACGAAGAAGAGAGGGAGAGAAGAAGATAGCAAAAGAGAGAGCGGTGGGGATAAGGGAGAGCTTAGAGTAAGAGCGAGAGAAGAGAGTGCTGAGGCGGTGATGAAACTACGCCCATCTCCTTTTCTTTTCTTTTTTTTTTTTTTTCCTTTCTTTCTTTTATTTTATTTCTCTTATTCTTATCCCCTTTTGATATAATTCATTTTAATAAGAATATCTAATTTAGATATTTTAATAAGTTATCTTAATAAAACTACATAATATTCATCTATTAAACTAAAGCAAATGCAGGGTATTACATTATCCCATCACTAATCGTCCAAGATTAATTGTCCTACTTTTCTAATCGAGTCATCTTACATAACATAAATTGCCATGGATTTTTCAAAATTTGGACCTTTGGATTTCTGCTCTCAATGCAGCGCCTAAAATCTCATGTCGAAAGAAATCATGACAACCAATCTTAGACTGAGAGAGTAGTAATTTCCAAAAATTTATCATAATTATTTAAATTTCAATCCGATTGCATAATAATATTTCGATTTTATCCAATTCTTCATGCGAGACCGATGTAGAAGAAAATCAAATAAGATGTGTTATCAAAAAGATATCATATTGGAACTTTACTAATTTAAAAGTAATAAGCAAAATAACATCGTTTTCATGAAAATCGTCTTCAATCTACCACCCGATTTGATATTATTTACAAAATCAGACAAAATCGAAAAGTTGTGCACACTATTTCAAATTCAAATGTATCTTAACAAAGCAATCCCT
The DNA here is from genome assembly GCA_029379335.1 of Thymus mandschuricus. Taxonomy (NCBI): domain Eukaryota; kingdom Viridiplantae; phylum Streptophyta; class Magnoliopsida; order Lamiales; family Lamiaceae; genus Thymus; species Thymus mandschuricus. The sequence goes on along the minus strand of CM057083.1, from coordinate 673,157 downwards.
CGGATTCATCTTCAAATCAAACCATCAAAATTCAAAAATTCATTAAAATCCCCACCAAACCAAAAACAAACGACACAAAATCTTTCGAGACAAATACCAAATCCACACATTCATGGTTCCACAATTACTATGTCCAACACTCATCACTCACTTCAATTGCAAGAAATTTAAATTGAGAGAGAGAGAGAGACTTAATTATTACCGGCGCCTTAATTCGTCAACGGCGTCCGTTAATCGGGGCCCTTTAATTATTTGACGGCGGAATTAACCGAAATTAACCGCGCGGGTCAAACCCCACCTTTTACTCCACCTCAAAATCCCGCGAAAAAGTAAAAAAGAAAATCGAGAATTTGAAAAAAAAAAAAAAAACGAAAATCTCTTGTCGTTGATATGGAAAATCGGATCACCACGAAAGTGGATTTCAGAATCTCAGCCCTATGCTTTTTTAAACAATTAAAAATAAAGTAGATTTCACCAGATATGATTTTTCAAGACTCCATTTTTTTTCTTCACACAAATATAAGTGGGGAGAAAGGGACGTGTGGTATCACATATATATACTCTGATACGGACAGATTGACCATTTATATGTGAAAATGTCCTCCTTTTTCTCTGTCTAGAATTTCTCATTTTCCCTCTCCTCCGCCATTGTTGATGGTAATGTGTGAGCTTGTGAGGTGAAAGATTTGAGCCTTTTCTTCATCTGGGCAGCTTGGGATTTTGTTGAAAATGGCTAAAAATGGATTCTTTTCGAGGTTGAGAAGAGTGGAGAAGGACCCAGGTGGTGTGGATGGCTTCTCAGCCTGTGTTGATTCTGATGAAGTTCATGTTTTGGCTGTGGATGACAGCCTTGTTGATAGGAAGGTGATTGAGAGATTGCTCAAAATCACTTCTTGCAAAGGTAACATCCTTTTGAATTCTTGGAATTTTGGGGGGTTTGTTCTGATTCTGATTTGTTGTGAAATTTTGTGGGAATTTGTTCATAATCTTGATTTGGTTTGATTTCTGCAGTTACAGCAGTGGATAGTGGGAGGAGGGCTTTACAGTTTCTGGGCTTGGATGAGAGTGAAAACTCTGCTGCTCTTGATGTAAGTTTTCTGGAGAAAACACATGAAAAAACCTATGCCCTTTTCTTGAGTTTTTCTTGAACATTTTCCTTTTGTTGAAATTCATGGAGAATTGGTTTTTGTTTTGTTGATTTAGGGATTAAAGGTAGATCTGATAATAACAGATTATTGCATGCCTGGAATGACAGGCTATGAGTTACTGAAAAAGATTAAGGTCAGTTTGTATACATGCCCTCTTCTTTTCTGCACAATTTTCAAAGACGATTTGATCCAAACTTGTTTCAATCTCCTTTATGAATAGGGTTCATCAACATTCAGAGAAATCCCAGTTGTAATCATGTCTTCTGAGAATGTTTTAGCTAGGATTGACAGGTAATCTTGCTTATACTTTGAGGTTAATTCAAGAAATTCTGCAACTGTTTCTTGTTTCTGTTGTTGAAAGTTTTATTATTGGTGATGGATTCATTGCAATTGGAATGTGTAAATCATGTGACTACAATCAATGAATCAACAACCTAATTGACTCCTCCAAGATTGAATCTTTTCTGGGGCCCTAAAGATTTTGAGAATTTTAAGGGAGACAAAATGTAATCTTTTTGAGTAGAGGAAAATAGCATTGGATCCTTGAGGGGGAAAAAAGCATGTAAAAAAAGGTAGTTGAAGCAACTATAGGCCATAAATTTGTGGGGAACACCTTTTCTTTCCATTTTCCCAATTCTTGTGCTTTACAATATATTGTTCAAAATCTTTGGTCCCCATTTCCCAGTTTTGACCCTAGAAAGGCAAGCATAATTCCATAAACTGAATATCGAAAGTTCTCGTTGAGATCTCGATTTACCCTTTTCTTGAAAGTGTTAGAACTAGTCGATCCTTAGGGGGTACGTCTTACCACTAGTCAATACTCAGTCAATTTTACTATTTTCTTGGCATTTGTTTGTGATCTCAGATGTTTGGAAGAAGGTGCTGAGGATTTCATAGTGAAGCCTGTGAAGTTATCAGATGTTGAGAGGCTCAAGAGCTGCATGTTTGGGGAGGGCTTGAGGCTCAACAAGAGGAAGCTTCAAGAAGATATTGAAGCTCCACTCTCCCCGTCTCCGGACGACGCCTCGTCGCCGAGGTCGATCTCGTCGTTCCCCTCGAGGCCCGGCTCGCCCGTTCCACTCGACTCCCCGACCAGGCGGTTCAAGGCCGGGGACAGCAGCTAAAATAGGGCTAATGAGTTTTTTTTCTCTTTTCTTGGTTTCTCCCTCCAAAAAATTGACAGTTTTGTGGCAATTCGGCCATTGACAAAGTCAGAGAGGGAAAATGGGATGAAGAGGAAGAATTTGACTTTTTTTTTTGTGTGATGGAAGAGAAAATGGTTTGGAATTTATTTAATTTATGAATATATATTTATTTATATAATTAAGAAAAAAGGGAAATGGATTTGATTTGATTTGATTCGGATATGGCAATTATTTATTTAAATGAGAAAATGTTGTCTGCTAAAAGGAATATTGGATTCGGATTATAACGAGACATGTTAAAGTGTTCCCTTCTCAAATTATTAGAGGGGGCTTTGTCTTCTGTATTTTTTAAATTAAAAAATAAATATTTGAAATAAAATATAAAAAATATAAAATAATTGACACGCAAATCCTCTCATTATCTCTCAATAAATAAGTGTTGGTGTTCATAATATGTGTGGAGGATTTGTTTAATTTAATTTAATTTTATTCAATTTAGGGGTTGTTTCGCATGGATGGATTTTACTAATTTTTGGGATTATTTTTTGGGTAATAATCCTCAATCATATTCAAGATGAGTCAACCCCGATTAACTAATTAATCTAAACATGGAGATTATATTTCAAAAAACTCAAAATTTAAAATTTTATTTTAGAAGTTTGGGTTTGATGGAGCTATCAACATCGTTTACCCATTCTTGAATTGAAAGATGATTAAATTTATTACTCCCATTTACGTATTGGGTTGGCCTTATTGAAAGTTACAAAAGCTTAGATTGGGCCCAAAAAACAGTTTCAAAGATTCGGTGGTCCAAATTACAACGACTTTAATCAGCCGGCAGCCCAAATTAAAAAAATAAAATAAAAACGTCGTCCCGGTATGCCCGGCCCGACGGGTCGGACAAATTTCAGGGCGGGTATTTTTGGATGGACCATCCCAAAATGGTGAAGTTCAGTGGACTTTGGCTAGCTCGATAAAACTTATCACGGTAAAGTACGGGCTATGATTTTAGAGGCCCAAATTAGTTTGAATTGGGCTAGACCTGACTTTAGCTCAAGCTCGATGGGCTCGGGCTCATGCTTACTCGATGGCCTCGATCATTTGACAGCTCTAGTTTTTGTCTGAAATATTTTAAGTCTGAATTTGATGCTTTTGTCTGGAGCTGGAGTGAATTTCATGAGTTTTAGTATGCTATAAAAATGACATTTTTGTATTTACATTCATCTCTTTTAACATATTTAATAATTCATACTCAAATAGAGCCCAATAATATATAGACATACATAATAATCTTGTGCCTAACTTGGGTCATGGGTAGGTGAGCCACATCTCAATCCTACTATAGCTACTAATGCATAATAACATTATTACCAAAATAGGGTTTAGTTTAGTCCTCCATAATTTATCTAAAAAAAGAATGGTACCTTATATAAATATCAAAGATAATTCAATTCCTTAACCTGTCTAAAATTGTCTACATATTTAAATAATTTGTAAATACCAATAAATGAAAAGACATTTACCAAATTATCATGAATTTTTTTAGAATATACCATTAAATGCCACCTACTATAAAAGTGTGAAAATAAATTAGCCTACAATGAGGGCCAACTTTGAATTCTTGAATATAATCAAGAAAAAAAAAAAGAAAAAAAAAAAAAGAAGAAGAACATTTGAGTTAGTTCCAAAGAAAGTCAAAGCAATCAAGAAATGCACTAAAGAATTTAAAAGGAGTATTTCATTTCATGAGTTAATTAGTACCAAATTTTCAAGCCCTTTTTTTTTCTTTTTTTTTTTTTTCTAATTTTCAACCACTTCATCATGGCTAGATTAGCCTCTCATTTTCATGCAACCACTTCAATTACTTATTATTAATCATCTAAAGTCTTTATTTGGAACAACTCTATTTTACTATGGGGAAAAAAGCACAAATATGTTCTAGAACATGTGTTATTGCTAGGTAATTATTATTAGTGAATGCATATTTCTCATTTTATTGATAGGGAAAAGTGGATTGAAAAAGAACAACCAAAAGAATATTGTATATTTGTATATGTGATTTAATTTTGTTTCTAGAAGAAGAGTGTGACATTTAAGAGAAGATGTATTTAGGTGAACAGAAATATTATTGCAAAAAGTATTTAATTTTGCAAAATTTTCTTTCAATTTATAATATTTAAAGGGATAGAAAAGTACATTTAGGTGAACCACCCCAAATACCTTAATTATAATTACAATTAAAAGAAAAAATTATTCAATTAATTAAATCTACATTGTCCACTTAATGAAGAAATCCATAGTTTCCAAGAATCTTCAATTTTACAGCAAAAACAAAAAAGTAAAATAAAATTTGACTATTTTAATTCTTTTAAGAAAAAATTGACTATTTCTTCAGAGACCATAAGTTGACCTTTTCCAATGGCTTACGACCAACAAATAATTAAAAATTTGTCTTGTTTTTGATGAAGTCTTCCCTTTGACTTTCTCCTTTGTTACGTGCACTACATCATTATCAATTCCTTAAATCCCTTATTCAAATTTATTATATTATCACATGTTTTATTTTATTAGTAATAATAATCACAATTTGCGGTAAGATTACACTAATTCCAATTTCCCTACCAATTCAACAAAGAGGAGGAAGATGAAATCAATTTGAAAAGAAAATAATTAGGGGGATGGAATTAAAGTTTACCTGGTCGGTTCGGGACGAGAGAGGGGTATTTTTGTAATTTCACCTTGCGGAGAGGAGGAAATGCCTCAAGTGTACCGAATCAACCACCAACTGCTCTCGTTTGACACTTTCAGCAACCAAACCTAACAAAAAAAGAAAACAAAAATCAACCCAGAATTTCAATCATCGAGCAATGATCACTGCACAAAATCGAATACCTTCTTCTTCTTCTCCTTCACCTTCAAGAACTCTGTACTTTCTTCACAATCTCCGATCATGGCCGCACCGTCTCTCTCTCTCTACATCCTCCTCCTCTTCTTCATCGCTCACATTCCGCAGTCTCTCTCCCAGCAGAACATCGAGACTTTCTACCCGTTCAATCCTCCGCCGCCTCTTCCGTTCACACCTCCTCCTCCTCCGCCGCCGAGTGATGCTCCCACCTTCCTCCCGCCACCTTCGCCTGTGATTCCCCCGCCGCGTGGAACGTCGACGAAGGCGGCGGTGGGGAAGGCGATAGGAGTGACGGCGGCGAGCACGGTGGTGCTGTCCGGGCTGCTACTGTTTCTGCTGCTGAGGTATTCGAAACGGAAGAGGGAGAAGGACGCCGCCGCCGCCGGAGGCGGCGGCGGCGGTGCTGTTAACGGGAGGAGCAGCGCGGTGGCGCCGCAAGCTCAGAACAGCTTCACGAGATATGGCGGGAATGTGAAGGGGCTGATTGTTGACGAGAACGGTTTGGATGTTCTGTACTGGAGGAATATGCAGGAGGGGGAGAATCGGAGCAGTTTCAAGAAGCATTATAAGAGCTTGAGGGAGGAGCAGAAGGAGGAGGAGAAGAGGATTGTTAGTGAGAGAGAGAGAGAGCGGCGGAGCAAGCCGCCGGTTCAGGAGCTTCCCCTGCTCCGAGGGAAATCATCGACCTCTCAAAGCTTAATCTGGGCGGCGGAGAAAGACGATCAGATCATCGAAAAGGCACCGTCCTTCTCTAATGGCGTCGCTCCTAAGGTTGAGAAGGAGGTTTCGTCGATTCAGCTCATGCAGAATTTAGCACCGCCGCTTCCTCCGCCGCCAGGGACGCCGTGGCTGCAGCCGTCGCGCGTCTCTGCAGCAGTTGCTCAAGAGAAATCACCACCGCCGCCGCCTCCTCCTCCTCCGCCAATGGTACCAGTACCTGCAGCAGCTCCACCTCCACCTCCGCCGCCTGTTCCGGTAAAGAAAAGCTCCGCTCCACCGCCGCCGCCGCCGGCTTTAGCGTTGAAGCCGCCTCCGGTTAACAAGCGGTCGACTTCAGCCGGAGAAAGCTCTTCGAATAGCGAGAAGGTGAAACTGAAGCCTCTGCACTGGGATAAGGTGAATCCGAACGTCGAGCATTCCATGGTGTGGGACAAAATCGATAAAGGCTCATTCAAGTAATCATCTCTCTCTCCCTCTCCTTCCCCCTCTCTCTCTCTCTCATCAAATCTCTAATTTACACCTAATTCTGTGTAAATGCAGGTTCGACGGCGATTTAATGGAGGCGCTCTTCGGCTCCGTCGCGGTAAACAGAAAATCCCCAAGAGGAGACGGTCAATCGCCGAGTCCATTGAGCAACAAATCCGGACCTCCGTCGCAGATCTTCATCCTCGACACTCGAAAATCGCAGAACACGGCAATCATCCTCAAATCGCTTGCGATTTCGCGAAAGGAAATCATCGACGCCCTAATCGAAGGCCATGGCTTGAACGCCGATACAATCGAGAAGCTCGCGCGAATCGCGCCGAACGAAGAAGAAGCCTCTCAGATCAAGGCCTTCCACGGCGATCCGACGAGGCTCGCCGACGCCGAATCGTTCCTCTACCACCTCCTCAAATCCGTCCCCTCAGCCTTTAGCAGATTCAACGCCATGCTCTTCCGATCGAACTACGACTCAGAGGTTTCGCACATCAAGGAATCGTTCAACTCGCTCGAGTCGGCCTGCGGCGAACTCAGAACGCGTGGACTCTTCCTGAAGCTTCTAGAAGCTGTGCTCAAGGCTGGTAATCGGTTGAACGCCGGAACGGCGAGGGGAAACGCCCAGGCATTCAACCTCACGGCTCTCCGGAAATTATCCGACGTCAAAAGCTCCGATGGGAAAACGACGCTGCTTCAATTTGTCGTTCAGGAAGTCGTTCGCGCGGAGGGGAAGCGCTGCGTTCTGAACCGGAACCGGAGCCTGAGCAGAACCAGCAGCCAGAGCAGCAATGGCGCATCGGAAAACTCGATCTCGAAGGACGATAGAGAGAGAGAGTACATGATGCTGGGATTACCAGTGATCGGAGGCCTCAGCTCCGAATTCTCGAACGTGAGGAAGGCGGCGGCGCTGGACCACGACTCCTTAACCAAATCGGTCGCCGCTCTGGCCGCGCAGGTGGCGGAGATCCAGAACATTCTGCTGAGATGCGGCGGCGACGGAGGGTTCGCGAAGGAGATGAACGGATTCCTCGATACGGCGGAATTGGAGATGCGAGTGGTGAGAGAATTACAGACGAGAGCGATGGAGCTCGTGAAGAAGACGACCGATTACTACCAAGCTGGATCTTCGAAGGATAAGGGGAATCCATTCCAGCTCTTCGTCATCGTTCGAGATTTCCTCGGAATGGTCGATCAGGTCTGTATAGAGATTTCCAGAAATGTGCAGAAGAAGAAATCGGCGCCGTCCGTGGTCGGACCGTCGTCGCCGGAATCTCCTAGGGTTTTCAGGTTCCCCAAACTCCCGGCGAATTTCATGTCGGACAATTCCAAGAGCGAGTCGAGCGACTCGGACAGCGACTCGGAGGTGCGATAGTGAGTCGCGACGAGTCCGAGTCGTGTACAGAAAATTGCTTCAGTTTTTTATTTAATTTAATTTTCCTTTTTCTTTTTGGGAGGATGAAATTGCTTCACTTTATTTTAATTTTTGCAAGTGTAACATTCTTAATTCAATTGTTATTAGTTTTTGCACAGAATGGAAATTTTATTCATTTCCTATGTTAATTTGATGATTTCGATTCGAAAGTAATATATTGTCGAAAATTTATCGAGCTAAATTTGTGTATTTTCGCGACAAATGTTGGATTTCTTTTTTCCTAGCTGTTTTTCTTGCTGATTAATTGCTCACACAGAGCAACAAACAGCTGTGATGAACTGAATTGAGATTGAGTGTACAAATTTAATACACCTGATTTTCAGCTTTGCATTTATGGGTAATTCAAAGTTGGTGTGAAAATAGAACATGGTTCAAGAAAAGGGTTCAACCACTAATAAAAGACTATTGCATTTAAAAGGAGTTTACACTTAGATGAGTTGACATTGATGCATGAAGAATGAAATCATTCAATTCTCCACCATATCAATCTTAATCATAACTGTCACAATGACCCTTAAGGCCTCCCGAACGAAACGCACCCCTTTGTTTGAAAAACGTGAGAGTTTTCCCAAAGGGGTTTGTTTCATTTGAGACGGGGGAGTCAAAGATTTCAACAGTTGAATCAATTAAGCACAGAAAATTCTGATCAAGATCAGATTTTTTTTAAGCTAGTAGTTTATCGATAGACTCACAGCGCCTCTTATCACATACGAAAAAACTCTACTATCTCTACTACTGCTACTTAAACGAATGTAACCTTCTCTATACACATGATTTTTCCGAAGATAACGAAGAATTTCTCTCTTACGCAGTAGGTGAAAGCAAAAGCGTAGGCTCTCTTCGTCTTCCCTTACCTACTGCAAAAAAAAAGTGCTGAATCAGCCTCTCGAAGCAGCAATCTTTACTGCTTGGTTGCAGGTCTCTGATGGATCTCGTTTTTGACTCCCACCTGCACGTTCGTTTGTGAGAGGAAATTCAATCTACTGAAGCAGCTGAAACAGAAGAGTAGTAACAAGATACTAATGCCCTCTTCTTTTAAATGCAGATGAAATCTGACCTTTGATTTTGCAGAGTGTTGAGCGTTTTCTGTGTCTCGAGCGATTGATTTTGCCCCCAGCTTTTTTATAAACTGCTTAAAATTTGTTAAGTTACAAAAGATATTCACAAGACAGAGTCTGAGGAAAGGAGGAAATGGTTGTCGAAAATACCTCTCTACGCCTCTCAGCTTTTTCATCGCTTCTCAAGCCTGTGGCTGGAGAAGAAATTGTTGGGGTTTTCTTTTCCGGTGCAACACTTTTACGCAACCTGTGATCAGTTGTAAAAATGCTCAGAATAAAATATTTCATCTTTTTATGGATATCATCGATAATAAATACTCTGCTGAGAGCAGTGAGCCGCACAATGATACTTTCACGGTCCATTCAGATCAAGAACGAAGGAAGATCAAGAAAAACGTAATCTTGATTACGGCAAAGAATGGGGTAAAAGGAAAGGTAGGATCGAGTATAGAAGAAAACACTGGTGACATTGCATGTAAATGGAAATGGGGTCAATATATATGTATGCAATGCTATATCTTATTGTATCTATTGGATTCTACCAATAGTAGCTCGTAAAGCAAGCTTAATACTTTTCCCCGACGTTTATATACATGGAAATTGATTCCTTTCTTTAGATAATTGATTTGTCAGCTCAAACATCTTTGATGGGAAAAGTTGTTACTACTGATGAAACAGATTCACATGTAAAGGAATTTCTGAGAATAGAGGATTTCGTACTTCATGAGCTACGATTTTGATCAGACGAGGCGTCATTCTAGTAGATGACTACGACTAGTTTCTCTATCAGAATAAGCTACAGTTAATGCAGAGATATGATTGACAAGAGTGATATTAGCCATTAATGAAACTCGATCTAATAAGGCAACAAGGACTTTAGGAACGAAATATAGCATGAATATGAGATTGCAAGAAATCTTACCCAGTAGGCAGAGGATTCGATCTTGCTCCCGATTGGATCCTTTGACTTGCTCTCTTTTCAGATTCCTTTCTCAGCCTAAATGCAAAGCAATTATCCAGTTATGAATTCATACTTAATACCGAAATCTTGAGATGAATGAGAATATTCATTACCCTTCGTTTCCCTTTGTAGGAGTGTGATAACTCGGCACCTTTGGTTCGCAAGTAGTAGATGGTACCTGCGCCATTATATGCTCTTAGAACATGACAACTCAAAGGAAAATCGTATAAAATCAGAAAAGGAGTTTGACATCAAAATACGTACATGCTTTATTGTAGTTGGTTTTTCATTGATAGCCAATCCGTTAGTTCGATTCTGAAAACTCTTGAAAGCTCGTTTCACGATGTCCTTGTCCCCCATACTCTCCATTATCAAGGACTTCCTCATAGGAAGAGCACCCAGAGAATCCGCAGGTCCCAAGCTAAGAGACATGTGCAACGAAGTTGGAGCTACTCTCTTGCTCTGTCCAGCCTGAGAACTCTTCATTTTCGGTGGTGCTGAATTATTCACCTTCTTTCTTACAGACTGAGATATAGGTGAAGATATCGACGTTGGCTTCACATACTTGGGAGTGGCAGCTGGCAACGGTTTGGACGGAGGTGTAATGACTTTCTTTCTTGTCATAGGCAAGGTTCTCTCCTTCTTTATCGGAGTTACCTAAAAACCACGATCATTCATATTTTTCAGCTCACTAAACTAAGAGTTTCGAAAATATACTCACAGCAGAATTAATCGAACAGAAAGGAGATTATTTTTTACCTTCTGAGCTATATTACGCGTATTCAACTTCGGATTTTCCTTCTTCAACACACTCAACTGTTTTACCCCTTTTTTACTTTCTTGAGGTCTTTCCCACATACGTCGAGGGTCCTTCTGAGGAGTCTCTTTAACGACACTGGAGTCATGGATATCCACATCGACGTTCTTTACATCCTTAACTTCCTGAACTGCAGACTCTATGACTACAGAAGCACTTGTTTCCTCCTCCGGAACAATACTATCTACCACACCATTCATAGATGCTCCTTGATCATCCTCTTTCAATGACCCAGCGCTACCATCGTTCTCCTCATTTGCAACGACATCCTTTGATAGAGAAGTTACACACGCCTCCTCCTCTGCAGCTGCTTCAATTGATCTCTCATCGTTGAACGAACTGGATCCAGTGCTATTCTCAGACGAATTTTCGCTAAAATCTTCCTTGCTCGATAAATTGTGACTCGGGGTAAGAGGGCTCATCGACTTCTCCAGCTCCATTTCCTCGGCTTTCTTAGCTGCAATCTTCTTGTAGTGAGCTTCGAAGTACGCCTTCTTCTGCGCCACAGATCCCGGTGTCGACAGAGTTCCAACTTCCTCCAGATACTTATTAGGGGAGAAAGACGACCATTTCTCCCACGAAAGCGCATCATTCTCGAACCTCCCAAACGAAACCGAGACCTCTAATCCAGCACCGGATTTCCCCGAATCATCCATCTGGTTCCACAACACAAAAATGACCACACGCTCAACAAGAACTCAACTACCGATTCAAGCAAGCCAAACCCTCAATTCTCATCAATTTCAAGTGCAGAAAACGACCCATCAATCAACAAACACCATAGAATTAAATGTGAGCTGTTCTACTTCCACCCCATTAAAAAGGGCATAAGAAATCATAAACAATCACCAACCAAGAACAAGAACAGAAAGCAGTTAAAAAACAGTAGTACTCCATCAACGGCCCTTCTAGAAACTCCTAACAGATAACCTTAAATCACCAGCACAGAAATCAAAGGAAATATAAAGAAAAAGCACAGCGAAAAGTTGAACTCATTACCCAGATCAGCAAGTACAAAAGAATTGCTTTTTTTGCCTCCAAATCTCTTTCAAAAAGGGATAAAGTTGGACAAAGGTGCAATCTTTGACACTAATCTGAACAGAAATGAACAGAAAATGAACAGAAAATGAGATGGGCCTCCATTAAAGCTTTAAAAAATTAGCAAAAACACCTAAAAAAGAACACGAAGCGTGCCGAATCGAGAAGGAAAATTGTAAAGTAAGGTTAGTTACATGAGTGCTTACCTAAAGATTTTTGCAAAGAAATGATGGAAAGAAGAAAAGGAGAGTCAAATTGAAGATAATGATGATGGAGGAGGGTAGATAGAGATGGTTTCCGAAGGCCCACAACCATAGAGAGAGAGAGAGAGAGAGAGTGAAGTTCAGTAACAGTCAAGACAGGAAATAGAAGAGGAGATGGGGGTGGCACGTGCGAGATCTTCAGCCATCAATAATGGAGGAGGTGGGGCACGTGCGAAACCTCTAGGATTCATTTCAACCGGATTTTCATTCTTGAGAATTCAATCGTGAGTCAAATTATGTTTTCAAGAAAAAAAGAAAACAACTTTTCCCGCTAAATCAAGAAAATTGTAGTGATGAAAAAAAGTTGAGTTGGAAAAATGTGGTATTGATTATTCGATTTTATTAAGGTTAGATGTTTATCAAATGCTTTTTTATTACCGGATTTGTTTTGGGCCCAAGGTTGAATCCTTATTGGGCTTTGGCCCAACAAGAAATTTATTTGGGCCCAATTTAGTAGTACTTGAGTTTCATTGTCACTAGTCATTTTCAAGGCCCATTAAAAATTGACTTACCTTATTCTTTCCTCTTAGATTTGCTCAAAAGCTACTCTATCTCATACAAGTGGATCCACATAATAGTTATAATTATAAACACTAGTCTAAACCTATAACTTGAGTTTGTTCCCTTGTTCTTTTTGCTACTATAAAAGGTTTGGTTTTATCTTTCAATGTTTTGTATTAGAGCTAAGAATCTTGTTTATCTAGTTTGTTTGCTTAGATAAATCAACCATGCGAAATCGTTATTTCTTCGTGTTTCATATTCTTTCGGGCTTATTCTATTTCATGGGCCGAGTTAGGTCTGACCCGGAACCTTTGCATGATTATTGTGTTGCCGACACTAGAAATCATGCAAGTATTTTCCTGAATAGTATACCGTGCATTAACCCGAATCATACTCTGGCTTCTCATTTTGCCACGTCAGCATTGTCCGAGCCTGGTAGCATGAATCAGTTTAATTTCAACGTTACTCTTACTAAAGTGAACAATATGCCCGGTCTCAACACTCTGGGTCTAGCCATGGCTAGGATTGACATTGCGGTCAACGGTCTAGTGCCGCCTCACTCTCACCCTAGGGCTTCGGAAGTCACGATTCTACTCGAGGGGTCGCTCTTGGTCGGATTCATCGACACAACGAACCGTCTCTACACACAGAGGTTGCAACCAGGTGATTCCTTCGTGTTTCCTAAAGGCTTGGTCCACTTTCTATACAATACGGATATCTCGAGCCCGGCGTTGGCAATATCAGGGCTGAGCAGCCAGAATCCGGGCGCCCAGATCTCGTCAATGGCCTCTTTCGCGTCGAAGCCGCCCATACCGGACGACGTGGTGAGCAAGGGGTTCAAGATGAATGGACAAGATGTTGCTAGAATTAGAAGGAACCTCGGAGGGTGAAAAAGTTCGATCTTGCTATGTGTATTTCCATTTCCCATAATATTAATGGCATGTTGCGTGTACATGAGTTGTTAAGATTCAATTGTTGTTGAGATTGAAGTTAGGTTTAGTCAAATTGTGCATTGAATGTGAAAAGATTAGAGTTGTGCACACGACTTTCTAACGGCCATATTTTGTTCCTAAGTTCTAATTAGCTCTCTCCACTCTCTCACATGTTTCATTACACCTTTCGATCGTATAATTTCGTAACATATCTTATTTTCAATATATTGAAATGTGTGTCGAAAGATCTTAAAAATAATAAATGAATACGTATGAATGTGGTAATTTGGAAGGGTGAAATTTCCTTTTTCTTGAGGAAAAATCCATGCGTTGCTTATAATTTCCACCACCCCTAACTTAACAAATCCAACACTCCAAGTTTTCATGATTCCACACTAAAAATTACTAAATTAATTTAATTATCGTCGTACAATAATCAAATAATTATAAATTTCAACTAGTATAATTATCGTTTTTCACCTTAATTAACTCTCAATTATTAGGCAAACCATGTGATTAAACGCTTAATTAGGAATTAAAAATAAAAAATAATAAATAATCGATTATTCTCGATTTATTCCAATTTTAGTACACAAGAAATCCACCACTTGCCTAATTGAATAAAGCAAGAGTCAGGTTTTGGCATGTGACAATCTTTTTTCCCCCAAATTTCACAACAAAAATATTTCAATAAATAGGAATAGTATAATTGTACATACATACAGCTCTAAATTAATTAAATAATACTCGAATAATTTGAATGATACATGGTCACTAATTTAACATACCAACTTTCATTAGAATATACTTTAAATATATGGAGATTATTTTAATTTTGAAAGTTCATCAAACGTGGCCACCGTTTTGTCTCTTTTAATTTAAAATTATTGATAGTGATATTTCATCAAAACAAAAACATCAAGAAATTTCCTTTTATTGGGTATAATAAGTATGTTCCAATTGAATCAAGGCAAGCACGCAATTCTAATTGGTGACTACAATTATATGTTCATTTATTTAATTGTATTTTTTATGGTACTAAAATGTGACACTACAACTTCAAAGCCAAGATAATTGTAGAAAACTTGAGGCAGTTAGGGTATTGGTCCATTTTATATCTTAGCTTTAAATCATTCTCAACTACACCATCATACCATAACTCAAGTGATTGATCATAGACTTTCAATCATTTAAAAACCGAACCGAAGATAGAACTGACGAGGCCTTCAATTTACGGGTTTTTCAGTTGAACCCTGATTAAACCGACTAAAATCGAAAACACTAATAAGCACAAGAGCAAAATGGAAATTGCAAAAGAGAAAAGGCTATGTAATTCAATCAAGTAAAACTTGTGACATCAAATTTATATATATAGAAAAAGAATAGTATCAAATAATTTTTTGTACAAAAAGAATAAAAAACTATAATTTCCCATCTTTTTTTTTTTGTTGTTCAAAACAAATAGCTAGAGTACCCAACGAAATTACTAGCGAGGAGGCCCGAGTGTTGTTCCTGGCGCATCATGTGTTGTACCTTCCCCCTCCCCTTGAACAAATCGTAGGGCTCCCACAGGTAATCCAAGGGGCAAGGGTTCCTCTCATCGAGCCTAACCCAGGGCTTACCCTTCCCGCTCCAGTGCAGCAGGCTCACTGGACCAGGGTGCAGCGGCCTACATGATCCTGCCACGTTGTCACCTCCTAAGCCGTGCTGGTTCCACCGGTGATCGATGGGCTCCACGTTACCCCCGAACACCAGCAAGTAGGGGGGCAGAGACCCCAGCTCGTAAATCCGGTTCTCTCTCTGCAGTTCCATCCAGTTCTCTATCTTTTGACGAAATTGCCCCTCCCTCCATTTGCCCAGGTCGATGACCATTACCCCCGTGTTGAAGTAGCAGGGGGTCCGGGACCGGAACACCCGGGTCAGGGTCGGGTCGGACCAGAAGTTGTCGGTGAAGTATTTGGTGAAGTTAGCGTGGCAGTATTCCGGGGCTCCGATCACTTTCCGGTCGGGTATTCGGATCCCCCAGAGCTTGGAAATGTCGTCGACGAGGACGAGATCCGAATCCAAATAGATGACCCGTTTGACACACGGGTCGATCATTTCGCCCAGGTAGTTCCGGGCGTAGTTGAGCGGGTTCTCGAGGGCGGGTCGGATCGAGGAGGAGATTAGACCGGCGACGGTCTCCTCGCGGAAGAGGTGGAGCTTGAAGGCGAGGGAGGGGAAGACGGACCGGACGGTTCGGGTCAGGACCCGGGGCCCGGCCGGGTCGGACTCGGTGGCGATGAAGTGGAAGAAGATTTCCTCCGGGCAGGAGGCGTGGCGGAGGACGGAGTGCACCGCCGCGATCGAGCCGCGGAGGTACTCGGAGTCGAGGGTCATCGCCACGTGGACGACCGACGGGTCGCACGCCGATCGCGGCTCGCCGGAGTTGGGCGGCGGCGCGCACTCGACGCCGTTGCGGTACTCCGGCGCCTCCGCGAAGCCGCCATTGTTGGGGAAGGTCCGGATTGCGAGGCACGCCGGCGGCGGGAAGGCGGCGGAAAGAAAGAGGAGCGCGGCGGCGGCGGCGATTAGCCGCGGAGTGATTCTTGAAACGCCCATTTTCTTTTTTCTTGAAATTATATGGAGGAATGGACCTTTCTCCTTCTTCTTCTTCTTCTTCGATTCTTCTGTGTACAAGATCAGTGCATTTTCTTGAAACAAGAATGGATAGAAAGCTATGACCAGGCAAGAAGAAGCATTTCTAGAGAGAGAGAGAGAGAGGGAGGGAGAGGGGAATGGAAAGTATAGTCAATGACTCAAAGCATTGATATAGACACACACACATGTACAGTTGTATGTATAGATGTACAGTGAGGCTGTGTATTAATAATAAATATAAATAATAAATTAGTGTACAGAGTATCCAAGCAATGAGGGATTCCTCTACTAAAAAGATGAATGCACGCTAATTAAATTCGATTTAATCTATAATTATATCTTTTTTATTTAGGTAAAAATTGAAACAAAATGTGAACATACTGCACATGATTATAGTATAAATACGTTACTGTTCTATGCATTATTTGAAATTATTAATACAGGTTGATTGCAGTAATAATGTTGTGTCCATAATAAGCAATTAAGCAATTCATTATACTATTTATTTTAGTAATTAAAATACCACGTCAACTCAATGCGACCAAAATCACAATACACTTGAATTTAGGGCATATTTACTACACCTTATTTCAATTATTTTGTGCACTCATTTAGAATGGCTACATACATTTTGATTGTTAAAAATACATGGGAATTTTATGTAATAAATATGAGTTTTTTTTTTTTTTTTTGTCCAAAGGAGATGTATGAAGATATGCATTACCAAAACTACACATTCAAGAAAAGAATGGTATGATATTTCTAGTTATATTTAGGCAAGTAAAGTATTATGTCCTTTTCGTAAATATATATTCTAGTCGATAGAAAAACCGTAAATCATAATATTGTACATCAACAATAAACACATTAACAGTGTTCACGGTGAATAATACATACTACAACGATAAACACATTAACAGTAGTAGTATTTACTTTTTCTCAAAGAGGCATGGTTAATTTATTTCAACAAATTTTTTAAGGAAATAAAGTTTGTTTTTTTGCACTTTTGGGAATTCTTAAAAGTGGAAAGAATATTATTTTGCTTAGTAGACAAGGTTGCAAGGGTGTACTCACCAAAATTTGTAGGCAAGTGCATGTGTGATGCTTTTAATGAAATTTGAATCAAAATTGCAAACTATTTTAATAACTAAAATCAAATTTGAATATAGTTAGGTAGTAATTTTTATTTAATTATCATCTTTCAGTAGTAGTATAATACAATAATTTTGCATAAATTTAGCATTTCAATGTAGAAAAAACATTGAAGGAGTAGAAAGTTATGATTTTTATTTCTTGTTTATTGTTTATTTAAGGTAATTAGTATTAATATTAATTTTATTTATTTGAAGGAGTAAAAAGGAAAAAATGAGGTGGAGGTGCCAGCTGGAAAATGAAGGTGCCAGCTGGAAAGAATCTGATAATTGATGTTGACGGCTACCATTTCTCTCTCTGGCGCACTACACCAAGCACGTGCTTCTTTTTTTCCTTCTTACACTAAATTCACTATTTGCTATATTTGGGCATAATCTATGCTCCCCAATTATAATCACGTGTCAAATAATGTTACTGCTAATTAAATTGTGTTCTTAGAATTTAAATTACCCACGTGTCCGACATTTTTTTTATATTTGGTTTTTTTTTTTATCAGAAAAAAGGTAATGTATTAATCAAAGGTACCAGAAGTACCAGGAGAAGAAAAATACAATTACAGAGACCAAGTTTCCTTCAAGGAATTTTTTGCCCAGACTAAGAAACTATTACAAGACACAATATCTCCCTTCACAAAGCACCAATGCCAAAATCTACATTTAATCTCTTCCACAATACGTTTGACGTTCCACTCTTTTCCTTCAAACAACACCGAGTTGCGCCACTTCCAAATAACCCACGTTACACACGTCCACAACCCACCAAGCCTTCTTTCAACTTTTTTGGCCCCGAGTAGATTGGAGAAGCTAATTAGATGGGCAACAACATGATTAGGCGCCACCCATTTCACCCCAACCCAATTAATCACCTTGTTCCAAATATCAATCACCTGTGCACATTCAAGGAAAAGGTGCAGAGCTGTTTCCTCCTTTTCTTTGCAGCAACAACAATTCACATCTTGGCTCCCAATTAATTTGTTAACAATTCATCCAATCATGTATTTTTTCCCAAATTTATTGATATTTATTTATTTTAATTTTAAATTTTACTATAATCGATAGCTATATTTACCAAAAATTACAACGAAAACTTTCTATTGGACCGCAGGGATCCTAATATTAGGCCGGAAATTGTCGAAACCTATTTGTGTTTATCATAATTTCTGTATCGGCAAAAATTATCATCATATGAACGAGACAGTGGTGATAGTAGTAATATGAATAGCTTGACTCTCCGTATTATTTTTATTCGTCTCGAGTTTAATTGTACCTACTAACTATGCTTTTATCACTGAATTTATTGTTGAGACTTAAATATTTGTGTAGCTTTTTGAAAATTAATTAATTAATTAATTAAGTTTCTCTGCATTTATTAAATTCAAATGCATTGAATTTCATACTCACTAATGAAAAAGGAAATAAGACAAAAAATGAAAAGCTAACGACCGAATTAAACAAGCATTTTTATTTGATAATTGAAAGTCTTATTCGTTCCGATGCGTATAATTGAACAACCATTAAAACCTAATCTCACCTAAATGATGCATATTAAGCAACTACCGTATAGAGTCAAAGCATGTAAAAACGAAGAGTGGAAACTTTATCTCTCTCTAGAAATATAGGAAATTTTGTTTTGGTGAAAAAGCAGAAAAGGAATTTAATTAATCTTTGCTTAATTGGGTCTTAATTGTCGGTCGAAATGGATAGAATAGGAAATTAATCGGTACAGTATGATTTTCCATTTTAGGAAAATATGTTCCTTTTTTTTCTTCTGTTATTTGACTTTTTTCATTTCATTAATGCCTGAAAACAAAATTCTGAAATGGAAATAAAAAAGTAACGGTAAAAATACAGCAGTGATTGGCTTTAAAGAAATGCAGCGGTTAGTATACTCCCCCGTCTCCCCTAATAAGTGTCTTCAGTGTAGTGTAATTTGCATCATAGGACACTTATAAGGAGACGGATGGGTAAAATAAAATAAATAAAATAAAATAAAATAAAATAAAATAAAATAAAATAATAATAATAATAATAATAATAATAATAATAATAATAATAATACTTTAAAGCATTAATATTAATATGAATATTAACATTATTAAAGGTTCCACTTCCACCTAGAGAAAATGTGCATAATAGCACGAAATGTCCTTTCCTGCATGAGGAAATTAATCGTAGTACGAGCTAAAGTTGACCTCTAATTTTCACAAAACCATAGTCAGGTTTCAAAATACAGTTCTGCTGCAAAAAGAAATTTAATTGAGTAAAAAAAACGAAGATAAATCAACCTTAGGTAATATCCACAAATTGGGGAAGGCGAAGAAGAGAACGAAAAAATGAGTGACTCTTTTAGGAAGGATATCGAGATTCTCCAACAGCAACTCTTAATGTCTGAGTTCTACTTTTATTGCCAGTTAGTCCATGGATGGGGATTTGGCAAGTTTGGAGACTGTTCAGGGGAGCACGGTCCTCACTTCTTTTCTGTCAGCTCCGAATGACTGCAATCAATGCAAACGAACAACGTTATTTCAAATAGATTAGCATGTTAATTGAACTCACAGTGCCATATGAAAGTGTTATGATAAAGTGTATGGCACAGACACAGAGAATATACGGGGGTATATGTCATGCTATGTAATACACCGAGTGTAAATTAGACATTTAAATTAATGTAAATAAGTTGGACAACAGATTTTCTTTAATGAACAGAACAAGAAATAAAGCAACTGAATGCTTCAGAGAAAGCAATAAGCTGACATAAATGGTGATAACTGATAAGAGAATGGTTTGATCAGATCCTGAATCACAGATAAAATTACATGTTGTGACCAAGGAAATTGATAGTGGCATAAGAGAACATATTTATCTTATTCATAGTTAGACAGAATCCGACTAAACAGTCAGAAAATTGGGTACAAGATGGACGAATGACAAATGTTGACACTTGATATGGCAGGTAAGAGAATCTACAGTTCGATAATGCCAGTCTCCTGAACATAAATGAATATAATGAGACAAGTTTACCTCAGTTCCGAGGCCTTTGACGTATACGTTGGTGAACAGCTCTGAAGGATCAGGCATGGAACTCTCCTGCAGAACCAGGTAAAGATAAGCCGTGATACAAACCAAAGTTCTTGAAAATATTCATGTAATGCCATGGAAAACCATAAGAAAGCGTAGTATTCAAACCTTAGCTTGTGCAATGGCTTCATCCACCTCTTTTCTTACTTCTTTCTCAGTATCCTGTGATGATGGAGAAAAACAATATAAAATCACCACAGTTTCATTACTCAAGTGAATCTAGTGCCAGACAATCATTCAACTCATCTAGACTGTAAGGAACTATGAACCTTAAAAAGGATCTAATTCTAGGGAAATCAATACTTCTACGAACATAAGTATAAAACGAGATGTATTACTACATAACAAGATCCATAGAACTATTTATACCTTTAGTTCCTTCTCGGTGGCAATATCGTGAGCCAGGATAAGCTTTCTGATTCTTTCAATTGGATCACGCTCCTGCAAGAAAGAGAAATAGTTGAGTATGAGACCCATTATGTTTTAGGCATCAAGATAAAAATTAATATTTTTATCCACCTGTCTAACACCAGAAATTTCATCACGAGTACGATATGTGCTTCCAGGATCAGACATTGAGTGCCCATGATATCTGTATGTGTCCATTTCAAGAATCTGAAAATATTTGAGCAGATATATGAGTATTAACGCATTGCAAGAGTTGAGAACTAAAGCGGAGTCCTTAACCGAGCAGGGGCGAAGCCAGAGATCGTCAATGGGGTGGGCTGAAAAGTAAAAAAAATTTACATACTAATATGTACACTAAATTTTTAACACATAAAATGTTTACTCAATTTGGTGCTACAAGACGTTAATACATAAAGCTCCATAAATAATTTTTTCTATACCCATATCTTTATCGAAATACTTTTGCTCTCTTCTTCCTTTTTTTTTCCCCCTAACTTTTCTAATTCATTTCAAGCAAATTTAACTTATAAATTCTAAACATGAAGCATGTATATATCTTTCCTAAAATAAATACTACTCCCTCTATCTCACTTTATTGTTCTCAAATAATATTTTTTAATACCTTACATATATTTACCTTTATAGGCAATTTATATGTTATTGTCACTTATTGAGGGACTACTAGTTAATTTATTAATAAAAGAGCATTCATGAGTTACTATGTTAGATTTTGGTTATACTTGGATTGACAGAGCAAATGCATAATATAATAACGTATTGAAATGTGAAAATTCTTTCAAAAACAATTAATAGAAAAGATATAAAATTCAGATAGTTATAAAATTCCAAAACAAAGAGAAAGTGCATATAAAAAATAATCTTAGGATTTGATTTTCACAAATTTATGCCTCGTAATCTATATACGGCCTAAACTCCAGTTAATACACAATAAAAATAAGTAAAATATACAACTTTTTGAACTCTGTATTTAATTTAGACTGGACTAATATTAAGTTGAGGTATGAACATAATACATATAGAAAGGTGAAAATTTTGGGCTTGCACTGGGCTGAAGCCCAGTGCAGCCCTAAGGTAGAATCGCCCATGTAACCGAGTATTAAGGAAATATCTGTCCATAAGTGATGGAACACCATATGCCATAATGCATAACAGCAAATGTCCATATCAAATACAAAAAACAAGATGTAGAGGTCTTCCTCCATCATGTTTCCTTTAAATTCTATAATCACTTCACAAACATCCAGAATCACTTGTTTATTTATAAGAAAGGGCAGTAACAGGACACTCTTAGGAACAACAGTACCTATAAATTGGTCAGTTGGTTCTTCTATATATTGTCGTCAAATTGTCAAAAGCAGCAATTATGCATATAATTCATAGTTTAAAGTTTCAACTTGTACGACATGAAATGATGCAGAAAATGAACAACTACGAGTAAGTGAAAAGCAGGCAGGAAATGTAATAGGTGCACTCACAATTGGTCCATTCTTGAGAGCATGTTCTTTTGCAAACTTGCACGCTTGTTTGACAGCAAGGGCATCCATACCGTCCACCTTCAAAACACAATTCAAAGCGAATATATAAAGTAATCAGACCACCACCCGACAGCAGAAGAAACTCTATTTTCATTTTTGAATCAATTCTCATAGTGTCATTGGCGGCGCCCTTGTTCTCTCAGTCAATCCATAAAAAATTAATATAGGACATAATGGACCTAATAAGTTTCTCATGTCAACAGACTCAAGGGGCAACTCTGCTGGATACAGCCTACAGAGGAATCTAATTTGAACAAAATTGCAGAAGCTATGATAAGAGAGTTTCAGAAGATGCAATAGAGGCTTACATAGGTGACATCTCTATGTTCTCCAATTCAAGTTACAATTAGTAACCAAAAGCAAGACATGGTAGGAACTTTCAAGTACCACTGACCGAAGTTTTCGGACAGGAGAATCCTTATTCATCATGTGATGTGAAATCAACTACCTAATATACATTGTTGCATCTCATAAAGAAGGTTTTCAAAAAACTAGTAGTATTATTTTCATCCCTTCTGAAGTGAAAATTGAGCATGCCAATAATACATGCGTGAACAATAATAGACAATTCACAGATTAAATACTTGCAATTAGTGAACTCTCCCAAAACTCGTAAGTAATCCTAGTCATACTTAAATTGCACCGTCGCATGGCACTCCACGTCATTAAACTTTCATTACATTTAAAGAAAGACCCGAAAACAAAAACCAGTATAGCAACAATTCTACCACATTAGCATGAATCAAGGTTGGCATTAGCTTAGCAATGAAGGTAGCTAGGGAATAGCTTATCCATGCAAATGGGATAAAAATGCATCAATTCTTTCCAATTCCAATTGTTCATATCGATGAAGTGAATATATGGCAGTATGGCACAAGCAATAAGAAACATAGAGCTCATTTTACCTTCAATCCTGGAACATAATCTCCTCTCTTGTAATAAGCAGGACTCTTTGCTGCCCTCCATTCTGCTGTGCCCATACCATCTACATATCATTTCAATTCAGCTATTCAAATATCCATAATCAAACCGCAAGGAATAAAATAATATAAACTGGAAATCAGAATAAACAATGATAGGAGACAGTCTATACTATAACACAGGTCATGTTGTGTTTGCGAAATTGAGCAAGCATAAAGTAGATAGTTCTCAATTCTCCTTCAAATCTCAAGGAAAGTAAATGTTGAGCTCTTCCACTAATCCAAGTTTACACTAATTTAGCCAGGTATAACATGAAGCATTACACAGTTTTATATCAACTCAATCAGTAGATGGTCTTAACTCCAGACGTCCCTAGCATCTTATCTTGCTAACAAAGCAAAAGTGATATTCATTTTTCTGCAACAAATTATACCTATTAACCAATCTCATAAACAGGACCACCACTGCCCTGCATTTCATTGTGTAGAAAAGGAAATGGAAGCCAATGAAATTTAAGCATTTCTAATTAAGTTCAATAACTCAAGCACCTCTTTACTATGTCATTAATGTCAAAGCACAGCAAGTTCAGCAAGCATCTTACAGTGGTTATTCTCGCAGACCAAAATGGCAGGCAGATCCCACAGCGCGGCCATGTTCAACGCCTCGAACAACTGCCCCTGGTTCGCGGCACCGTCTCCATACATGGCGAAGGTCACGTTATCATCCTTGCTGTACTTCTGGGCGAAGGCCAACCCACAGCCCAACGGGACCTGCGCCCCGACAATTCCATGACCGCCGTAGAAGCCTCCTGACTTCTTGTAGAAATGCATCGAGCCTCCCTTCCCCTTCGAGCACCCGTCCTTCCTCCCCATCAGTTCCGCGAACGCCTCCAGCAGCGTCCCCCCGCGCCCTAGGAAGATGCAGTGGTCGCGGTAGGCGGTGATTATGCAGTCCTTTTTGTTAATCGCCGCCTCCATCCCGACACACACCGCCTCCTGCCCGTCGTACAGGTGGCAGAAGCCGCGGATCAACTTGGCCTTGTAGAGCGAATCCGCCGCGATCTCCATGCGGCGCATGAGCGCCATGTCGCGGAAGAAGGTGAGCAGCTCCTGCGATGAGGTCTCGACGGAGCGCGACGGCGGGTCGATCTTGTGCCCGGTGAAGGGGAGCGACGTCTCCACCGTGATTGGGGTCGCGGAGGCGGTCGCGAGCCCCCGCGCCGCCAGGAGGGCGGCGGGGAGGGATCTCTGGGCGGCGGCGGCGCGGCGAGCGAGTTGAGCCATGTGAACCGTCGATTTCGATCGGACGGCTAGGTGTGTTGGTGAAGTGAGGCGGTGGCTGTTGGGCTGAGAGAAGGGGTGGGGTGGTGGTAGAAGGAGAAATGGCAGCGGCAAAGGAGTGTATTTATGCGTGAGGGCATAATCGGAATAAAGTAGAAAAGTCAGGGATTGGGTGCTTGAACCAAATCATAGATTATTATTATTATTATTATTATTATTATTATTATTATTATTATTAAAATAAATAAAGTGTAAAGTCAAATGTTGCCACTAAAATTATTAAATTGAATGGGGTTTTGAATTAGGGATTTAAGCACTCGTAATTCGTTACGATGGTAGTTGAGTGGTATGAAAGGTCGTGCTATACTGCAAGAATTGAATAATTAATTAAATTGGATGATTTAGTAGGTAAGTAAGTTGAGTACATGTAATGATTTTATTCGATATTTCCAAGTTGGATAGAAAATATTAATCATATAAAATTATTTTCATAATACTAAAATAGCATCATGCTTTTAAAAAATATGGATTATCATTATAGCTTAGTTGGGCTCGCCCAAAAAATATTTGGCCACAAAAGTTTAAAGCCCAATTAAGCCCAGAGAGAGAGAGAGAGAGAGAGAGAGAGATTCACTTCCCGCCAAACCTTCTATACCTTGAGACATAAAGAATTATGATTGCCTTTTCTTTTCCTCTTTAGGAAACAAAGAATCGTGATAAATTAATGCTACAACACAATTTCGCCTAAACTCCCTTCATCATCCTACCAGTTCACTAATGGGGGGGCGGTCCATCACGCTCGAAGCTTTAACCGCGTTGCTCTTCAGTCGTTGATCGATATCGGGTAATTTAGGTACCTGCAGCCGCTCAAAATCATTCGTAAATAAGTAGTAGTAATCAAGTGTCAGATTTCAAAGAGAGGGATTTATCTTGGTCCACCTACCTGTGCTAACAGATCAATCGTTCTACGTAGAAGGCGAGCTAAATCTCCTTCATCCATGGCACAGTCCATCATAATCTCCCTCCAAGTTAGACCAGAAGCCCAGGCTTCAACCATCCCAGCAAATTGGCTATCCAAGCAGCAGGAGATCTGTAAAATCGCCATTTTAGCACCGTTTTTATCTATATACTGTACTATATAAAATCCATCGGCCGAAACAAGTGGAATACCTTCACTCCATGCTTTTCCTGAAGATCTAAAAGTGAGTTCCTCAGTTCATCCAAAAAGGTGATGACATTCATAACTGT
Organism: Thymus mandschuricus; assembly: GCA_029379335.1. NCBI lineage: Eukaryota > Viridiplantae > Streptophyta > Magnoliopsida > Lamiales > Lamiaceae > Thymus > Thymus mandschuricus. The sequence continues at coordinate 647,478 of CM057083.1, read as the reverse complement.
GGTCGAGGCTTCATATATATAGCTGCACAGGATAAAACGAGTAAGAGATTGATGCTCAGAAATGGAACCATTTCTAAATTTTTAATGTTGCATATATAGCATTAAGTAATATAACTCTCAATAAGAGGCACTTGGAGCAAATGTAACATTGCTACTTCGGTGCGTAATGAAGTCTGTATAATGTTTCGAGTTTAATACACTTTGAAGATACCTATTATTTTTCCAAGGTCGAACTTTAATTCCTTCAGACACTAAACTTCCACAAACTGCAGCAAGCTGTGCCGGCTTCAAATCAAGGAGGACTTTGTTTCGGAGAACCATAGCCAGCCACAGTTCATTCTCCCCGCGAATTGCAGCAGCAGTTTCACCCAGGGGAAATATAGCGTGTGAATTTATATCCAATGCTCTCACTTCATGTATCACATTGCTAATCTGAAAGAGAAAATAGTTTAGCACTAGTAACATGTAAGTAGAGTCCAGATGCTTTCACTGAAAAGGGAAACGAATTAATATCAGAAGAAAAAAGCCCAGTAATGACTCCCGTTAAGAGTTTGTGCACAGAAATAGTCATCGATGTCAAAGACAATTCCTATTGTTTCGTCTAATAGAGGAAGTGATCTAATTGGAGGGGGGAGTTAAATCATTGTACTATGAACAGAGAAACAATACATCAACTAGATAAAAACTGTTGTGCAATATTTAAAGAATGATTTTACATCGCATGCATAATCTATCATTCTACAGTAAACAAAATCTCGAAGATATTACCTGAAGAAACTCCTTCCAACCAGATGGTTCGATCTGCTCTATTCTAGTAGCTAAGCGAAGTGATCTAGCCTTTAATCTCCGTATCTTCTCTTCATTGAACTTGGCTATATCTAGAATCTTCTTATACTCTCTGAAGCCTTCTGTTCGTGCTATTCTTTTCTTCAACCGTGCAACTTTGTTTCTTTGGTCTTTGTAGACTTGGACAGCATTTTGGTATGCTTCAGAGAACTTTAAAACCTAAAAATCACAAGAGAGACAACCAGCTATACTGTAAACTAATGAGGAACTGAAAGGTGTGCATTAAAAAATTCATTCAGATTACCTCATCATCATCAGAAAGACTACTCAAGACTGGCACATTTAAACTCCAAGACCACGTCTCAAGAGATCCTTCCATGCACCATAGACCACCAAATTGTGATTCTGCAACCTTTTGCCACTGCATTTCTTCCTTATCAAGAAGATTTGTCATTATTTCGCGAGGTAAATCATCATCTACAGCCAAGGCAACATTGGGAAAGCCAGATTTGTATATGGTTCTGATCCACTTCTCAGTGAAAAGGTACCAAGAATTATCCGAACCAAGTGCTACATAATATGATGGTTCAGACTTGGTATCACTTGACTCACTTCCATTATTTAGTGCAAAAACATCAGATTCTTGAACCTGTTATCCAGAATAAACGCACATTAATGAGATCTCAATGAAGGCATGAAAAAGCTTCATCATCCTTTTTCTCTAAACAGATAGAGTCCTGTGCTTTGCTAAATCAAAGCAATAGATATTCTACTTACAAGGAAACAACGTTCTTCATTACAAAAGATTGAAGGCAATAGCATCAACGAGGGCAAACGAATAATTGAGGTGATACTAACACGACAAACTAGCAGCTACAAGCAAAGTGAGATGCAGAGTGCATCCCAACTTGCATGCAGTAAAATGACTTGTGTAGCAGGCAAAAAAACTTGAGTGAACACCTTCAACTTTCTAATGATTATGGATATAAATTTGAGAAGGCCAAGCTAGCAGAAAGGGAGATCATACCATGATTTTCAACTTTGAAGTCTTCAATGAGTCAACCTTCCCCAGAAAAACAGCAGGGATTTGATGCAGAATACCATCTGCATCAGTATGTTGCAGGCTCATAAACGGTAGGTGCTCATTTCCAAGCTCCTCAAGCAGGGGCTTGAAGGAAAATATTCTCTCAAGTTCCACTCTTTTCCTAAGTTCAGAGCGAACCCGTTTCTCTACCTGGTAAGGAAAGATAGAATGATTTTTCTGCCATAACACAGGATTCCTTAATCTATGAAGAACAATGATCAAAAGATAGATACCCTCAATTCTTCCTGCAGATCGGAAATTTCTTTGTAAGATGAACGTGACAGCATTTTCTGGCTCTTCTTATCAATAGCTTCATCAGTAATCTCTGAAGCCAGTATCTCTATCTCTGTCTGTATTCTAGCAAGCTCTTCTTTAGCAGCAAGCATGACATTGCTCCCCACATAATTTCCAAAACTTTGTTCAACCAACTTCCTTGCTTCTTCCAATGTCCGCCCAGCTTGAGAGATGTTAGAGTCATTTGAATCCGTCAAGTTACGTGTAACTTTTGCCCCCTGAAAAGGATGATACACGATCTGTATAAAATCGATCACAATAAAAAAGAATGGTTTTGTTAAGAACATACCGCAAGTAGATTAAGCACCATTCCATACGAAGCTGTAAACTGTGAAACAAGAGGTTCTAATCCAGAAAAGAGAACTTTACAGCATTCTTCAGCTCCTTCATAAGGTGTTTGAATAAGGACAACATGACCCTCTTCATCAATGCCTCTTCTCCCAGCACGTCCAGCCATTTGCAGCAGCTCATTTGAACTTAACAGCGCACGTCCACTGTCAATCCTTTTGCTCAGAGAGGAAATAACAGCAGTTCTAGCAGGCATGTTGATTCCAGCAGCGAGGGTCTCTGTAGCAAATACAACCTTCACAAGCCCCCTTTGGAAAAGCTCTTCTATGAATGACTTCCAGAGGGGAAGGCAACCAGCATGATGGGATGCAACACCTCGAAGAAGTCCCTTTGCAAAAGACTCCCTCACAGCATCAGGATATTTAACACGGAACTTTTTAAGTGCGAGTTCTACTTCAGTTATCTCACATTCATCCAGTAGCGTGCAGTCCTCAAGATATTGAACTGCAGCATCACAGCCTTTTCTGCTGAAGATGAACCAGACAGCTGGAAGCATATCTCTTGCTTTTAGATGCCACAGTGTGTCAACAACTTGAGGAACCTGTATTCTACCAGCATGGAAAAATGACCTCTGATTCTAGATAAAATTTTCAATTGAGGGTCAAGTACATACAGTTCATACCTGCGACCGACGGATAGAGTTCATGTCGTGCTTTGAAAGTGGAGGCACATCAAACTGATATTTCCTTGATCTCCTTCTTCTAGGATGCTCCTCCTTGTATGCATTGTCTCGTGATGAATCAAGCTGTAACTGGTTGAGACTCAGCCTCCTGTACTAGTAAAAATATATTGCAGATAAGTATGAGAGCAAAATGACAGCACCAGTTTCAGTCTAAAAAAGAATACATAATCAAAAGGTGAGATCAACCTAACTAGAAATACAGAATCAAATCTCTAGCAATATCTAACCCAAGAGAATCACCTGTTCATGGCAGTGCCTTTCTGATCAAGAAGTGGTAACAATGCTGTCTTTGTTGAGAAGTGCCAAGTCAATGGCACCGGACGCTTAGATGATGTTACCAACTCAGTTTTACCATGAATCTTTCAAGCATAACAGAACAGAGCATTAGATACAATAAAAGAAATTGAACACAATATAAATAAACAGATAAAAGAGAGAAAAAGAGTTAATTCTTTATGTTTCTAATCAGCCACCAAACACCAGAATAAGGAATGCAATTTTATCAGGATGCACAATGATGATGTTCAATGTTTAAGATTTTAACAAAACATCCTTACAGGATAAAGAAGAACTTAAACTTAAACCTACAAAATTCCAAGTACATACGAAACGGTACTATTTCATTGCTACCTAGGACAACAACCTTTTTGACAGGCCAAGAGTTGAAGCAGTACCTGACCAATCCAACCTGCCAACTCGTCTGGGTTTGCAACAGTGGCAGAAAGACAGATTAATTGCACTTGTTTGGGGCAATAAATCACCTATATAAGCAACAATTAACAACATATGCAATAATTTAGATTATCACTTATGGTATACAGAAAATTACTCACAATCTCCTCCCAAACTGTACCACGGGATATGTCGCTCAAGTAATGCACTTCATCTAAAACAATCACATCCACATCGGACAGCATACTATCAGATGAATCCGTTCCAACACTGAATCACAAATATACCAACAAATTTAAGAAGAAAAAAAAAATGATTACTCAGTTACAAAGAAGTACAAAAGATAAGAAAAGGTTACTCTACAAAACAGAATGGTCATGTAATAACAGAGTCACGAGAGTAAAATGCATAAAATTAAAAGAACACTTAAATATGTACATTAAGGATTTAAAGGTCGAGGAAGAATCTATGCTAACCAGCATCGCCAACATAAATGAAAAGTTTGCATAGCAAAACCTTTCGATTTTCAAATCCTCTTTCGTATTGAACAATTTAAAAGAAACATCATGTTATAATCACCTCCGATATAGCATGTTGCGCAGAATCTCTGTGGTCATTATCAAAATTTGAGCATCTTTATTGACAGCAGAATCTCCAGTGAGGAGTCCAACATTAGTATCACCAAATGCTTCACTGTGAAACCGTCCATGACAAATTAAATTAGTGACTACCAAGGTTTTATCAATAACAACTAACAATGCCAATATCACTACCGGAAGTCACGAAACTTCTGATTTGACAAAGCTTTCAAAGGAGTAGTGTAAAACAATCTCTTTCCTCGGGCAACAGTAGCAACTGCAGCAGCTTCGGCAATCAATGTTTTCCCACTACTAGTTGGTGCAGAAACCACTACAGAGGAACCTTTTAACAGTGCTTGAATGGCCAATCTCTGCAACGGACACCGAGAAAACTTAGATTTCACAATCATAACGTAACACGAACACTTCAATTTGGATTCAAATGTATGCCAATCCAATCCATCAATATACAGAAAGTATTATCTTATGAACACTAGAATTTATTGACTTCACCACGAATTCATTCCAATTAAGCAAACATGATTCAAAAAATTTTGCGTATAGCTAGGAAGAGCAAGGGAAACCTGGAATTTATCAATTCTGAAGTCGTAGACTGAAGCCAACTCCTCCACATCAATGATCTCCTCTCCGAACTCCCGCACCTCATTCTTAATCCTCTCAACCCTCTGCCACTTAAACTCCTCATACCTCGGCAAGCCACCGCCGCTCACCTCCGGAACCTCGTCCTCCTCTTCATCTTCTTCTAGCTCGCTGTCTCCCCCTATCTCGGCTGAAACGGCGTCGTACTCCTCCGCCGCCACATCCTCCTCCTCCTCCTCCTCATCGTCGGATTCCACTTCATTCTCTTCGTCGGAGAGCTGAGAAGACGAGCCGACGGGGAATCTGTAGGGAGCAGTGAAGCGCGAGCAGCGCTTGTAATTGAATGATTGAAGGGATTGGAGGCAAAGAGAAGGTAGGAAGAGAGGCAATGGAGATAGTCTGTTGGTAGCTTTTGCCGTGAACGGAGAGGTAGAGAGGGAGAGAGAAGGGTGGAGGGAGAAGGCTTTCATGGCGGGAGAGGATTTCAGAAGCACGACTCCTCCTCCTTTTTTCCGTGTTGAAGGAGATAATTTTGGATTTTATCAATTTTCCTTTTCTCTTTTCGTTCCCAATTTACGGTATATCCGTTACTTGGCACTCGTATAGGCACTGTTCTAAAATTCTCGGCTCCGTCTCGTCTCAACTTAGACGCTAGACTTACGTCTGCTGGACTATATTCCGTGGCCTTGTTATCGTCTCAATAACACGTCTCAAAATGAAATGGGGTAAGACATCATGAAAATTAGTTTAAAGTCGTCTAGTCCGTCTAGACCAATAAACTGATAGTAACAAATACAGTAATAATTAAAGGAAAAAAATAGGCATGGGCTTAAGGCATTTTATATAATTAACAACAAACAAAATACATGAATCGTAGTCAAAATAAATTATTGACTAATTGTAGTTTATAAAATACATTAGCTAAAAGAATGCAGATGGAATAAAATTTTTTTAAAAAAATGCATAAACTGGACTACAAAAGTTTGGCCTTAATTTAAAGTACATGAAAGGGTGCATTTTGCACCATTTCACATTACAAACAACTCAATGTTTACACCACCTGACCTTTATTGTATCCAGCTGCATTCCCCCTTGTCTACTCGAGCATCCACTTGCAACTGCTAAGAGATCGTTCGCGCGGCCGTCTGGGGCCATACAGAGCGTTCCTCCTCGATTTTGGTCGATACAGGAAGTCTTCTGTGTTCAGCACGTACGAGATCTGAAAGAAAAGGGAAATGGGTTGAGTAAGGAGTTGTGAAAAGAGAGGAGTGACATTCATATGGAGAAGAAGGAATGTTTGATTTTCTAAGAATTACCTTCAGCGAGTTGCAGTTAACCTTCATCTCCACGCCATTACTAATTACGAGATCTTCCATGGCCTTCAGCCACTCGGAATCCTCGTCTCCGCCTGAGTATAGCTTTTTATTTCTGCAAGTTAAGCCAGACATTAACATTGGGAAGTACTTAATTAGAGATTTAGTACTTTCGTGTTGATGGATCTTATATACCTCTGTAAGAACACCCCCGGGTTTCGCTTGCTATCAGGAAGTGCTAAGAGTTCATCATTCAAGTAAGAAGCGAAGTCGGGGTCCATGGAGACAGCTGTTGGGTCAACTTTATTCAGCTCTTCTCTCATCATCTGTATGGTGAAACGCTTTGATCCAGGAATCTGCAGTAATTCAAACATGAAATCCTAATCAATATATTTTGAACTGAGTAATCTTCAGTTGATCTCCAAAGATGAAGCAAAATGTACTTACGAACTCCATTCGATACAAGTTATCATCCTGAAGAAGAAAGCGGGCGTTTTCACAGTATAATACATCAGAGAATTTTTCGGGGCTTCTTGAGTTTTCATAAGTATGGAGTTGGATGAGTTTATTTTCCAACTCCTCAAGTGCGATGAATTGCAGCTGCGGAAAAATTACGCTTGTCAGAGCATAGAAGCTGCAGAATTATTGAAGAAAATGTAGGGGAAGAGGAAAAGGTGGAAAAAATCTTATGCAACAACCTGTTTGACAAGTTTATGTATCAGCTTGTCTAATGTAAAGAGAATGTAGGACTGAGCACCAAGTAGAGCTCGACACTCGTCCTCGTACTTTGCATTATCAGAGGATCCATTCAGCAAACTCTGCAGCGCATCCTTAAACCTGTTCCAAATTATAAATTCGAGTTTACCAATAGTGTTAAGAAGAGCTTCATCTCAAGAAAATCTAGGTAAATTACCTGGCATACGGATCTGCAGAGTTTCCATCATTTGAAAACCTCCGTTTATTTTCAGGAGTTGACGAGTGCCACTTGGCAGTCTTCATTCGTTCATACAATGTCTGTAAAATATATAAGAGAATAAAATTTTATGCAATATGAATACAAGCCTTTTTCTGCAGTTAAATAAAATTTACCTGATGAAGCCTGAAAAGCATGTAGAACGAATCATTCCCATAAAAAATATGGGTGATCTTCTCTTTACATATAAATGCACTGGGGAGGTTCACCGTAAGAGGCTTAATTGTTCGTAGAAGGCGATCAGAATTGAGCATCTCTCCTTCAGTTTCATCGGCATCTTCCATATCTGCCTCTTCCTCACTCTCAGCCTTCTTATCATTCTCATCATCATCAGGCTCTTCAGCAGAGAACTCTTCTCTGTTTGCAGACTCGCTTACTGAATCATCGCCATTTTCAGTAGCATTTACACTGTCTGATGAAACCCGAGCACTGACTTCACCTCCATTGTTAGCATTAGCATCAGTTTCTTCACCTGCCTCCTCCACACACATTTCTTCTCCTCCCCCTCCTCCCGTTTCCATAGGAATGGGATCATTTTTAGAGAGAGTCTGCTCCTCTTTGGTGTCAATATCAGCATCAAAAGCGTTCTCCTCTAAATTTCTGCTGGGAGATAATTCGCCCTCCTCTCTCTCAACTTTAATGTGAGTTTCATCACCCTCATGATGTTTCTCAACATTGACCCCATCCAGCACCATATCACTTGAACACAAGGTCGGTTTCGTGAGGGCGCCGTCCTGCAGGAATCAGAGAGTATTTTAGAAAGAAAAGCCACATTTATAACAGATACTGTAATAAGTTAGAACTAGCCACTAGAGACCTATTTTCAAGAAAGTTAAGTTAGATGACTCCATATGGTAAGCACAAAAACTTCAAGCTTAGATTCTGCGAAAATGAAAAACAAAAGGTTGAACCAGTAGAACATGATTTATTCACTTCACACCACCTGGCTCGAGTAGCTATTCAGTATAATTTTTCTTACAGCTCATGAAACCTAAGAAAGCCATACTAAAACCTTAAACAAAAATGACAGTTGGACATATATCATTGGGGCAATTAACTCCAACAAGGAAAATGTTACCCATACAGTCCAATGTACCTCGGGTTCCTGACTAGGCGTCGGCTTCATCCCACGATCTGCATTTGCATGGCCAGCTTCTGAGAAAGGAGATATAAACCAAATAAAATAAGTAAAATAAACATCCATAATTCCAATTGTAGAATCAAAGGGGGATCGGATATGGAATCTAATAATGAAGCAATTACCTGCTGAATCAATCTCCATATTCACGTTATCTTCTCCTGGAGCAACTTGAGATCCATCACATAGTATACCACTCTTACTGGCATTTGCAGAAGGAGAACCATCATGAGAATTCCCATTATTAGCACGTGCCACATCTGCAACAGAATCTTCAGGTGGCAATTCGTCTCCACTTTTCAACATTTCTGCAAGTTTGCAGTTAGCAAACTCATCCGCACCATTTTGATTCGAGTTTTGCTTAGTACAATTGTTAGCCTCAACATCATTATTTTTGTCCTCTTCGGTAGGGGATGAACTCACTCCAAGCAACGGCTCAAGGAAGCTTGTCCAAATCTTCATGACTTTGTCAAATTGTTCAGTTGTACAAACTTCTCCACAAGAATATTTCATGAGCTGATTTATATCTTCCTGAATTTCAAGGTCAGTATACTCGAACTCCATATGAGGTATAGTGGGTTGGGTATATCCACCAGCCATGGAGAGGACCATTTCGTCTTCATTCTGCGTCTTTTCAACCATCTCTTTGATCTCAGCCACCAGTGCTACATGGAAGAAATCACAAACATAAGACATGTCAGGAAATTCTCATCCTGGCCAGAATGATGAGGAAATATAAAAACAACAATGTAGAGCAACGAGTGACTAATTTAGTTATGCATTCTTGAAAGAAAGATAATCCAGAAGAGAATTAGCACTGGAACTAATGTAACAGGTCAAATTTGGCAGGTGAAACAATCTAGATCTTTAGTAAAAGAGGATAGAAGAAAGGCTGAACAAGTACCTTCCGCATATAAAGAAAATATTTACTTGTAATAAATGATAGAGGGATGTGAAATTAATTATGCGACTTAATATCAAACAAACAATTATATGTTGATTGCCTTACATAGATAACCAACGCATCAAGATGGTCAAAGTCACCTAAGCATATAAAAAGGAGAACATGCAACAAGCAGAGAAAGACTAAGTAGCTAGGCCATTGAGATCTCGACAAGTTTCTCAGCTTCCACATATCAATATCATTTTTTACAAACAAAAAGGCACAACTCCTCATATGCACGGAGATTAACAAACTTGCTGAGTTTCTTGAAAGAAACCTTACAATTAATAATTAATAACTTATCAAATATATGATGACATAAATAACACGGTATTTGAATTTGACTTGATATAGAACAAATATCTATGACAGCTGAGATACGTTTTGTATCTATTCAATTCCATCTACCAAGCATAAATGTAGTAAGCATCGTCTCTGGAGGTGGCCGAGCCCCTTTGTGTTGCAAACCAGAAATGACATGTAAAGTCATGAAATATTTTGAGAAAGATTATCTCAGGAAAAGCCACCTAAACCCACACACAACATGTAAGTATGGCTAGAAACTTTTAGCATCACATTCAACCATTTTACAGCATAGATCGAGAAAATTCAACTAAATATGAAGATAATTGAAGAACTGCAACTTAGGAGCACAGCTACTTTTCTTTTTTTGGTTGCTCTTCCACGGAGAGTTCAACTCAGGAACACTGTTGAACTGTATACTTCAAATAACTCAAAGAAGGAGTTTTATTCACGATAGAAAGTAAAACATTAGTGCTGAAAGTTCAGTTTTAAAAATCAAGAACACCGATATAGAAAGAAATGGAAACAAACTAAACACCACACATACCTGACTCTTGAAAATCAAAGCCAAGTGCATGCTGCATTGTCATATATGCGGAGGAAAGAAAGGGATGAACAAGGAAAGGGGCAAATGGGATGAGAAGAAAGGGAGAGGAGTGGTGGTGGAGAAGATGCGAAAAATGCAGGCGATGAAAACAAAGACTGAGGGAGAAACTTAAATGTCAACCACTCTGAAGACGACAAAAATTTATTGTGTGTAACCGCACTCAGAACTGGCAAAAATAATAATTATCGAAGGATAAAAAAGGGAAATTATGATAAATTTGACAGTTTGGAACTGTCATTTTGCAATATACCACACCAAAGGACCAAAGAACCTTTACATAAGCCCAAGTTTTCACCATCAATGATCCGTAAAACTCCAACTAGCAAAAATGATGACCAGGAGTACGTGCACCCAAACAAATTAACAAGTGATGAAAAAGAGACTCCATCATTTCTATGTGGAGAAGCCACAAATAAAATATTCACAAAGGATGCCACAGAATGAAGTAAAATAACATTATTGTACCTTTGGCACTCAAGTTCTTTGTGTCCTGCTGTTTAAAGAAGAAGCTCCTGTAATCAAGTGATTTATGGTAGTTCTTAGAATAGATTTCAGCCCAAACTTTGTTGAAATCAGCACGGCACTTTGACCATTCTTCTTGTTTCTGCTTCAACCGGGTCAAGATAACTGGCAGGGCTAGAGGTGCATTTTTTCTTAATACATCCATTACATCTAGCCCATGGTCACCATATAAGCGTTCAATGCACCGTAGGTGAAGTGCTGAACGAGGAAAGGAAGAGTAAGGCCATCAAATCTTTCATCACAGTATATATACCATGACGAAATCACTAGACTCGTACTATACCTGTCAAATGATCTTCTATACAAAATGAAGCTTCAAATTTATATGTATGAACATTCATGACGTCTAAGAGTTCTTCAACACGCTTGGCCGTTGAATTTACTGATTCCAACAACATGTCGAGTTCAAACCTATAAACATAATAAATTGTTAATTGAGATCATAAAATTCCATTAAATCTCCTACTTGAAGAAAATAGAAAGGATAATGAAGCTCCAAACAGCACACAACGCTTCACAGCTCCCTATAGGAATTCCATGCCAACAATAAAATTATTATAGTACATATATTTTAGCCTTAAATAAGACCAAAAGAGGTGGATTGCAAGAGTGCATTGAGCAAGCATTGCATCCACACAACAATCCTCAGAGTCTTTTTACCTGTCATCCTCACACCGGTTCAAGCTTTCTTCATACTGATTTTTCCGCATGTGTTTGAATGAGTAATCCTCACTTCCTGAAGTAACGGATACCCAATGATCATTCAGTACGCTAGCATCGACTTTAGTTCTCCAGCTTGCTGTTGGAATTGGGTACTGCCTTATGCAAATGCCAATATATTAGTAAAATATCCAAAATAGTCAATTAGATGTGGTAAATTAAGTAAACCTACATTTTCTGGAAGAAGTTTATAACTAGGAGTGCAGCTCTCATAGTTTGATAGATCGAGTTCATGAACGGGTTTTGACAGGAACTTCTCTTTACTTGCACAAGTAGGTATCTTCTGTCCAAGACCTCTATCATGTCTGTCCCTTTCTCTGGTATCATGGTCTCTTTTTGTCTCTTGATCATCCCAGTCATTATCATCTCCATCTCTATCAACCTTTAACGATCTGTGAACTTGCTTATTGTTCCGGAAGCTTCCTGAAAAATTAGATAAATTTATGACAATTCACATACCATTCTTAACACATTTACTCTTCATTTATAAAAAAAACATTTTCCAAAAAGATAAGTAATTTAATTTTGAAAAGTTTACAATCAATGAAAAGAGAAAATGAAATTACATTTGGCAAGCAAGTACAATAAATGATTACCATTCCTCTCAACATAAGTTACAAATTTTTCGCATGCCTCTGAAATGTCTGCATCTGTTCCAAGCAAGCTAGATACCTGACACGATAACAATGCCATCCAGATTAGACACCGGGAGGTCATAGGAGTAACATGGAAAAATGAACGTAGTTGCTTTTGGACGGCAATAGTTAGCAAACTATAGAAATGGACAATCGGTATTGTACACTTGGCTAGACCACTAACATCTACCAAGATATTACAATGTATAACGGTTCCAAAAACTGAAGTTACTTTTTGATCATTAGCATTTCAGACATGCTAGCTTAAGCCTGAAATTCAAAATTGAATGAGAAACTGGGGTTTAATATACTGTTCACGTGGCTGAGGAAAGAATCACCAGTATTCGGAATTGAGCTGCAGAGACAATCTTGCTTTTAAAGGAGCGAAGGCAGTCTGCAAATTTCTCATCAATATCAGGATCCCCTAATCGATCTTTAACTTTATCACGGAAATCTGACTCCATTTCCGGCATCCCTGAGCAAAATAACCCAAGCTAATATTACATTTTCTTGGACATTACACATAGATTTCAAGCAAGGAGCTAATCATTTAACATAGTGCCGTTAGAAATCTATATTTCTGCAAGAGAATTCCAGAACAGGATGCTAATGACTGGATGTTGGATGAAAACTGATATCTGACTGGATGTTGGACAAAAACTGATATATGGAACTAATGATACAAGAAGAATACATAACAAAGGAATTGGAAACAATGACCCATGATGATCATGATCAAATGAATCTATAGGCATGAATGAGTTTGTCAAACCCATTTAATACTGGGCACGTGACTAACTATGTCGCATTAATTATCATAACTAGTAGGTTCTGAGTTTGCAGACCATGCACTCTCAGCATCTTTCCTACCTCGCTGCTGGTTAATGGCAACATCATCTCTGTTTCTATGACCTAAGCTATCTTCATGTTCCCAGTCATTCTTTTGTCTGTCTTCTCCCTTCTCCTTATCCTTTTCAAACTGCTCGGAATCACGATTGGCGAATCCGTCGAGAAGAGCAGGCTTCTGAAATAAATAGTAGAAGCACCATTCAGAACGATAACAACAAAATTCATTAAATATAACCTACCTTTTCAACACTTGTGGGCCTTGCTACCTTTTAGAACGATAACATTAGATTCACTAAATACAACCTACCTTTTCAACATGGGTGGGCCTTGCTATGGTCATCGGAGAGCCTCTATCGTCTCCATGTAGAATGTGATTCCTACCAGAATCTGCATTCTGAATAGAGACGGTACCTGTAGTATCAGGTAAGAAATGGGTGAACTCGACAAGAAGGTCAGCGTGGTCCTGAAAAAGAACTGAGACCTACAAAAAATATATTAACAAGGCAATATGTTAACTTCTGTTATTTCTAAGTACTGAGACATATATCCAATAATTTGAAATAATATTAGCATACCTCTTGATAAACGTCTTTTATAGACTTACTGTCCTTTCTGTACATATTCAAAATCTCAAGGAAAGCTTTGTACACATGATCATCACCTTGGAATCTGGCCTGAGATTAGTTTAAAAGTGATTCAGTCTATTAAGTCAGGTGACAGTGTCAAGAACTATACGGGACATATTGCTTCAGCGAACATACCTTGATTTTGTTTACAAAACTGATTGCTTCTTCAAAGTCTACAGGTTTCTTTTTGAGAAATGGTTCATCCTCCGGTGGGAGGGTGATTTTATAACCCGTAGGCAAAAATGCATTGAAACCCAAAATTAGGTCTCGGTTACCTTTAAATAACTCCTTCACTCTCATGATAACACCAGATGTATCAATTCTAGAAACAACCACACAAGGAGATGAGCAAACATTAAAATGAGAAATTGTGAGTTTATTAGTGCAAATAAAAGGAACGAGTGAAATGGTACAGGCTTCTACCTTTGAGATTTGAAATCTTTCATCACGTCAAGAAAATCTTGATACTTGTCCTTTCTATCTTGAAAATGCTCCTTTATGTCTTTTAAATAAGACAAGGCGTCATTTTGCGTCAGCCTCTGGTCGCTGCTTGCAGTCGACATTTGAACTTGCCTAGACCTTAATTGGAGAAAGCATGCAAATTTTAGGTAAGTAATAGGACGTGAATATCATTAGTACTAAAAATGAAAAAAAAAAGGCAACCACATTGCCCCAAACTGCAAACTTCGCACCACAACAAGGCACATAAGTAATGTAGACTTCAAAACATATAGATTACCCGATATCTCCTTTTCCCAATTAATGAAGTTTCCTTGATTCTACATTTTCGCTAGAGGTTAGGTGATATGTTTATACGGTACCCGTATTTAATAAATGCTTAGATAACCATTTCATTGAACATCGATTTATAACTTGTACACAAAGTTACATGAAAACATCAATAATTTCCTACTGTGTTCTTTTTCAATGATCGTAGCAACAGACCATCAACCACAAAGAGGAATAAACACAACTACTTGTTCATTGTATGCCCAGCGATCAATCATCGAACATATATACACACAAAAAGGCTCGAATTTTCAGAAAAATCGACGGCAGATAACATGCAACTCAACAATGGGCAATCCTAAATGATACTTAAGCATGATAGCCGGATAAAAATGAGTTCTTCGAGATAAAAACTACCGAGCCAAGGAACCACTGTTCGTCCCAAGATAAGGCTAGGTTTCAAAACCTAATCCACCAAAACAAACCTTCCAAAAAAGGAATCTAAAGAAAAAGAAAACGTACTGCTCGCCGCGAGGAGAGACGGCGGCCCGCTTAATTTGAGTACTTAGGAACACCTCATCTCTAGACCTCTTCATCCCAATCCGGCAAATTCACGCCGTTTCCCAATCGTCAAATCCTCAGAAATAACGCTTCATTCACTCCAATCGGAAAGAATTATCGATCCGAACACACCTGCGGAGAAGTAAATTACCAAAACCACTAAACTTAATTGCACGAAGAAACGCTAAGAACCAGATCAATTGAACACCGCTCATTCACTGATCAACGAATCGAAATCATACCTCAAACCCTCACCTCCTCGGAGATCCCCGCCAAATTTACCCTACCGTCAAAAACGAAAAAACCTGCAGAGTAAAAACCAAAAGAAAATTAAACAAAAAATCTCAAAAAATGCTTCACACACGTTACTTGAATTATACGAAATGGCAACAATCGACCAAAGCAAATGCAGAATTTCAACAGCAACAGATCCTCACCTCCCCTTACAATGTATGTACGAAGAAGCAGAAGGCAGTTTATTCCCAGCTTCGTTCGAGAGAAACAAACAGTGTGCGTATGAACAATTCTTCACGTAATCACACACCAACGCGCCTATATGTACATACATACATCATTTGTGCGATTGAAAAAAAGATTCCAAGTGCTTTGCCGAGAGAGAGAGAATGAGAGACGAGTTTTATGGCGTGTCTGTGTGCTTTTAGAGAGAGAGAGGGAGGTTGGATATGCAGCGGTTGATTTATATATGGAGAAGGGGGGAGAGAGATTTATAGGTGAAGCTGTTAGGAGGCGAAATATAACAATGTGACAATCTAGGTATAAAGCATTTTCTAACTCGTCACTTGAATACATGCAAGATATAAAATAATCGAACGACATCGAATCAGATGGAACGAAGAGAGTATTGTTCAATTTAATTTCCTATTGGTATATTCAATTATTTTGAAATGATTATGGTATTTTAATATTTTTGCATGTGTTGTAAAAAAAAAAAAGATTGTGTAAGATAATTTTGTGATGCCAAAAATATGTATATAATTTACCATCTAAATTTCAACAAAATCTTATAACATAATATATGTCAAATAAACGTCCCTTTTGACATTGGATTTACTATAGTGATGACTTTGGTCTTCATAGGGTGGCTAACGATAGCACGAGTAAGTTCGCCGGCACCTTCGAGAGCATATTCGACGTTAACATTTTTCTTTATCTCGATATTTTACAAATAACAAAATTAACAGATGAAGTAGCAACATATCATTTATGTGTTACGTTTTATGTACTTGCATATATAAAATGTAGTAATTTTTGGTAGGTTTCTAAAAGCTTCAAACATAATTCATCACTAAAGAGGCCCATTATCTCGATTACGAAAACACAAGCCCTCGTTGCTATTTCTCTCTACAAAATCGAAAAGGAAAATGTGTATTTTTTCGAATACGGAGGCGAGAATCGACTTCGTATTCAAAATGAGACAATCGAAATGTTACGTACTTATATGCAGATTTTAAAGCTCGTGCGGGAATCGAAATTCGGCAAAACACAATATAGAGCCCAAAGTGCATGAAATAATAGACATGTGTTTTGCCTAAATGGGCCAACATGGGCCTATAATTGGGCTTTTTTAATTCAAAGTACTCATATAATTCGGCCCATTAATAATTCACAGGCCTGCATAGCTGATTCTTGAAGCCCAAAAATAAGCCCAGTAGATTTATGAGAACATTTCGTATTCCGGCAATCGTCTTCCATAAACAAAAATGCTGATTTTGAATATATTTTAAGACGTGTCAAATATCCGACGATGCAAACAAGAGATGTCACGTTGAATTACAATAGACGATCTCGTTCGAAATTTTGACAGAGCGGATACCCACTGTTACTTTTGAAGCATTTACTTTGTTACTAATTGTAGCTATATTAAATACAATTTTCCCAAAAATTTCATAACCACTTACCTAAATAACATTTAATTTTATAACCTTATGCTAAAGTCAACACTACACAACATCATAGAAATAAAGCCACACATCCCCTCATTCAATGCTACCTAAAATTTGAGTCCACTTTCAAAATGTGAAAACCAAATTTATGTCAACCTACCCTTACCTATTAGGTGCATTAACCCTATACATATCTTCTTCCGGTTACGTACTCCCTCCGTCTTACTCTATTTGACGCGTATTCTTTTTTGTGAGTCGTTCTATTCTGTTTAACACGTTTTCTTTTTATGAAATAATTATATTCCTAAATAACTCCCTCTTGTATTTACAAGTACGCACTTCAACCCAGTGGCGACTTTAAAAATTATAATTTGGGGTTGCGAAAAAAATTTACTCCACCGTTAGGTCATTTTGAAAAATTATCTCTCGACACTTGCCGTAGCAACCGAAAGAATCAACACCAATTTAGTGAGCAAAAATAAATACAACTTCCTCCAATTACTGAATAGTGGACATTTCTTCAATATATATGAGACATAAGACATAAAAATGCACATTATTCATGTAACATTGCCCCGTGCTGGAGTCGCCACCGTTTCAACCTAAATAATCCGACCTTAATTCCAGTTCTAACACGTCAACTGGAACATGACGGAAGGAGTATTAAACGTAGGCAAAAGGTCCAAGAAATCGGCCAATGTACTAATGCCATAAAAGAAGAGGAGATAAGAATAAAAGGGACCTAACACATAAATTGATTGGAGGAAATGAGAGGTGTCACGTGACGGTGAGGGAGGGAAAATGAAATTGAAGGGAAGTGTCCTTATCTTCTTAAATCTCAAGGGATGAACTAGACCCTATTGTTGTAGTAGTATGTCTTAGTTTTTTATGTCTTCTACTGAATCAATGTACCTGCATGTGCTTGTGTCGATCGTGTAGGCCAACTTGGAGGAGTTGTGTTTGAAATTTCTTTCTCGTGTTGCGGTCTTGTATCACTTTGACGATGATACTGGTCGACGATGTCAGCACGCAAGTTTATCGATCAGGGGAGCGGAATGTATCTTAACAACCATCGACCGGGGCCCGACAGATGGGGAAGATATCGGCTTGGTTGTGTTCTTTGCTATCGCTATTCCTTCTACGATTTCATCAAGAACTATACTAGAAGTATCATACGTTAACCTGAATATCATTGGACCAACACATGCACGCATACGTTTTATTTCTATTGTTGAAGAAAGTCAACGAGTTTCTTCTAACAAAATAGAAAAAAACGACATCGTTACATTGAATATAAAAGATCTAGAAAACACCGTATATACATGATAATCAACGTAGTGTTTCGAATCCAAAACGAAATATATTACATGTCATATATCATTCGTACAATAATGGTAGTTGAAATACAAACATTCTCAAAATCTTATTGAAACAACTACTCATTAAATCCAGCTGTAAACTTATATACTAAACAAAATACTATACATGAAATGATTGGTCTACATAAAAAATATATTCATTTAATTAATAATTAATCACAACTTGAGCATTAATTTAAATTTAAATTCATGTAAATACATAGCTAAATTATCATAAAATTTGATAGCTACTCCACCAAATATTTTGGCTATAAATTAGTAATTACTGTATATATGTGGAAACATGTATTTAATTATTTATACCTATATAATAGTATACAGTTGTATATGTATAATAGTAGCTGGTGAAAAAGTTGTTGACCTATTAAATAAATAGAGATTAATTGCTCATTAGTCAAATTAAAATTAGTAGGAGTAGTAATTAATTACAATTTTCACAGTCAAAATACCACATGCATGTATTACTCTTTGATTTAGTTATGTAATTATTGAGTTGTTTGAAGACCAGCAATATAGTAGTTTTATGGCTATGTAACAATAATTTTTCCGTCCCATTTCAATTATCACTCGTTTCGTGTGAATATATTATCATGTTTTCTAAAATGAAAAAAATGAACCTTTATTTTTTACTTTTAACACTTCGTCTAAAATCTCATGTTGAAATGAAACGGAACGATTGAAGTTGGACGGGGGAGAAATTTATTAGTGGTACATGCAAAAATACTGATTTGTTTAAAACTAATAAAAGGAGGGAAAATAATTTGGTAAGGCTATGAATATCAGCGGCAAAATCATCCCAACCCCAACCTTTTACATTAAAAAATAAATAAAAATAATTATCAAATGCATGCAGAGGTTGGATTCCATGCAACCACCAACCTTGAGAGGTTGGGTGGTTGGTATATTATTATATTATATATATATATATATATATATATATATATATATATATATATATATATAAACTTTATTTTATTTATATAATATAATAAATAAATAATTTTTTATTCAATATATATTTGAAAAAATAATACATATATTATATTTTGTGAAAAAAATTCTCTATAAATAAAGATCACATTTTATAAAATTCTCTATAAATAAATTCTCTATTTAATTTTGTGATTTAATTGCAATCGTTTTGGTGGTGAATTGAAAACGTTTATGTAATATGTGTTCATACTTTGCAAAATGCTTATTCTCTCATTTCTTGTATTTTTAATTATTATTCGAATATAATTAAATATTATTAAAATTATATTAAAAATTTATATATAATGTTGGGGTTGGGTAATTTTAAATGGTCATGGATAAACATATAAAAACAGAAGTGGTTGAGGTTGGATGAATAGTAAATTAATATATGAGAGAGAAATTAATATAATAATGTGAAGGTTGGATGGTTGAGGTTGTTGATATTGGTAGTCTAAGTGTCCATTCAAAATTATCAAATTGTATATAATCACCATGCAATATTTATTGCTAATTACTTATTGTGTCCCCTACACTTTTTATTTATTTATTTATGATATATAATATATACATTAATTATACATATTATTTACTAGTATCACCAAAACATATACTTTTTTGTCCGTTATAATTTAACGTGTTACTTAAATATATATAAGGGATGTAAAATAACGAAACTCGTTAAATTTGTTGAGACAGAGAATACGTAACATGTTAAGGGTAACAAATCAAATCATCTTTTTCATACATATCATTAAATTAATTTTGCAAAGGTGAGTGCTATATTTTCGTGGTTTGCATTATAGGTTTGGGAATCTTTACTATTTCCATGCAACTTATTTTAATCCATAAATATAATTAACACCTAACCACCTTTTTTCCTATACTTTATAAATTAGCTTAAAATAAGTTTTAATTATTTAATTAGTTTTTAGTCGATGCCGACAATCCTTTAGATTTTATATAAGGCCAACCCTTACTTTGGCCAAACAATTTTTAATCCTTTTTTTTTTCCTTTGAAAATTTTATCGTAAGCGCACATTAAAAAACGAGTAACTCTTATTTTGTCTATACGACCGACTAATCGAGCCTCCGTCATCTGAAATTAATTCCTCTATATGTATGAGCTCTTCTTGTACTGTTTATTTTTATATTTTTGATAGCTGACCTAAAACATTACAGCTAGTGGCAGCTTACCAGATGTATTATTTGATGCTCAAATCCAACTAATAAGATTAAAATTATTATTTCAAATAAAAAATTTATAAATAAATAAAAAATAAAATAAAATAAACGAGTCTTCTGTTTATTCCATAATTTCTTATTTTTTTGCTGGCTTTGTCCTTATTCAACCAAATATTCTCTAATCGCAATTAGTTTAATGCCCTACTATCATTAGAGAAGAATGAACATAAACAAGATACATATTACTCCCCCGTCCCATCGGATACTATCATTAAATCGATGAAATCCCAACGAACCAGACACGAGATACGGTCACAATTTTTGGAAGTTAAAAATCATACCCCCACCTATATCTATATCCTATACTTTGATTACATAACAACTCTCAAAATTAAATAACGTGACATTAAAAAAATTAAAGTGATGAAAACGAATTTATAACTGTACTACTACTATATAAAATAAATAAATTAACATTGACTATGTACAATACAGCCTATGTCATGTGGCAGCTAAAATCTAGTAATTTAAATTAAATTTAACCCCTAAATTAATTAAATAAATACAATCGTCATGTTCATGGATTCTCCAACAAACAGTTCAATGAATGCCAATCTGCACTCTCACGTGATTTTCCTGCATTTTTTCTGGGTAATTTTCTTTGATAATTGAATTAATTATAACACTCCCATATCTCCTTCACATGCTTTGTTACAATTATTATTAACTACTGTAGTTGTTTTATTATAAGATCGAGAACGAAAGACGCCCGGAGAGACGAGAAAGAAGTAGAAAAACGAATATGAGAGACGGCGGGAGTAAAAGAGCAAAAAGGGTATAATTTTTTTATGGGCTAGTAAAATAATTTGGGGCCCTACTATTTCGTGGGCCTTATTATAAAAAAACATTTTAGGCCTCACAAAATAATTCGGGCCCTATTATTTTGTGGGCCATGTTCTAAAGAACATTTTGGGGCCCCAAAATATTTGAGGGACCTATTTTTTTATGGGCTTGTAACCATTAATCTTTCCGTTCCATCCTAATCGTTTCTGTTTCGTTATCGAAATGTTCGACACAAAAATGAATACTTACTGTCACATCTAAGTAAATTGGACACGCAAAAAATTCTCAAGCAATGAATATTTTTGAAATAAAACTTACATCTCTGACTACCATGTGACAAAATTCTTGCTGTTTTAAAATAAATATTAATATCTATAGAGCTCCAATCATGGCACAGGAGGGCAATTTTGTCCCTTTATTATTTTTTTCAAAACTTTACGTTATTTATTTATTACTCAACTATAATTTCTACTCAATAATTAACGGCAATTATATAATTAAATCATTGATTAATTATTGGAAGTCTATTGTTATGGATAAGCGGGGACTACAGATTAACTAAGATTTCATAGTAATAATAATTTAGATAAAAATCATACAAACTCATAAATATTAATAATAATTACGAAAATTAACTAAGATTTCAACCAATTTTATTGAAATTAACATTGCATAACGAAAATTAAAATTACATGAATTGAACTACAAATATTTTATTTTCAAGCTCTTGAAATATATTGTTCCCATATATGCGTTTGAGATAAAATTTGTTAATATTTGAGTTAAATTTTTGTTGATTTTACAATTTCCATATTTCAATGTGATAAAAATTATGATAACTTGCTCATATGATCTCCAAAAATTATGATTTTTATATTGAATTGAAGCTCTCCTTATAATCTTTAATTCAAGATGCATATTGATCATGTTTTGTTAAATCTATAATGAACAAATTTGAATAATAAAAGGAAAATGAAGAGAGAGAAAGAAAAAAAGAAAAAAGAATATTTGCTATGAAATTAACACACGCGCGTTTGTATCTTACTCCCAATGAATTGATGTGTGTTTCACACCTCCCATTTTTCCACCTTCCACTTTTTTTCATGAAACCAACTTCCAAAATTAGAAGTTGAGCTTTCAACTTTCAAAAATGAAAGTTGAGTCCAATGGTTAAAAGTTGAAAAAACAACTTTCAAAAGCCCATGAAAGTCACCATTGGAGGCACCCTTAATTTTGCTACTTGAATGTAAACATCGTTAATCAGGGTCAAATCAAGATTTACGTGAAAACATCATTTTTTGCAAAAATTGAATTAATTATTTAATTTTAGCTTGTTAGCATTCTTGATTAATGTCAATTATCATTAATTCAGTCAATAGATTAATGAATTGTTTAAGAAAATCACAATTCATGGCTTTAATTTGTAACATAATATACTCGCTCCGTTTTTTATAAGTGCCCTCGTCATCGACTCGTATAATACTAATAAAAAGGTACGTAACTTTACATTAGTTGTATGAAAATATTAAATTTTTTATATTTTTGAGTAATTGCACCTAACTATTTTTTTTTCAATATTTGGGTATATATTTATTTCTGGTCCCAAGTAAGAGGAAAGTACCAAAATTTTGGGCATTAAATTTGATTTTGTTTTCACTTAGGTAAATAAATTTATGGCTGGATATTTTCCATTTCCATTAAAAAATCTCATCAAAATTCACAAAAAATAAATCAAAAAATTAATACAAATAGTTTACCTTCTATTTTCCATCATATTCCAATGTTTAGTAGTATAAAAAATGGCATGCAATAAATAATAAATCATAAAATTTAACATATAATTTGTTCAATTAATAATGGATAATGAATTCTAGTAGGTTTAATATTAATTTCTACTAATGAAAAGTTGCATGCAAAATGACCCATAATAATAAATTCATCTTGAATTTATGTTTAATTAAAAATTTAACAATATTTATTTACATAAATCCTTTTTTTTATTAATATTATTCAAAACATTTTAATTTCTGTATAAATACAAGAAATGAGTCAAATGTAAAAACAGAAAGTATTAACAGAATTTTGCAACAAAGTTTGTAGCATAATAAAATAAAATAATAATTTATTAATCGCCAATTACTACGCACGTTCTCTTCTCTCCATATAAAAGCCAGCACCCTCTTCCCCATCGGCCCATCCCACTTCGTCCACCTATCTCCTCCTCCACCGCCTCCGCCGCATGCCACCGCCTGCGCCGCCGGCGGAAACGGTCTCTCCTCACCTGCAAGTCTAGTCCGTAGTCACGAAATGGCGATCAAAAAGCAAGCATCCGGCGAGCTGAAATCTCGCGTCAACAGCTGCATCGACAAGCTCTCAGACAGGGACACGCTGTCCATGGCCGCTAACGAGCTCGAAGCCATAGCCAGGACGCTTCCAAACGACGGTTTCGCCCCCTTCCTGACCTGCCTCTCCTCCACTGACACGTCGGAGAAGTCCCCTGTCCGGCGGCAGTGCGTCCGCCTCATCGGCGTGCTCTCCGCCGCCCACGGCGACGCTCTGTCCCCTCACGCCTCGCGGATGGTCACGGCTGTGCTCCGCCGCCTCCGAGACCCCGACTCAGCCGTCCAGGCGGCCTGCGTCGACGCCATTGCGTCCGTCGCCACAAACGTGAGCTCGCCGCCGTTCGCCGTGATCCTGAAGCCGCTGGTGGACACGCTCTTCCACGAGCAGGACTTGAAGCCGCAGATCGGCGCCGCGCTCTGCCTCTCCGCGGCGGTGGAGGCGGCGCCGGAGCCCGACCTGGCGGAGCTGCGGAAGCTCCTCCCGAGGGTTCTGAAATTAGTTAGGAACGACTCTTGTAGGGCGAAACCCGCCCTATTATCACTAATCGGTAGTATAGTCAGCACCGACTGCGTCAAGAGTAAGAGTCTCTTCAATTCAGTCGTTTCGACTGCTGTTGATTTCCTGAGCAGCGACGATTGGGCGGCGAGGAAGGAAGCGGCGGAGGTTCTGGAGAAAACGGCGGTGGCTGGGAGAAGTTTCGCGGCGGAATTCAAACCCTCCTGCGTCGCTGCTCTGGAGAGCAAGAGATTCGACAAGGTAAACACTCAATTTCCTTCGAATCCATCTCAGATTTCCGCAATTAAACGCTAGAAACTGAAATTAACTGAGTTTTCTTCACATTAATCAACAGGTGAAGCTTGTTAGGGAGAAGATGAACAGAGCATTAGAAATCTGGAAAGATCTCCCCGAGCAATCTGAAGGACTGTCTTCCCCAAATGGTAATGTCAATTTACTTTCTATTTTTGGCTTCAGATTCCTTTTCTATGCATATTTCCCGTCTGCATTCAACCTGTTTGTGGAGTTTAGCTTGGGTTCATATGCTTACCGGCTGAAATAAGCTTGGAATTGCCGTTGCCGGCCACTTTTGCAGTTCACATCTCGATTATTCGATGTTTTTGTTCGTAATTATAACTCTATAGATGGATAATTCAGTTTAACTATCAAAAAATTTCAAAGATATGAACCATTATAATTCGGAGAGGCTCATTAAATCAGCCTTAATTGATAATTTTGGGGATTCATATTGAATCTGGTCTTGTTTTAAGCCTTTTCTGGAGAAGGAACTCCAAGTTTCAGAGAGAAAATTCTGTTGATGTTTCCATCTCTTTATCTCAACTTGTTACGATGTAAATTCTGAATCTCTACAATGCATTCTCTCTCAGTTCAATCGGATAGTAGCAGTGCCGGTTACTCCCCTCTGCACTCACACGCACAAAGTCCTTGTTCTTCGTCAACTAGCAGCAGTCGAAGGAGCATCGTGGCAAATGAGGAGAGATCGAGACCTCAAATCCCCACTCCCGCTAGATCGAGCCTGAAGAAAAGCATTCGTTCTCGAGTAGTTCCTTTCAGCTGCAGCGAAAATTCGGATGAAATCCCTCCTACAAAACACGGGGAGTTCGAGGATCTCAAGGAATTCGAGGACGTTTCTCTAATCCGCAGACAGCTGGAGCAGATCGAATACCAGCAATCGAATCTGTTAGAACTACTCCAGGTACCAATTTCGATTCCACGTGATAATACCAATTTCTAAACGCATTGCATCTCCGTATATTCATATGTTCGATTCTCGTGCTTCAGCGATTCATCGGGAGCTCTCAGAAGGGCATGAGTTCTTTAGAGAAACGAGTCGATGGCCTGGAGAAGGTCCTTGACGTCATGTCCCAAGACTTCGCCCTTTCGAATCGAAGAATCCCGACGGGCGAGGGGAACAACAACACATGCTGTATGATCCCCGGAGCAGAATTCCTGAGCCCCAAATTCTGGAAGAAAACTGAATTCCAAACTGGTAATTCCAAGTTGGGTTCTTCCTTTAGCAACAAGGGAAGTACAAATCTTGAGATTTCGAGGCTCGATAGCCCAAGAAAGTGATAGCAATTCTTAGTTTTTTCTTTGTTCTAGTTGAAGCTGAAATGCAGCTAGATTTGCTCAAGTTAATTTAATCAGTTAATCTAATGTACATATACAGAATTATGTGTAGATGAAAATGTTGCAGCATTCACTTTCTCCAGTTGATGCTGCTTGTTAAGACAATGGCATCGCATTCATTAGTATTTTATCCAATATCGTGATTTTGTTGATGTTTACTCGATATTTCGACCCGATTCAAGAACGAGCTAAGCGAAACGGGACAATGGACTTACATATGTTTAAGAAACGAACTTTTAAGGTGAAATGATTTCTTTTTTCGTGGGATTTTGAAAGGCAGGAGGAAATTCCATTAACGCGGTTTACTTGAAATTTCCGTAATTATAAACAAAAGGCGGAATTTTTGGGCGCAAATTTAGAAAAAAAAATTAAAAAATTTGGCAATAGCGTTAAAAAGGAGAAAATCTAATTGATTGAATGTTTTGTCCTGTACTAAAACTGTGTGGTTGCTGCTACACTGCCAACTACCAAAAGAGGGTTTAGGGTTGAAGATTACCGCTAAGAACTCAAGGTACGCTTTGCATTTTTCATCCATTTTTCCTCTAATCGGCTTCTCCTCTTCTCAGTATTGACGATGAATTGGATTAATTTAGGCAGCGGGTGAAGAAATTTTAATCATACATGGGCGTGATCGAGTTTTTCTGCAAGGCTTCATCTCTTTGTGTAGACAGACCGATTGCCGGCTCCGGTTGCGGTACATTTCAGTGGAATTTCGGGCGGAGTAGAGTTACGTTTATGGCTCCGCCGGCGTCCTCCTCCGCGGCCGCGGTTCCGGTGACGGAGGATAGCCCGAAGGAAGGCGGCGGTAAGTTGACCGGGGATTCGTTTATCCGGCCGCACCTTCGTAAATTGTCGCCGTATCAACCTATTCTCCCGTTTGAGGTAATTTCTGGACCAATCGCCGCTTTATTGTTCTGCTGCTACTAGTTGTGTATTGAACGTGATAATCTATGGAATTGTGCTAGAAGCAGACACTGTTTATCGTGATTTATGAGTGAGGAAATTATGCATGTTGTGCAATGTATACATGTGCAAGCTTGAAATCCTAAGGTGATAGTCTATGTAAACTATTGGTGAACGTTGGACCATGCTGCTAGTTTTTTAGTCCTTAGTGTTCTGCCTATGTTAGCTGTTAATTTCAATTTAGAAAATCGTACAAATGCCACTAAATCTTCCCCATGCCTGTCAAGGTTATCTAATCAGTATCACTTTTACATTCTCCGAATTAAATGGATTATCAGTATTTTTCGTCTCAGCTTCCCTTTTCAGTGTGAAGGTCAAGGCTCTAAGTGCATAATTACATAATGATGTTTCTTTTCGGTACTCTTCTTCTTCTTCATTGGTTATTAAGTGCATACTTACCGCAGTTGATTGGTTGTTGTCTGGTCCTTCTGTATGAACCTTGGAATTATGCCAGGTCTTATGCTGCTTTATTCAGTTATCATTATATGCAAAGTTATTTTCTATAAAATTTTAGTATTCCATGTTCAGGTGTTGTCTACTCGTCTTGGTAGGAAACCTGAGGAAATTATCAAGTTAGATGCGAATGAAAATCCTTATGGCCCGCCTCCGGAGGTATGATAAACGTTGTAATAATGTATTTTCTCTGAGTTGGTATAATCTCTAAGTTCATGTAATGCTAAAATTATATAATATGTTGCACTGTTCACTGTGGATTGCCTGTTTCTTGTAGGTTTTTGAGGCATTGGGATCGCTGAGATTCCCTTACGTTTATCCTGATCCTGAAAGCCGGAGACTACGGGCTGCTTTGGCTGAAGATTCTGGTCTTGAAGCTGAGTACATTCTGGCTGGCTGTGGTGCAGATGAACTTATTGATTTGATTATGCGGTCTGTTGTGCAATACTTTCTAATCATTGTGTTTCAGGCTCTTTAATTACATTTATAGGTCTGATTAGCATGTCTTTGTTTCCATTGATCCTTCAGATGTGTGTTAGAACCAGGTGACAAAATTTTGGACTGTCCACCAACTTTCACTATGTACGAGTTTGATGCTGCTGTTAATGGAGCACTCGTAATCAAGGGTAATTTTTTCTTTTTTTCTTTCTTCTTTGGTATACCTTGTCTCATTCAGCTATTCTTGAGGAGATAAGTTGCTGATATGTAATGATATCAAGTGATCCCAGCTATATTTTTTTAATTCATCAGTTGTTTTTTCCCCTCCCTGTCTCTCCGCTCTCATCTTTGATACTCGGTCCATCCTTTTAACTCCGACCTTCTTACATTCAACAGTTCCTAGGAAGCCTGACTTTAGCCTGGATGTGCATAGGATATTTGAAGCTGTGGAGAAGGAGAAGCCAAAGTGTATATTCTTGACCTCACCTAACAATCCGGATGGAAGGTACTTTGACTTTGAATCTATACCTTTTCTTGTTTAGAAACAGCTTAGATTCTATCAAACAGTGTATGGTGTACGTATTTTATTGCCATTGTTCAAATTTATTTTCTGCTAAGTTTTCCTCCTTTTTTTGATCTGGCAGCATTATTGATGATGAAACTCTGGTCAAAATACTTAGCCTGCCAATATTGGTTGTGCTGGATGAAGCATATATTGAATTTGCGGGACTCAAGTCTAAGATGAAATGGGTGAAGAAGTACGAAAATCTAATTGTCCTCCGGACTTTTAGTAAAAGAGCAGGTATTTTTCTCTTCTTCTTTTCAAATTCTAAGCATAACATAGAACTTGTTGCTTCAAACCTCTTCACACAATTCAAAAGGATTTTTTTTTACTTCTATCAGGGCAATAGCTTAGTGTAATGATAACTGTGTATATATACCACTGACCCATGTGATGAAGTAATCCCACTTGCTACCGTTGCTCTCGTTGTTTAAACAGTAAAGTAGTTTCTTCGACTTGTTAGATGAGAATCTCATGTACGAATGACTAGGTTGGTGAGACTGATCCTGTTATTTTATAGGAAATTCCAGGTTATATCCAATTTTGAAGTTCTAAAAATTCTATGATTTCTTTTTAATACTGAAATTAAGATGTCCTACCATCATCAGTCAAACCAACTCCCTAACTACTTCTCTAACCATGCACAATTCATGACTTTATAGCAAACTGAGCCTACCTTGTGCTTGATGAATAGAGTACTCAATGATGATCATATCCAATGTTTTGGTGATTCAGCTCTAGCTGGGCTTCGCGTTGGATACGGAGCATTTCCATTGAGCATTATCGAATACCTATGGAGGGCTAAGCAGCCATATAATGTGTCAGTGGCAGCTGAGATTGCAGCATGTGCTGCGTTAGAGAATCCTACCTATCTAGAGGTACTGGGGCGAACATCTCATATCTGTCTCTCGCTTTCCCTCTACCCTGTATTTTATTTACTGAAACAGGTATATCTCGTATCTTCGATTTTGCAAGAACGTGAAAGTAGCTTTGGTGGAAGAACGCGAGAGGCTTTTCAAGCTTCTTAAAGAAGTGCCATTTTTGAATCCTTATACAAGCCACTCCAACTTCATTCTCTGTGAGGTGACAACCGGAAGAGATGCTAAGAAGTTGAAGGTACAACGATGCCTTAATTTTTTGTCCCTCTCTCTCACTCTCTCGTTTGTCAACTAAGTGCTTGTTTGGTAGGGGTGATATCTTGGTATAAACCAAGATATCACCCTTATACTCATGTTTGGTTTGTATGATAGAATTTTAAGTGAGCCCGGGATAACTCTCTGGGCCCGAGCCGGCCCGCATGAAAATCACTGCTCCCCCTTCAAATTTAATCACGCCTCCCCCCTATGACAAAGAACTCATGATTGAACAGTAGATGCTTGGCCCATTTTAATCATGGCTTACTGTTACACTTAGTTATCACAGTCTTACTACCAAACAAGCACTAAATATTTACGTATTTACAGGAAGACCTTGCCAAAATGGGCATCATGATTCGTCACTACAGCAACAAAGAATTAGCCGGTTACGTGCGCGTATCCGTGGGCAAGCCAGAGCATACCAATGCTTTAATGGAGGGTCTGAAGCTTCTCTCTTAAAGTCTTACGCAAGATGCTGGAGAAGAGAGGTAAGCTATCTAAAAACCTTGTGATTGAATTGTGCAAAAGTGATCCCTCATTCTTTCTAGAGAGAGAGAGAGAGCGCCTTGAGATTTTGTAAAAAAGGAATTCCATTCTCATTTGGGTTTCATTTTTATCAACGTGGCACGTGGCGACGCCATTTTGAATTCGAATTCAGAAATAAATAAGGAGTAAATTATAAGTTGAGTGGACCTTTAAAAGACTTTATAGCTGGTTTTCTTCTTCTTAATAATATTATTATTATTATAATAAATTTATTTATTAATTAATCCATGTGAAGGAATGGGCACATTCCAAACACCTAGCCCTAGGCACGATTTATTCTTATTGGACCAATTGGAATATCCAGTCACGTAATTAAATTAATAATTATGTGTGGCTGCATTACTTAGAAAAGCTAAGTCTCCCATGTTCCATTATGCTACGAGTATTCTTTTTCTCCCAACGAAGTTCGTTATGTTGTGACGTAATATTTTCGTTGGGACGGGAAGAATATTATTTTAGTATTGGGTAAAATTGATGCAATTGGCTTGCTTTTAAAATTACTAAAAGAAGGCAAACGAAAGTAAGCTTATTAAGCCAGTCCATAGATCTAATCATTGTTGTCGAGTCGTAATCAGTCTTCGATTTGTCAAAATGTGAGTTATGAAGTGTGATGAAGACTCTCTCTCTCTCTCTACAAAAATCCATACATGTGATGTCGGTTGAAATCATACTCTCCTAAAAGTTAAATTTAACCTTCAACATTAAGCATCTTAGAATCAACTCTTTGCTAACCCCTTTTATCCACAATTCCTAGAAAAGCAACCATCAAAGTAAAGATTCCTCACTTATTCTGTAATTTTACATAATTAATACGACTTGAGAATTAAGACGAGAGTTATATTAGTGGATAAAGTAAATAAGTTTTATCGGATTAAAATTTTACCTTTTTAAATAATGTTCATTTGTCAATGGAGCAGACGAAGTTGAAACTTATCCCTTTATACACAAGACGGAAAGAGTAAATAGTATTGCCATTAATATAGCCAACCACACATCTAAGAGTAATCATACTATGAATAATCAAGAACCATAATTGAATTAGCACACAAAAAATATTAATTACCGCCACCTTTTTTAAGGAAAGTAAAGTGCCCATATTTGCACAAACTACTCCCTCCGTCTTTAAATAAGTGTCCCGAGCCGTCAAAAATTTTGTTCCTAAATAAGTGTCCTATCACATTTTTCTAAGTAAAAATTACACAAAAATACCAAAACTACCCTTCTTGGAAATCTAAAAGTGGGAGAAAGACAAAAATAAATAAATAAATAATCAAGGATTTTAAGAGCATAAGTGTCATTTTAGCATTCTCCTTGATTTTTTCAAATTCGCAACTCGGGACACTTATTTAAAGACGGAGGGAGTACACCCTAATTCTCCATAACAATATAGCCGTTCCATAAAGTGTGAGAGAAAAGAGAGAGAGAGAGACTTTGTTAATCAGTCCTCCTTCTCTCTCCGACAATTACCAGATAACCAGAAGCAACAAACGTTAAAGTAAAAATAAGAAAGAGAAAAAAGAGTACTGCACTGCACGACTACTGTCGGCGCAGATCTGCGCGAAGAATTCTCTCCTTTTAAACCTCTGCTGCAAATCATCACCTCCTTCCGATTGCCCAGAAATTCAAATGAGCTCTTCTTCCGATCAGCGGCGCAAGAGAAAACGGATCCTCCGGCAGCCTCTCTCCTCTCTCCTGCAGTTCTTCACTGTAAGAACCCTCCTCCTCTGCTTCAGCTTCCTCACTTTCCTCTACCTTTTACCCTACGCCCTCCCCTTCACCTCCGCCGCCTTCCGCCCCGTTCTCGTCGTCTCCACCTTATCCTTGCTGTCCTCCTCCGCCTCGGAAACTGCTAAATCGGTTCAAGATTTCGGCGCCCTTTTGTTACCGTTGGAAATCGAGAGTAGGGTTCTGTTCCCCGATCACCTCCTGCTGCTGGTGACCGCCGCCGCGGCGGTGAGAGACGGCGGCGGAGGTGGATTGGAATGTGTTTATTTTGGTGGGAGGAATAACAGTTTTGGTGTGGAAAAGGTGGTGTCTTTGGATGAATACGATGAGTTTAGGTTAATCGTGAGGTGCCCTCTTCCTCCCTTTTCTGGGAATTTTTCAGCTGAGGTGAGTTTGAGGTGGCGCGGTGAAGAGGATGATGGTTCTTGGTTGAAATTGAATAGTAGTAATAGGATTGATTCTTGGGATAATGTGGCTTATGCAGCCGCCATTGATGGGAGCTCGGTTGTTGTATTCGTCAAGGGTTTGAATCTCAGGCCGAATCGGGAGTCGAATCCGAGCCCTTTCGCTTGCCATTTCACTGTTGATGGGAGGGTTGTGATCAGGACTAAGGCATTGACTGCAGCTCAGGAGGTTGTGAGGTGCGCATTGCCCAAGAGTTTGAGAGTCGAAGGGGTTCGTGTGGCGGTTAGCGTGCAGAACCGAGGGTATAGGCGCGTGATCATGCCATCCGTGGCGAGGGTGTCAAGTTTGGGGAGGGAGGGGAGGAGGAGGAGTGGAGGGAAGTACGAGCTTTGTGTTTGTACGATGGTGTGGAACCAAGCTCCGGCCATACGCGAATGGATAATGTACCACGCGTGGCTGGGAGTCGAGAGGTGGTTCGTGTACGACAACAACAGCGAGGATGAGATCGAGGGAGTTGTTCGAGAGCTCGATCTTGAAGGCTACAACGTGACGAGGCACGTGTGGCCGTGGATCAAGACTCAAGAGGCGGGGTTCTCTCACTGTGCAGTGAGGGCGAAGGATGAATGCAACTGGATTTCGTTCATGGATGTGGATGAGTACTTCTACTTCCCGTACTCGACTCCGAAGCACCAACGATTCAGGAAAGCAGGCTATGCGATGCAGAATTCGTTACGTACCTTAGTCTCGAACATCTCGTCGTGGTCAAGATCCGTAGCTGAAATCCGGACCTCCTGCCACAGCTTCGGCCCATCCGGGCTGAGCTCGGCCCCAACTCAAGGCGTCACGGTCGGGTACACGTGTCGACTTCAGAGCCCAGAGAGGCACAAGTCGATGATCAGAGCGGATGCGCTGGATCGAACCCTGCTCAACGTAGTCCACCATTTCTACCTCAAGAAAGGATACAAGTACTTCAATCTTCCTGCCAGTACAGCAGTGATCAATCATTATAAATACCAAGTGTGGGAAGTTTTTCGAGCCAAGTTTTACAGAAGAGTTGCTACCTACGTCGCGGATTGGCAGCAGAATCAGAACGAAGGGTCGAGGGACAGAGCTCCGGGGTTGGGTACGGAGGCCATCGAGCCTCCTGATTGGCCGCAGAAGTTCTGTGAAGTTTGGGACACTGGACTAAGAGACTTTGTGCTGGCGAATTTGGCCGATTTTTCGACTGGTTTGCTTCCGTGGGAGGCGCGTTCCCACGCCCTTGTATAGGAGAAGATCGATCACACGGAGTATCGTAATCATAGTTTTTCCTGTTTTGTGTTTCTTTTGCTTTTGAGCAGAAGATGAGAAAAGGGCCATAGATTTAGATACAGG
Source organism: Thymus mandschuricus (assembly GCA_029379335.1). Lineage (NCBI taxonomy): Eukaryota > Viridiplantae > Streptophyta > Magnoliopsida > Lamiales > Lamiaceae > Thymus > Thymus mandschuricus. The sequence goes on along the minus strand of CM057083.1, from coordinate 614,142 downwards.
GGTATAGAGGTATAGCTGTGTATGATTGTGAGGATGTGACTCGAGGTTTAACCTTCTTATTTATTCAATACATCGACTACTGATTCGACTCCTTATATTCGAATGAAATCAGTTACGATTAACATATGTACGACCCGAAAGAAGTAACATAACATAAACATGAAAAACCTAACCGAAGCTACTGCTTCAACGTCTATTGAAGTCTTGCAGTCTGAAGCACGTTGTAGTGGCGAGGCTCGACATTATGGTGATACTTGTAAAGACGAGTCTCGTGTTGCAGGAAGGAGAGAAAGAGATGCCCAGGTTTCAGCCTTGGTTCAGTAATTAGCCAGAATTCAGAAAGAAGATCATCGCATTCAAATGAGATCCACGAGCAGACGAGGAAATCGAATGTTTAACTCCTCTCTTGCACTACCGTCGTCTTGTTTACAGCTTTTGCAAGCGTGGAATCTAACTTCTCTCCGATTAATGTGATCCACGCCTAAAATTCATACCCAGAATTGCAAACAGGGTAGAAATCCTTTAAACCATTTGATGAAAACAGAACAAGCATCAAAACAGAACACAGTACCTGGTCTGAAGTAGTGAATCCCCGAATTGTGTCACCACCAACTATTGCGATTCCTTTATCGCCTAGCGGTTGCAAGATAACAGCCTAAAGATGTCGTTAACTTTCCATCAATTATGCAGAAGGAGAGTTCCTACTTTTACTCAGCAGATAGTCGATTGAAGTAAGTACCTGTGTATTCGAAGGTAAAAACGGAAGCTCGGTCTTCCCAGGATACAGTGACAGATTGGCCAAGTAACTTTCTGGAGATGAAAATGAAAATCACAATCAAAGGCCTCGACAAAGTTGTGATTTTTCATACAAAATAAAGAACTCTGAAACATCTCACGTGATCCAGATTTCAAAACACCCTTATAAAGGGGTCCTTGGATCAATTTGCCAGCATCTACAACCACGGCCTTGTCTCCGTTTGGTTCAGCAAACCCGACTTGCAAAACGCAGATGCCGTCATAAACTACAACAAGCGATCTGCAGCATGTAACATCTGATATAGACTCCCATGCCCTGATCATAGGCAACAAAGCATCAGTTCTATCTTAGCTTCCAGTTTACTGGTACAATCTCACAAGAAAATAATACTGTTTGTCTTCACCAACCAGAGTAACTCTGAGGTAACAGATTCGGGAAGGCCACGATAAATCCTTAGACATTCCACCCCATCCGGATCTACCTGAAGTTAAAACATAAAAAATGAAAGCATTTTGTTCAACAGCAAACCAGAACTGATAGTCATAGACCAGCTGAGAGAATGAACGTATAAGGAACATGATGAATATTCTCCTCACCACAGAGATAGTTTTCGGTCGAATCGAGAGCCACACGAGACCATTCAAGATATTGGTAACAGCCAAACCAAGTGCCAATAGATCTGCTCTAGACTGTGAGCTGCCAATGTTCATAAAATTCAACAAAAACTTAGCAAACATAACAGTAATATTATTGTAATTCCAAACACAGTGTTTCAATCTCGTTAACGAACATCCGATCAACTCCGTCGATCATTAGAAGATATCAATTCGTACTTCCAATAATGCAAACACAGCCACAGGCATAGGCATTCGTCTCTATAACATTGCGAACTTCCTTCACTTCAAATCTACTTCTTCATTCTCGCTCTAGATCGGAGAAAGTTTATCGAAAATTCAGTATGATAACTGAGCTCACCTGCTAGCGTCAGCCACCGGAGCAATGCCGGAAACCGCCCGATTGAGGAGCACGGCCACCAGAGATGCGCCGCCGACGTATATCGGCAAGCTCCGCACGAAGTCGTCGTTTTTAGCCACCCATTCCGCCAGTAGCTCCCTCTTCGGCTTCGGACCTCCATACCCTCCCTTCAAAATTCCGACCGATTTCCAGTCAGTTTACATCAAACTATTCATGCTTAGCTCAAACGATTAGGAGATTTTGCTCGTAGGCAACCTGGGAATTGAGAGAAACCCTAATCGAGGAGCGGGGGCGGGAAACGAAACGGCGTCGTGTTGGATTCAACGGAACGACGAAGCGCCGAAGAATTCCCGCTTCCATTGAGCAATCGGTTAGTTTTTACCGCAATCTTTCGACAATTCATGGATGTCGTATTTTCGTTTCCAGTCCTCTATCTTTCTCTTATTTGCATTTTGGTCCTAGTCCTTTCCCTGTCTTCCAGTACTGACCCATTTTGTTTCACGGCCCATTTAGTTTGGGCCTTGGTAACAAATGAAAGCCCAATTTAAAGGCCCAAATTAAATAGGGCATATTTTATTTTGTAACAAATGAAAGCCCAAATAAAATAGGGCCCATTTTAAATCGGGCCCAAATTGAATCGGGCCATACTATAATTAAATTTAGGCACGTGAAAATTATTTTAAAATTGAAAAAATGGCGACTGTTTGTTTGTATGAATGTGAAGAGATAGCAATTTTGTGGGTGATGTTTGAAAATTGTTGAGTCCTGATTGGTGCTGGGGACTTGCCATATCTGAAAAAGGGGCTAGTGTATTAAACTCAAGCCACCCAATACTTGTGGAGATATTTAATCACAACAACGCTTATTACACAACTACGTTTTCATGCAACAGTCGAGGCTTAAATACGATCATGCTTATTATACTTGACAGGTCATAAATCAAAACTAAGACCAATGGTTTTAATATGTAATGTCTACTGTTTTTATTTACGAAAAAAGTACCACTCCGGTCCTAGCTTCTTGACTCATTTGCTTTTTGCACGGGAATTAAGACGAAAATGTTTAGTGTATAAAGTGTATTTTGTAGGGAATGTAATGTGGTTTATGTATTTAAACATATTTTAGAAACAGAGCATCATATATGCATAAAAACATGTTCTTGTCTGATCTTAAATGAAAGATCGTATAAAGACCTTTAATTTGATATAAAAATCATAAAAATTCGATAACAAACGAGCAAGTTATAATAATTTAAACTTTCAAAATTTAAATTATATTGAACTACGTGCAGAAAAATGAGTGGATGAGATTTAAGTATGGAATGTTAAGTGTAATAAGGGGTTTACTAATTGTACTAATTATACTCTAATTCTTTCCAAAAAAAGAAATGAGTCAACAAACATGGGACGTCCCAAAAAGGAATATGAGTCAAGAAGCTAGGACCGGAGTGGTAGTTGATAACGGAGAACGAGGGATTTCGTTAAAATCAAAATGAGATTAGGTATGTGTAGCCCCAATCTTCATTGAAACTTTACTTCTTAAGCATGATTAATGGAGTTAGAGAATGGACAATTATGTCGGTTTTCTTGCAAGAAATTAACACGTGATTCTCGAGCGATCGATGGAACCCTAATTTAGTATTCTAGAAGATTGTTAGGTAAAAATGAGTTGAGACTTCACTAATTAATCCAACTAAACTAAGACAACATGATTATATTGTAATTAGCAAGAGTGATTAATTAAATACGTAAAAATCTCTCTCTCTCTCTCTCTCTCTCTCTCTCTCTCTCTCTCTCTCTCACTAAGGGGAAGCGTATGGAAGGCACGTGCCGAACGTGTTTGTGATTGGATAACAAAATTTTGTCCTCAATTTAGTCAATAATGAACATAGCTTTACATTGAAGTTATGTTCAATCAAGATTCATATCCACACCTTTACACGTTTATTATTATCATTGGTTTTATATACAACCAACATGTTACACCACTTTTCAGGTTCATATTCACACATCCAATAACTAACATAACTCGAACTCGTAATCTCTTGATTAGAGAGAGTACGTCTTTTCACTAGCACGTCCTTTGCCGTCAACGAATCGTAAGATAGTAAACCCTAAAAACCTAACTTTTTTTCCTATAAAAAACTAGGATTAGGTGCATTAGTTTAAAATGAAAAGGAAGAACACTAATAAGGGGAAAGAGGAAGAGAAGGTGAAGTGAAAGTAGATATGAAATAATAAGTGGGGTCAAATTAAGGCTTATCCTTACAAATCCCACCCACCACCAGTGGTGACCATCACTAAAAGTTCCTATTTTCGAATATGCCCTTTTGACGGCCCTTATTCCCCCCTCTCCTCCACCATCCATTTTCTTTTCTTATTCCTTTTTCTCATTATATACTCCTTCTGCACGTATTTACGTCGAGACAAAAACGATATAAGTTTTAAGAAAAAGATACATAATCGTGAAGAAAACAGATAGCAGTGGGATAAGGGTCTCATCCCATGAAAGATGAAGACAAATCGGGTATGAACCCGTCATCTATCGGATCACCAGCTGATCTAGTGGTAGGGGTAGAAAAGTAATTTTATGAAAATAATCTTTCCATTTTAATCGATCACACTGATATGGAGACGTCACGACGGGAAGTATAAAAAAATCTCTAATCATTGCTAGTTTATCAAAGACCTCCCATTACACCATATGTCACTAATTTAATAGAGTGTACCCACTTATATTAATTCCATCAATCATGTTTCATTGTTTTGTTCCATAAGGATTAATTTATATGATTTTTATAAATTATCTTCTAAAGTTTTAAATTAATTAAATATCCCTAAAAATTCAAGAATAAAGATTAATTGAGAGTGATGGATTAGACAATTAGGATTAGATAATGGATTAGAGTGTGAAGAAATTGGTGGAGGGCATTGATTCCCCATGGAATGCGCGAAGCAGGGGAATATTTCCCATCACTGGCTGAGAGAAACAAAACCCTCGTCGCTACGTAAACGCGCGCACCTTAAATTCTCCATCGCTCGTCTCCACTGAAGAAAATTCCCCCCATTTTCTCTCTCATCCGTCCCCTGTTTCTCTCTCTCTACATGGACTGAGACTCCACGTGTACGGCGGCGGAACCAGGATTTGCGCGATGGCGGCGATGCGATCGGAGAGCTCGGCCATGGACGACGGCCAGTGCTCGCGGACGGGATCGGAGGACCTCAGCGGCGGAGGCGGCGGCGGAGGAGGAGGTAAGGGGTTTATGCTGTTCGGAGTGAGGGTGCTTACGGAAGGATCGTTCAGGAAGAGTGTGAGTATGAATAATCTGGCACAGTACGATCAGCTGCCGCAGGATTCCAGCAACGATGTCGCCGCCGGTTATGTCTCCGATGACGTCGTTCACCCCTCCGGCAGGAGCCGCGAGCGGAAAAGAGGTAATTCGTTCGATCCGAGCGGATGAGTAATCGGCGCAAACGCTAGTTAATTTTGATTGTTGAATTGAATGCGATTGTTTACAAAATTTTCCGATTGATTATGGAATTCGTTGAAAAATTAGGGGTTCCGTGGAGTGAAGAGGAGCACAGGCTGTTTCTATTAGGGTTGCAGAAGGTTGGGAAAGGAGACTGGAGGGGGATTTCGAGGAACTACGTGAAAACCAGAACGCCGACTCAGGTTGCGAGCCACGCGCAGAAGTACTTCCTCCGCCGGAACAACCACAACAGGCGGCGCCGGAGATCCAGCCTCTTCGACATCACAACCGATGCAGTAATCCTCTCACTCTCAATTCCTAACCTTAATTTTTAATTATATCACACTCTTTCATATTTGGTCAACTCCTTGGAGTATTTGGTAGCTAAATTCTTCGCCTTTTCATTGATTATAATCGAAATTAGGTACTCCAAACTTCTAATAACCAACTCAACTTCCAAAGTTATGAATCAATTCCGTAGGGAATTAGGTTCAGATTAATCCGAAAATCGATCCCTCTCTTTCTTTCTTTGGATAATCAGAGCAATTTGGTTTCTTTTCCTGTGAGTAATTGCAATTCAATTGTTGTGAAATTTACCAGTAACTACTAGTGAGTTCTTGTCAGCTGCAGTTAGTTAATTAGTTAATGAATTATTGTTTGGTGTGTTACTGAATTCAATTTCCTTTGTTTTTGTCAAAGGTTGTTGGCTCTTCTTCTCCAGTCGACGACCAAATGTACCAAGAAACCTCACCTCAGCCTCCAACACCACAACAATCCAAACTCACCAAGAATCTCGAGAAACTCCCCAAGTCGAATTTTGCAGTGGCTCTCACCCCAGTGGTGGTGCCGATCACTACCGAAACTCCGATGGAAGTGAACCAACTCAACAATTCACCAAAACCCATTAGGCCGATCCCCATTCTACCGGTCCCTCCATCTTCCAAGATGGCAGGTCTGAACCTAAACAGGACGACGGTGGCAGCAGTAGCGACTACATCTCAGCCTCTGTCGCTCGACCTCTCGATATCATCACAACCGCCACCGCCAAGTCAAGAAGCTACACCGCAGCAGCAGCAGCAGCCCGGTCAGAATTCGCCGCCGGCAAGACATGCGTCGGCTTTCCAAGCCATGCCAACATCGTCAGGGTTCACCGGGAGCAGTGGAGATAGCATGATCAGTGTGGCTTGATTGGTAAGGGAGTAGTAGTATTGATGGTGATGTATGTGGTGTAAAGTGGAGGTGTGTGATCATCTTCATCTTCTTCTTCTTCTTCTTCGTCTTGGTCTTGGTATCTCAGAAAAACAAAGATTGAAAGGTGGATTGTGGGGGGTGATTTGATTATAGATTATAGAATAGATAATTAATTTGTTTGGGTTGCATATATGAAAGTAGTAGTAGTAGGTTATTGTACAGGGAGGGTTAGGAGAGAGATTATGGAAGTAGTAGTCCTTTTCTTTTCCGGTAGTTGTTGTAGTGTTGTGTTGAATGTAGTTAAATACTCTCCTAATAATGAATGTTTCTTTCCTTCTTCTTCATATATTGTATTGTTGTTATATTTTGGTGTAAATTAAGGTTGTATGTGCATGTGTCCCTTCTGTTGCTGTCGTTTTCTTGGCTATAAATTGATAATAAGTTGCTATCAAGGTTTTGGGCCACTCTTTTTTGGAAAGTTTCGTTGAAATGTCATTTTTGTATGTAACCAAATTTGTAGCATAACACATAACGTAGATGGGAACACTACACCACCAGATATATAGGTGGAACTATACCACACATATACATGATGGGAACACTACACCACCAGATATATAGGTGGAACTATACCACACACAAAGGGTACAAAGGTGGGAAAATCAACTCCACACGCGCCACATGTTGTGTGGAACTATACCCACACAAAGGTGGGAAAATCAACTCCACACGCCACATGTCGGCGGTGGGAGTTGAACCCAGGACCTCTCCATTGGAGAGATTCTGGGGCCTCTACCTTTGCCACTCGGCCAAGGCTTCATCGGCATTAATTGATGTTACTTTATTCATTATTATTATTTTTTAACACAACATAACATGATGTGAGAGAGATAATAAAACTGCCAAAAATAGATAATTACGAGTATAAAGGGCATGTACAATGCTAGAACCCCAAATGGGGTTCTTAGAGATGCCACATAGACAAGAACCCATTGTTATTAAAAAATGACAATGGTAAGGTTCTTAATAAGGGTGATTATCATAATTGAAGGGTCCCACTTATTATTTTATTTTATTTTTTATTTTATTATTTTACAATTAATTTTATTTTATTATTATAAAATTAATAAACTTGATTACAATGAACGTAAATATATTTACTAAATATTTGACGGTATATGAATTATGAATTACTTTCAAATAATATGTATTAGTATTTAAATAGTTTAGATCCTAAAAAATACGATTAAATTTTTTAAAAGAATAAATTTGCTATTGAAAATAGATGAAATCGGATGAAAGTAGAAAAAAAAAATAAAAGGAAAAAAAGAGGAAAAATCATTTATCAAAATTAAAAAGGACCCACTTTTTTTTAAGATGCAGCACCTTATATAAGAACCTGGGTTCTTATTTTGGAGACCTCCAATGGGAACAAAATTTAAGGACTAGTTCTTATTTTTGCCACATAGACTAGACCCTTCCCATTGTACATGCTCTAATGACAACCAATATCTGATCTGAATGATCCGACCGGATCGTGAGAAATGGCTCATTAATGGGCTGGCCCGCTCGAAATTACGTAGGACATTACTGGGCCCAATGGGCTATACCGGGCCTGAGGGCCAGCCCTCCAATATTCTCCTTGAACATGGCCAGTAAACCAGCCCAATATTACTGGGCTGGCCCGCTCCCGTACGGCCCAATGGGCTAGCTCAACGAATAATCTCTTTTTACCAGGCCCAAAAACCAGCCCGATTAGACATTGTATTGGGCCGTAGATTGAATCACTCTTTGAGGTAGAAGAGGCGGCGCTGCCAGCGTGTAGAGACGAGAGTTGTTCTCGTGTTCCTTTATAAGAGGCGGCGCTGCCTTCCCATCTGCCTGTTCCTCTTGGAGAAACTACCGTCATCCGTCGTCACTGAATCGACGGCGTCTTCTCCCCTCAACAGCGACTATCTCTCGCATTTGCTCATCCGAGAATTCCATCGATTTCTCGCAAACAAACCTCTTTTCCTGCGAATTTTTGAAGCTTTCTCTTCAGGAAGGAATGAGAGATATATACTGGTGGATGTTGGCTCCCCCCCTTTTTTTGAGAGAAAATGAGACACAGTGTTCGATCTTAGCTAGATTACATGAGAGGGATGAACTCAGAAACTTTTCGAGCAATTAAGGGGCTCTTTGGTAGCCTAGTTAGAATTAACCAAGTTAAATTTAAAGTAAGATAATAGTACAAGGTTGATAAGATAGTTATGGAAGATTGCTATTTGGTACATATGATTACAATCCAAGATAATATATTTGGTCATTTGGTAGCAATGCTTATTCACTAGATTAAAAGCTTCAATTGCCTTTTATCCTTAATAACATAACTAAATTATAAAAAATCCATGATGACTATTCCATAACCTAGTCTAGGGGTGAGAAAATCGGGTTCGTTTATTGAATTAATAGAAAAATCGGATATCGCGTATCCGAAAAATGTTATTTAATAATTAAATTAATTATTTATAAATAGTAAAAATTGAAAATATAATACTTTTAAATAGTAATTTCATTATTTGTATTTTTGAATTTTAAACCTTATAAGATGTGTAAAATTACAAATACTGCTTATCAATAAACTTGCAATATAAAATTCTAAATTAGTTCAATAAAATATAATATTTTTTAATAATGTCCGTCAGTCAATCTATATATATATATATATATATTTTCATGAAAAATTCAAAACTTATTTATTCAAATTAAAAATATGTTATTTGAAAAGGTAATTAAAAATTATAATATATAAATAAAAAATTAGAAAATGATTTTTTTGGATAAAATAATATATTTTAAATCAAATCTTGGTGTTTTGGTAAACTTTGCAAAATATTATGGGATAATTATACTCCAAATGGTTATATTATTCAATTTTGTTAATAATATCATAGGGGTTGCATGTGTTGAATAAGAAGAAGAGGAATAGTAAATTATGACCGGGCCTTGTTAATTTTACGGGCCCGTGAGTTATCTAACATAGCTACCAAATGGTTGGTTAAGGCAAGATTAATAAGCAATCTTGGATTTAACTAGGCTACCAAAGAGGCCCTAAAAGGTGTGGTACGGCTTTGGGTTCGATTGATATTAGCCAACAGTAGAGGGGTCAATATAGAATTAGTACAATTATTTGGGGGATTGTGTAATATTTTAAAATTCGAGAGAGAGAGATCTACGAAGCCCCAAAGATTTCAACAGAGGGAGGAGAGAGAGAGAGAGCACTGGCGAAAATGCTCTACTCCGCTAAACCGCCATTGATAATACCTCTCTTCTTCTTGCTAGCTTCCTTCATCTCCGGGAATCTTTCGCTTTCTCACAATTCGTAAGTCTCCATCTCTCCTTTTTCCCTTCTTCTTTTTTGCCCCCTTTCTCTGAAAATATTCATGGAGTTGCAATTCGAATTCTGCTACGAGCAAGATTTGATTTGATTTGATTTAATTTTCCCCAATCGGTGGAAAAATTGATAAATATTGCAGGGAATCAATCGCAGTGAAGGGAAGAACCCTGATGGGTATTAAGGAGACGCCAAATGGTGGAAATGTGACCTATGATTGCTCTCCTTCTGGCCCTTGCATACCATGCCTTCGCTCCGAGAAGGTCTCTCTCTCTCTCTCTCTCTCTAGAAAATCAGGATACTATAATTCTGTTTATGGTGCAAGTTCAAATTGATCACATGATTTAGATATTACTTTGTTCAACTTGTGTGTTAATTCCTTATTGTACTTCTTCTTCACAAACCAGTTTATCAGCTCTCTTGTTGTTGTTTTCTTTCTTGATCTTCCAAGAATTCATTTTGCCATTATCTATGAGCTAATCAATCATACATCCCAAGCTAATTGTAAATTCGTAATTCATAAATTCGTAAATTCGTACTATATGGAGTTCCAGAAAAGTTTAGTGCGAGGCCTTGAAGAACCAACATCGGGAAATCAAAGACGATGACTCTTTTTCCTAGTATATTTGGCTTGGCTGTGAGAGCATTTCCATGTTTATGATTCCATAGCTCTTGTCGTTTTCGAATCTGATCAATTATGCTTAAGAATGCTAGCAAATTCAGGTTTTTGAACAATGCTTGCTTCAATTGATATACTTCCATTATAACAACATTTCATTTGTCATGATACGAATTTTCCATAATGATGTATATTTTGAATCCATCCTGTTTCTCAGAGTGACAAAAAGTATCATTGTGGCGAAACTGGATATCGCATTCGTCTGAAGTGTGTACACTCTGGACCTGTGTCCAAAGATTCAAAAAAAACAAAGGCGCACAAGAAAAGATCTACGCTCGAGTCTACAGAGCTGGGTGATAATCATCCCAATGGAGAGCTAAGTAGTTCTTTAACGAGGCAAAGAAGAATACTTGGCGATCCATCCAAAAGTGGGCCAAGTTTTTACGTCACGTATAGGAGCTGTTTGCCTGCTGTAAACGAAGAAAAGTTGTCTGTATTTGGGTTCGAGGTAAACTAATTCCTCCCTTTATGCTTACGTACATCAATTTCTCTTATGCAAGTATAGATTAGCTTTTAATTGAAACTCTATGTTCTGAAATCTAGTCCTCGATTCTTCTCTACACAATAACCCTATCAACATAGACTGTGGTTGATGCATCAAAATTCTTGCTTATCAATTGCTTTGTGCTGTGAACTTCACTCTGCAGTCCCTTATGCTGGGGTTGCTCGCAAGCAGCGGGTCGTTCATTTACTTCAGGAAAAAGCGTGCTTCTATGCCGGGTGGTGTGCCGGTGAGGCTTCCGACTAGTTCTAGGTTTTGAGTTCAGTCTTAGGTTACAACATATAGAAACCTTTTCTTTTTGGCTCTTCAATGGAAGAGTGTTGTATTGTGGGAAATATTCAAGGGTGATTTATTTTGCTGAGAGTTGCTGCTTTGCCTTGTATCAAGAATTTCTGTAATTATTATTCTTTTACTATTGTTTGATATCAAGTCCCTCCTCTGTTTCCATTATGGCCTTATTCTCCCTCCGTCCCAACGAAGGTAGTCGAGCCGTTTCATTATTTTATACTCTAAACACGACTCAAGCCAATTTGAATGGAAGGAGGTAATATAACATACAAAGGCAAAAAAAACTCTGCATCAAATATATATTGAGCACATAACCAAAGTTGGGAGTAGAGCAAACTCCAAACAAAAGAATGGTGTAGAAGAAAACAACTGTCAAATTAAAATACTCTCTTCTTACGACACATCTACAGTAACATAATTGCAAACATTCACTAAGTGTAGCTGCTGAGTTCACAAAAAATAATCGGGAGTTTTGCGCGTAGTGTCGGGTTCGATCTGCCTAGGAGCCGGATCGAATTGGAGGAAGTTCTGCTCCATGTTCTCCCCGATCTCGAGAATTGCAGCCATGTTTCCACACCGGTAACAGTAGTTCGGAGCGCTAAAAACAGTCACCACATTCTTGTCCTGCAGGTGTAGGTGAGAGAGGTGTAAATAGAAGTATTTTCGAAATGGTGGAGGTTCGAACTTTCGGATTTTAGACAAACCTGGCACCAATTGAAACCCTCCATCACGAGCTGATGTGCTCTTGAAATTAGAGTGAGGCCATTTGTGTGGTTGAACTGGGCAGCTATATCCTGTCCGAAGGTGTACCCGGCCCCACGAGGTGAAATTCCCCAACCGCAACGATCATCTGGGTCGGACCATAAGAGATCACACATTGGTCCTTCATGCGGGACCTGCCAGTCCAGAAAATAGATGTGCATAAATTGTGCGCATGCGGTTCAATTTAGAGCTCATGAAATGGAACCGGTGCAGAATATAAAGAAACATTTTCAGAAATAAAGAACGGAGAGGAATTTTGTTTGTACCTCCTGTATGCGGTCTAATGATCGAATGTTGTCTAAGGTATCGAGTGATGGAGAGAGACCCCCATGCAAACAGAAGATCTACAAGAACACGGTGTTAGACATCAGATGCTAAAAGGGTTATATGTTTAGAGGGAAAAACGTGATTGTATTTATCATCCAAACCTGACTCTCAATAAGTGCTGTCAAGGGCAAATAATCGAAAAGGTCAGTGAAGAATTTCCACACGTTGGCATTACCATACTTCCTCAAGCATTCATCATAGAACCCGTACCTGGTGTCAAAATGTGTCTGTGTCTCAGTAATCTAAACTGGAACCAAACCTTCAGTCATCTAGCATTAAAGCATGAGTAATTTCAAAGAAAAAGACTTCTTTCGTTGTACAATAGCCAGATTTAGCCAATCAGATAGCTCATTTCGCAGTAATGGGATGTTCATATGGAAATAAAACACATCATATAGCTCCTTTATCTTGAATCTTCTCTATCCCTGGTTCTTTACAAGCTACTACAATTTCAGATCTAACACAAAGAAGTGTAAATCTAAAGCGCCACATGCTTACCTACGGACTCCCATTCGATATTTAGAGTATAGGCATGCCAAGCAATCAGCATACGATACATTTCATCTATATTTTCACGAATTCAAAATTCCATGGAATATAACAGATATTTTCCTCAACAAATTTTCAAGTGAAACAAGAAAAAAAAAATCCTGCACAATTAGCACCAGCTGGAATCAGGCCATTAAGGTGTCATTAAGTTGAAGATTGTAATAAATCGAAATGGATCACTAGCATCTAAGCATGCTTTTTGAGCCTTGTAATTCTATTTTATTTCATATTAATGATGCCACAGACAATGTATCAAATGTATGGAATCTGATTATGCACTAGTTTTCATTTTTCAACATTTCAGGCCTAATTTATTGCAAGGCGTGCTTACATCATTTCCCCTCTTCCTTCTTTCAAAACCCTCTTTTCTTTATCCTCAGGCAACATATCAGCCGGAAACGTGCTGTCAATCTATTTTTTTCTCATATTGGCATTCTTTCCCCCTTTTCGTTGTTTATTACTCAACATTTTTCTTTTCTCTTGTTTCCTTGAGTTGCTTTATGAGTATCTTAATTTTCTCATATGTGTAATATTTGCTGCTGATGATTACATAATATACATATGAAAATGAAATATTCTCATAAGTTAGGAGTAATATCTAAATTTTGGAAATTTGTGAAATTTAATGAATTACGACAACTTCTTAAGCCAATGTGGACCAAATCCTTGTCTAGTTTTGGTAACTTCTGTTTACAACAAATAGCATAGGGAGCATTTAAAAGAAATAACTAATGTGGCACCTCAAATGCGCCAAAGGTCCAGAACACCTTTACAGCTTGAGCCTTTAACCGAATTTAAATCAAAAAAGAGAAGGCAGAGATCTTACACTTGAGTGATCTGTCTGCTTTCATGGTTTCCCCTCAGAATAGTGATTCTGTCTCTGTAACGAACTTTCAAAGCCACTAAAAGCGTGACAGTTTCCACTGAGTAGTATCCACGGTCTGCATTAAATGAATACTTCGTCAGCAGAATCCGATGGTCTAGTAGATATAAAAGTTGCATTTAATAGGAGAAGAGTCGAACGTGGCAAAATCACAGAAGAATCCAACTGTTAAAAACAATTTTACAACAAGTGCAACTTGCTTGGGACATGACATAATCCCAATTTTTCGGGGATGAGTTAAAATTAGCACACGTAAGATATAAAGGGATAGATGTCGTCATGGTCACAACTCACGACTAAAGCTAATTCTCTGTATACTGCATCTTCGCTGACTGAGAAAATCGAACAACACAGTTGGCTCCAAATAAAATTCCTCAGAAACTTTGG